>VZQC01003312.1:1388175-1742755 GCA_009823505.1 Rhizomys pruinosus
TCATCCACCTGTGCCCCTTTTATAAGCATAGGGAACAAAAACACCCTGCGGAAGAGGGGGCGCGTGGATTGGTCAGAATATAAAAGCTGCGATTGTGGTGAATGGTGATACTACAGCAACATAGTAGTCTGGACACTCATTGATCAACTTGATTGAACAAAACAACCTGTCACCCCCCACTGATGGTGGGGGGCTGTAGGTGTTTGGGCCACAACAGCCTGCAGGGATAGATTTTGCATTGACGGCTGCTTGTACTCATGGATTATCACTTATAGCTCAAAATGAAAAAAAAAAAAACTGCGAGAAAGATGGCAGGACAGTTATGGCAGGAAGCATGATCTGGGATGGGGTGGCGCGGTGGGGGGGCGGTGGTGGGTGGGGAGGGAAAGGGAAATAGCCTGTGGAACTGAATTGGAAAAAATGTATGTAATGCACAATAGCATCAATAAAACTATGTAAAAAAAACCAAAACAAAGCGAGCTTAGCATTTCATATACCCACTTTCCTGAATATCAAAATATGTGCAAGATGTTTTAACAAACCATTAAAACCATTATATGAACAATAATACCTGCTCTATCTAACTCTAAACTTTAACTAAAAGACACCGTTTTTAAAAGTCAGACTATTAAGTTATTTAATTTTTAACTTATTTGGGTGGAGAAGTAACAATACTTTAAATCTCTTATTAGAGCCTTCTAAAGAGTAATTGATAATTGGATGTATGAGTACAACCTAACAAGCACGTCTTGTACTAGGAACTCAGTAAACATTATCACTTTAAAAAAAAAAAAAAAAGATCTGTGCGGGCATTGGGTTGAGCCTTTAATCCTAGCCTTGGGAGGCAAGGCAGGGCGCGGTATCTTGTGGTTCAAGGCCAGCCCTGGTCTATAGAGTGAGTTCCAGACAGCTGGGCTCAGGGACCCTGTCTCAAACAGCCAAAAACAAAAAAAAAAAAAAAAAAGAACTCCTTGATAGAGGATGCTATGTTAGTATCTTGAAGGTACACATTTAATCTCAATTTGAAAGTAGCTATATGAGTGTCATGCAGCAAGCATCACCTTACAAATTAATCACAGATTCATTACCTACCCAGTGTCTGCGTACCTATTCCCTGTTCTCCCTATACTGAGTATCTTGAGATTAGGCATGATTGCTAGTCACAGTTATAGCATTATTAGTTATAAAGTAGAGGATAAGACTTCCTCAGCAATTTAGTCACCAGTTCTTCATTTGTAAAATACCATGACTTCCCTACAGAGTTGCTGTTTCAAGCAAGAGAATATATATGAAAAAATAAAGCCTGATATAATAACTTACTTCCAGACTGGCTGCTAAATAAATGTGGGTTTTTTTTTTTATTAACTGTGTCTTCTTTGTAAAAGCTGATTTGAAATACAAATTCTTCATATTGTTTTCTTGCTGTTAGTGATTTTACATATTCCCAAGAAATGAATAAACATATAGCAAAGGGAATGGAATATATACAAATTATGAATAATTTATAATAATTTCCTCATCTAAGGTAAGGGGTATTATGTGTACTTAGGCAAAGTTAAAGTGTTCTTGGCAAAGTTAAAGTGTGCTTTTTGTACAAAAATCAAGATATTATGTATTATATTTTGCGTCATTGTTCTTTGGGAACCTGTTAGTGTAGCTTACAGCATGGACTGAGGCTGTTTTCTTAATAAAACTGAGTGAAGCATACCACTCCTAGGAATATACCCCAAGGACTCTCCGTCTTACTATGGAGATGCATGCTTTCATCTGTGTCCACTGTCACTCTACATAATAGCTAGGTAATGGAATCAACCACGATGTTCATCAACAGATGAATGGATACTGAAATTGTGGTACATATATACAATCGAATTTTATTCAGTTATAAAGAAAAAAATAAAATTATGACATTTCCAGGGAAATTGATGAGACTGGGTGAGGTAACCCAGAACTAGAAAGGCGAATGCATCATGTTTTCTCTCATGTGGACTAGCTTTGAATCTTTAGATCTGTGTGTTTGACTTTGAGCATCTGTGAAAGCCAGGAAACTAGAAAGAAGGCATTGCCTCAGAGGAGAGGATTAGTAGGACATAGGTAATAGGAAAACAGAGAGGAAAAATACTGAAAGTGGGAGGTTTAAGCAGATGGGGAGTCTAGGAAGACAAGAAGGTGAGAGTTAACAAAAAAAGTGTGTGTTATATGGCTCAGTGTTTAAAAGCACTGGATGCTCTTCAGAGGACCACATAGCAGTTAGCAACTATTCTTAACTCCAGGTCCAGGAGTCCCAATGCCCTCTTCTGGCCTCTGTAGGCACTCAGATGAAGTAATTCGTTCTTTCTCTCTCTCTCTCTCTCTCTCTCTCTCTCTCTCTCTCTCTCTCACACACACACACACACACACATTCACATAACATACATACTCACACATATCAATCAAAACCGGAAAATACCATATTAGGTTTCCATACAACCCATTAAAATTCTTTTTTGGGGGAGGGTCTTTTTGAGACAGGGTCCCCCTGTAGCCTCAGCTGTCCTGGAACTCACTCTGTAGACCAGGTTGGCCTTGTACTCACAGAAATCTGCCTGCCTCTGCCTCTCAAGTGCTGGGATTAAAGGCATGCAGTACCATGCCCAGCTCCATTAAAATTCTTTAATGTTAGCTATCCCTCTTCTTAGTCCATCCTTGGCCTTATCCTCCAAATGCCCATTCCATTAAATCTAGCTTATATGTTATTCCCCTTTCCCATTACAGCACAGTATTACATCTCCCATCTTGTGAACCACTCCCTATGGTACTATGCTAGTTTCCTTATCTCTAAGATTTTTTCTATTGAAACATACCTATCTAAAGTTTAAATCCAGTATGTATTAATGATACAAAATATGACATTTATCTTTCTGGGTCTGGGTTACCTCACCTAGTATGACTGATTCCAGTTCTATCCATTTACCTGAGAATTTCATAATTTTTTCTTAACAGATGATTAATATTCCATTGTGTAAATGTACCATGTTTGCATTAGTCATTCATCAGCTGATGAACTTCTAGGTTGTTTTCATTTCCTGGCTATTTTAAAGAAATAAAAAAATTTAAATGAACAGGGATCTCTATAGTAGATACAGAGTCTTTTCAATAATGCCCAAGAGTGAGTGGTATGGCTGAAACACGTAGAAGATTTATTTTTAGCTCTACTTTGGAGGGGAGTTAAGCTGGGTCTCTCTGTAGTCCCAGCTGGCCTTGAACTCACGGTCATTACTCTGTCTTCACCTCCTCTGGACTGCTGGTATTAAACATGTGTGCCACCCTGCCTAGCTATTTTTAGCTTTTTAGCTATTTTTAGCTTCCACACTGATTTCTTTAATGGCTGCAGCATTACAGAAATGTAATAAATAAAGTGACTAGCAGCAGGCAATAAATAAAATTCTCCATTACCTTCACTCAGAATTCTTGGTCCTTTATTTTGAGTGTATACAGGCAGCAGGCCTGGATTTCAAGTATTGGTGGCTCGTGGATTGGACAGGGTCTATCAGAAGACCAACCTGGTAAGCTAACGTAAATTTGAAAGGTACTGTGGGGTTGGAGAGAGACCAATCAGGACACCAACTTGTGGCTAGTGGGTTGGATGGGGGGAGTCTATCAGACCACCAACCTGGTAAGCTAGTGTGGGGTTGGATGGAGACCAATGAGATCACCAACCTGTTGAGTGAATTGTGAGTGGGTGTAGGCTGAAAATAGGCCATCAGCCATCAGCCTGTAATCCCTATCCAGAGACCACCAGTCTTTGCGCAGGTCAGAAAGCATGACCAAATGGGAGTCAATTCACAGCCCAGTCTAATGACCTGAGTTGGAAGTACCTCTCAGGTTGTGTTACAAAAGTGACCAACTCACCTCTACACCAAGGGGTCATTTCCCCACAGTGACCACAGGCGGCCACTGTGCTCCCCTTCTCTTAGCAGGATTGCACTGTATCTTCTCGTAACAAGAGAAGCTTCCTACAGAAGCTCTTCTAACCATGACTTGTTTCTCTATACCTAACATCTGATGTTTAAATCTTCAGGTCAAGCCATAGATGATAAAGCTTTTAAAATGGCTTGAAAATATTAACAAAAACAACCAGGTATTAAATAATTATTTTAGTAACACATATGAGAGTCTAAAGAAATCAGATGCACAAGAATAAGAAGAGCATACTCATAAAATGAAAGTAAAAAGAGTACAAGCTATTGGCTCCTGGAGACACCAAGAACAAGTCAGCCACAAGTGTCAAGACCAGAATTCATTCTTTAAGCAGCTTTTCTTCTTACCTTCTTTCAATGTTCAGTAATCTTCTATTTATTTGGAAAATTTTAATTCTGCTAATCTACCTCTATTACAGACATAATTCTTCCTTTTTCCTTTCCCACAGTGCCTTTCAGCATTTATCAATTTATTCTTCCATTTACTACATATTTTAGCAAAATTATGTATCTAATACAGAGTGTCACAAAAATGTGTTTCCACCATATAGTTATTTGCATATCTATGGTTATGGAGACATAGAACTGGAAAGACAGGTAATAAATAAGATTTTTCATATAAAATATATGTACTGCATGAAATACAGTATTTTGCATAGTATGTTAAATTAGCAGGGAAGTTGGATAGAAAGTATACATTTGGAGACAAAGTTTTTGTTTCTGTATTGCTCAGTGTGGAAAGGTTAAATGTCTAAAGAATATGAAGATACTTTCCCAATAATTACTTGTATAGCTCTATTTTATCTATATCATTGGATCTTCAGGATTGAACCTCACTTTGAATATAAGCATAAAGGGAATTGTCACAAGAAAGGGATTTAGTATTTATATTTGGAATGAAAAATCCAATTTTAACATAATTTCACACTAGTGCTACAACTTCCTATAGGATCTTTATTTAACAGCTAACTACAATAATTAAATAATTTTTCAAACATTGTAGCTCAATATATTCAGAGTATAGATAAAAATTTAGTCCTCAAATTTCTGAGGGAAAAATCCAAGACATAAAGCAAACTGATGTACAGCCTAGATCTATATCCTCACAAAATAAAGAGAATGAGCTAACAATTAAATCATCTGATAAATTTGCATTTCTCTTTATTCTGAATCTGTATACGGTCAAACCTAGAGTCATGAACTATAGTATAGCCAATTTTACTTTTAGTGGTACCAAATAGGAGCCTCAGTAATTTCACACACAGCTTTCATATATCTGTGACCATAGATGAAGTTTAGTACATTTTTGCCTTCAAATGTCTGCCAGAAATAATATCTTATGTCCAAGTAATTCAATGTACAAAGAAGAACTCTCTGCAAGTCTGAAGAAAACTACAAATAGGTTCACTTTGGATGGAAAATATGACCACAGATCTGGAACAGGCACGACCACTCGCTCTGGGAGGATGAAATGACCAATTTCTTGGTGAAAATAGGAGCAGCACATATGGCTAAAAGCCGTATTAGAGGCCCAATTACTGCTACTTATGTGCTGTTACAAACCGCAGATAAAAGATGACTGCACATATTATGGTTATCTAGTCTTCATTATAAGGACTAAATGATTTAAGATTATAGAAAAGCCAGGCTGAATGAAGAGTACAGGACAGGTGCATTAATGAAACATTTACCTTTGTTGCTTACTGTTAAAAACTTTTCAAATACCCATCCTGGACTGTAACTAATTTTGCTTGTCATTTGGAATAATGTATTTGAAGTGCATTGATTATTGCCTAAAAAATACCAATACTTGCATTATCAGGTTTTCAGTGGTTCTCCGTATCTATCCAGAAAAAGCACAACCTCCTTAGGTTGGGAAGCAGAGGGCTTGGGGATCTGGCTCTTTTCCCTTCCAATTTCCATTATCTTGGTTGCCTGAGCAGGCCTGGCTTTCAGCAGCTGCTCCAGTCTTTTTATGCACACTCTTCTCCCTGCACACTTCACTCTCACCTCACAGCAGGGCAAATTCCCCTAAAATAGTCTGTGCTATCTTCATTTGGAGCATTCACTGAACTCCACTGTCTGTCCTCCCTATGCCAGACTCCTCTGCTCTGTGAGATTATCAAGCTGAAAAAAGAAAAAAAGATTAGTTTTGCATTTGTGTCTTTCATTAGAAAGTATCTCATTCTTGCTTTAAAATAATTAAATTAAACACCTGAATAAAAAACTAAAATAACAATAGACAACATATATTGAGGGCCTACTAGCAGGCCACTCAATTTTGGAGGTTTTCATTCATTTAATAGTCAAGGAACTACACAGTTTTATTCCCCATTTCTCCAGCAGAAAAGGAAAATGGGCATGGAGAATTTAAATAACTTTATATGTTTGCAGAGCTAGTAACTGAGGACCCCAAGCTTGAATCCAAGTACGCTGATTAAAAAATAAAAATGTAAGAGTGTCATCAGATAGCACCTGAGACCTTTAGTAGAATTTGCTGCCCCCTCCAGCTTCGCTATGACTTGCTGCTGAATGTATCCATTGTATTTGAAAAGTACCTTGATTTATGACTTTTCTCAGTTCTGTTACTATAAAACTATAATGCAACTATTACCACAATGGAACATGGTATTGGGGTAACCTGGATCTGTGTTCCTGGGCCATAGTCACTCATTTGTCTCCAGAATAAACTCTCTCTTATCCTCTTTAAGGTGAGAGTTATGCTTTTACATGGAGGAGTAACAAGCACTTTACTGACAGCTGTCTCCCCAGCCCCAAGATTTTGCCATTTCTTATCATACTATACCTTACCAATATTTACAGTTATCCTCATGCTAATCAAATTTGTTTTTTTTTTTTTTATCTTTTCAAGACAGGGTCTCCCTGTAGCCCCAGCTGTCCTGGAACTCACTCTATAGACCAGGCTGGCCTTGAACTCACAAAGATCCGCCTGCCTCTGCCTCCCAAGTGCTAGGATTAAAGGCTTGCACCACCATGCCCGGCAAAAGATTTTTTTTTTTTAATTTAGGGAGATGGGAATGTTACCTCTCTCAACTTGACGTTTATACCATGTCTATATGAACCAAATATATTTTAAATTTATACAATTACAATAATTTTAAAACCAAAAAATAATATCCTTCACCAGTGTATCACAGCAATTTCGTAAACATACATATTTTCATGTAAATACATACAAATGAATAGATCTTTCTACTTACACATGCAAAATGGTGGCTTTTAGGAATAAACTTTAAACAGTAGTACAAACTAAGTTAGCTTAGTGAAGTTTTCACACAAGACCATCTGGCATCTCGCAAATGATAATTTTCCCATCATAAACCTCATACCATAGTTAGCAATTTACAAAACACCACCAATATATAAAATATTTTGTATTGGGAATTTATAATTACCATTAAGCACCTCCTTAAATCTGGGTACAATAAAAACTTTGAAACTTCATTACAATGTTAGGTTTATAAAATACTTTTATTTATTCTTTTTACTTTTAGCTTTTTTTATTTATGTGTTTGAATGTACTGTCTGCATGTAGGTTTGTGCACCCATGTTGTGCAATGCCCCGGAGGTCAGAGGAAGGTGTTGGATTCCCCTGGAACTGGAGTTCTCCTGGAATTGGAGTTGCAGACGGTTCTTGGCCGCCATGTGCGTGCTGGGGATCGAACCCGGGTCCTCTGCAAGAGCAGTCAGTGCTCTTAACCGCTAGGCCATCTCTCCAGCCCTATAAAATACTTTTAAACATATATGCAATTAACTGAATAATGATGAAGATATATTATATATCTTATTATATCATTATTATAATAATGAACATATATATCAAATTTGTGAAGCACAAATTTGATATATATGTTCAAATTTTTCTCAATAGTTTAAGTTTTCATTGCAAAAGAGTCTAATAACTCAATGTTTTCTCAAACAGTCAATCTCTAAACATTATACATTGGAATCATCTGAGGGTGTATTTTTAATTTTATTTATTTCTGTCTGTGTATGAATGTACTGTCTGCATGCAGGTCTGTGCACCCGTGTTGTGCAATGCAGCGGATCTCAGAAGAGGGTGTCGGATTCCCCTGGAATTGGAGTTCTCCTGGAATTGGAGTTTCATACGGTTCTCAGCCGGGTGCGGGGATGGAACCCGGGTCCTCTGTAAGAGAGGTCGGTGCTCTTAACCGCTAGGCCATCTCTCCAGCCCCTCATCTCAGGATATTTTAAAGATACTGATGGCTGAGCCAACCTTTGTTCCCATTGTTGTTAGCAAATTTCTTGATTTGTTGGATAAGGGCTCAGTTCCATGAACAAAGATTTTGGAAATCTCTCCAGATAATTCTTTTACACAGTAAAGACCGGGAACCAAAATTTTACTAAAAAAAATCTAAATTTAGTAAAACTTCAGCTATAATTTCTTGTGTATATTTTTAAAATATTAATCTGACAAAAATTCTTTTAACTAATCATCACTGACACAATCCAAGATACTCAATATGCAGTTTTTGGAATCAGGTGTACTAAGTAGTTAGTTCATCATTCAAATACGAGTTTTGGCTAATTGTTTTTATAGCTCATGAAAATAACTTATTTATTTACTATTAAAATTTTATTTATTATTAAACTTTTAACCATACATCATTTCTCAATCTAATTTAGAGTCACTTCCCTTTCCATGCCCCCACCGCACCTGTGTTCCTGCACTCTGCAATACATGTCTTGCATCTTTTTCTGAGTTTTTTCCAGAGTTTTTTTTCCCAAGTTCTTTTGCTGTTGCTCTCTCTAACTTTGATGCTTCAATATATATATATATATATATTTTTATATATAGCTATATATATAGAGAGGGATAGATAGATAGATATAGATATAGATATACAAATATATACATACATATACACACATATAACCTGAATTTGAGTACCCGGGTTGTATCATGGAGGACAGTACAGGAAGATCAAGACACAACACATGCTTACTGGACTTCATTTGGGGGACCATGGGAGGAAAAGACCCCAGTGTGGAGCACAAGGGCAAGATTGATGGTTGCTTGGGCTTGCCAAAGAGGAACCTTCGAACACTTCCTTAAGGAAAACATGACATCTTTTAGCAAAAAAGAAAATGACCTTTTTCCCAATAAAACCCCTTCAAGGACATAGTTAAAATTACTGCCTAATTATATCTCATTTTCATTATCAATTTTCACGGGCTTAAAATAAAAAAAATATATAGTTTGGGCAATCAGTTCTTTAGAACAAGGAAGGTTCAAATAAGGATAAAATTTACATAAATCTAAGACACAGAACTCCTTTCCCTACATATCTGCCAATCCTTACCCATTACTGATTTTATTTATTGCTTCAATTGAGAAACAAGCCAGCAATACTGCTTATACTGATGTGCAGATATGGTCTCATCAAAGCTAACTTTTCACCTATTCACATATGGACATATTTCCCTACCTCAATATTCATTTCTATTCTCTATATTTAGTGTTGACTAGGATTCTCCAGAAATTTTTTCTGTCTTCATCAAATCTATACTGGAACTCTATTTCTTTGCCTCAAGAAACTCTCCATGACCATGTGAACCAGTCTCAATAAGGGATAAGTGAGACTGTCATGAGAACCAGTAGAATGGCCTCATATTCCCTGGCTCTCCGGCCCCTGGGGCACACCCAACAAACCTCTAGACGTGGTTGCTATACCAAATAGGCAGGATAAAAAGAATGCTAAGCTCTGCATCCAGTCCACCCATCAATGGACCTTGAACACCAAACGAGTAAATCTCTGATGTTTTAAAATCCTTTCCTGTGAATTTTTTTTATTGTGGCATTATCTAACCAAGCCTTAATGAAATGATATACCCTATATGAATACATATATTTCAGTTAAAATGTTTACTTCAGAGAAATATCTTGGCTAGGTGAAGATCCAAGGAAGTCTTACTATACGACAAGTGCAGTATTTGTAAATACCTATCCCAGGTGAGGTAGTGATGTCTAGTTTATAACACAAAGTAATCAAAGAGTTTTGTTAATCACATTCTCATGCTGAGAATTCACTAAGCATTTTCACTATTAAACTTGTGGAATAAGTTGTTGAATCTGCTTGGCTGACACTGAGCGACATTCATCAGTCTCCGACATATCGACAAATCATTGAAAGATACAACAAAAATGTAGATCATTATGGTTTTGTTGCAAATGAATGACTAAATATGTGTCTCACAAAACATCTCATTGAACTACAAATTTCATTATGGAATGATTCTTCATACTAACTGGCACAGCACTCTGAAGTTTCGATTGCTTCACCTTAAACATTGACGTAAATACTGAAGTAAGTTCAGGTTTCCTCTACAGAAAACAACAAATTTAAAATAATAAAGCCATAGATTGTGATATATTGGAGAAATATGCTCAACTGAGTAATTATAAAACTCAAAAGAAACATGTTTCTCTTTAATCTTGATTTTTTTAGATTTTCATTCAAATAAACACTAAAATTACAAGGGATAATTTCATACAACTATACGGTATAATCACCAAAATAGCATCCTAGAATGACTTTTCCTTAAGGGCATGGTGAACATCATTCTCCTTAATGGCAATTGCTGTATAATGTATAAAGTATTTATTAATGTATTGATTGGTATAAGGATGTGGGTTAAAATTCTGCACTCAGTAGGAAAGATACTCCAGTAGATATCATGTTTTATCTGAAATTTAACAATTAGTCATCACTATTGATAGAGAGTACTTTGTTTTTTTCTCTTTTATTTGTTTATTTTTTAAGGGATTCTACAATATAATAGCACACTTGTTTTCAGATAACATTGACGTTACTCAGTTTGCCATAAAATTAGGTAATTGGCGCATTTTTTTTGAAGTGAGCCAAATTATTAACCATAAGCAATGAATGTAAGTAACATAAGCTTGTATGCACAAGCATGTTGATCAAATAGGAGTCCAGTCTATATTGCTTTAGTCTTATGATTCACCCCAATCTCTAAGCAGCCCTTACATTCTACCATGCCTCCTCTCTTCCGCAAGTTGTTCCCTAGGCTTTGGGAAAGGGGCACAAGTGGGTGAGAAGTAAAACAGTCTATTTTCTCTGGAGACATCATTTTGGACTCTAGTCTGTTCAGGTTGTTCCCCTTCATGGGTTGACAGCTTATCCGGGGATACCTTTTTAATCCTAATAACAAAGCACAAGCAATTAGATGTACAGGCATTTAAGCAGTACTAATTATTATGGCAAGCTAAGCTGTGAGCCTAGACACAGATGCTTGGATGGTATGCTAATCCACAAACTGTGGTTTCTCTATAAGGGGGGCTAAGTTCTTACTGTGGCTTATAACATCTCCTAACCACTAGAGGACAAAAGCTTGTGGCATCCTCTGTGAGTTATTCCTCCAAGGAGAGAGCTAATAGCCAATTAGATTTGGGATATGTATAGACACATGGCTGCCACTGTTGCACAGTATCTCCAGGCAGTTGAGGTGTAGCTGATACTGACAGAAGAGTCTTGCTTGTCTCAAGGAGACTGAGAGTACTTTATGTTTAAAAAAACTTACTGAGAAAGTAAGCATAAATTGGAAATATGGTATATAACATTATATGAAATTCAAGGAGTTAAAAAATATATTAAAAGTAGGGAACTATGTATGGCTAGATTTTTGAGAAAACATTTTATTTTGTAAAAACAAAATTGTACATATCTACAGGATACCATGTGACATTGACATACATATATATAGTGGTGTAATATGTAAATATGATAAAATATATCTTCTCAAACATTTACTTCTTTATAGCAAAATCTTTTAAAATCCTTTCTTCTAACTTTTTTGAGATACATGGTACATTTGTGTTATTTCTACCCACTGTAGAACTTGTTGCTCCTGTTTAAGTATAATAGCACATCCATTGATGAACCTTTCTTCTATATCCTTATCCTTGACTCTTTTGTCTCCCTGGTAACTAGCATTCTAGTTTCTGTAGGAAGATCCAGTTGGATTTGCAGGCTAGTTCTCCACTAGCACACCTCAAGGCACCATGTGGATGAGAATCAAGGGATTTCTCTGACCCTGCCTCAAGGAAGAGCAAGCAACGTGGCCTAGGTGCGTGATGCTGGGTGGGGCAATGGTGTGCAGTGGTGTGGAGTTGGGGGGGCCTAAGATTGGTCCTGGGAGCTGATGTCATTTGGTTTATAAAAGCAAGCTGTAGCAAGGAATAAATTTGAATTTCCAAGTAACATCATCAGGGAATTCCGGCCGTCATTTTTATTAATTATTGTGCGCATACAGGCCAAGGTAGGCCTGCATTTCCTCCGGGTGGCCAGTGCATTGGAAAGAAGTCCCTGTGTGGACCACCAATCTGGGTAGCTGGTGTTGTGAGTGGACATAGGCTGAAGATAGGCCAACAGCCATCAGCCTGGAAATTCCTATCCAGAGTTCAACAGCCTCTGGGCAGGTGGGAAGTCATGGCCAAGAGTGGAACACATGTCTCATGGGTCCAGGCTAAGGGCCCGAGTTGGAAGTACCATCCAGGCCGGGCTATGGGAAGTAGCTGGCTGCTCTCTGTGCTAGAGGCCAACTCCCTACAGCAGCTGCTGGCAGATGCTGTGTCCCCCCTCCCCTTAGCAGGGCCAGGTGGTCCCTGTTCGGCACAAAAAGAAAGCTTCCTACAATTTTCAACTTCTGGTTCAATGTTTTTAGATTCCACATGTGAAGGAGACCATGAACTATGTACCATTTTGTGCCAGTTTTTTTCATTAACCACAATCCTTTCTAGTTCCATCCACAAGGTCACAGTTGACAGGATTTCTTCCAGATGGCAAAGCAGTATCATCACACCATTCTTCATCTTCTCTTCAGGCACATGGACCTTGAGGTTGTCTCCACTGAATTGTACATCAATGAACAGAGGGTGCAGATATCTCCTCAACACACTGATTTAATTTCCTTGCATTAAACACAAAAGTGTGGTTGGTGAATCATATAGTAGCTATATTTTTAATTTTAAAAGAACTTCCATACTGTTTTCATAATAGCTCTACTAACTTTGTATAAGAATTGGCTTCTTTTTTATATACCCATACCATCACTTTTTATCCTTAGTCTTTTTAAAACATCCACTCTTCCTAGGGCAAGGTGATTTCTTACTGTGGTTTATTTGCATTTCCTTGATTGTTAGTCTTAACCATTTTATATATCTATTGGCCATTTTTGTGACTTCTTTCGAGAGAGATATATTCAGGTAGGATATCCATTTTTAATCAGGTTACATATGTTTTTGCTGTTGGGTTTTGAGGTTTCTTATTTATTTTAGTTAGTAATATCTTGGCAGATGTAGAGTTTTCAAATATTTTCCTCCCATTCTATAGGCTATCTTTTAGTTATGTTTAGTGTTTTTTTTTTTTTTTACTTTGATGTAATTCTGGGAATTCTATTTTTTCTCTCATTTAAGTTCTCAAGTTTGGAAAATCTGGTTTAAATTCTGTTTCAGATCTTCCTACGGCATGAAGTGCATATATGGCCTCTTCTATATGTGGCTTTCCTTCATTTTCACTAAAATAACTTATGGAAACAATTCTACATTTTTAAAATACTATTATCTAAGTATATATTAGCATTAAAAACAAAAATGTGGAATGGAAACATATACTATTATCATGTATATTACTTTTTGCTTCATGTTTATTTAAGATTACAGTGTTAGTGAATTAAACTTTAAACTGATATTTAATATATTATTCAAGTTTCAAACATGTACTCAGATATTTACCCATATAAAGACATATTCATATATTTCATCAAAGATGACCACATTGAGTGATAGGTAGCCTCAAAGTAATGAAGTTCATCTATACTTTCTGAACAGTGACTTTATATATACCTAGATTGGTAAAAATGGATTTTGTTCTTTTGGACCAAATTTATATTTATGCAAATTACAACATTTAAGTGGTAATAATTTTTTTAATACAAAAAATAATGTCATTCAAGCAAAACTATCTAAATTATTGTATTAAAATAAACTCCATGCTATGTATTATAAATATAAGTAAAATTAATTTATACTTGAAATGATAGAAAGTAGTCTGAGTAGCTAAAGCACAGATATATAGCAATGGTATTATTTATAACACACAATTAAATTAATGGTTCAGATGTAGAGAATTTTTCAATTTGTACCTGTACTGTTAGCATCAAAGTCGTACTTTTCATTGCCATAAGAAGCGGACACAGAATGGATATAAACTGTCTGTAAATGATGTCTTATACCAATTCAGTTATATCATCTTTGTAACATGACTATCCAGAGGTCTTCTGTAAATTTAGAAATTAATGATATGTTTACTTATAAAACCTAAAGTTAGATAGGCATGTTAATATGGGTGGAAGGAAATTGCTTCAGAAGTAGCCATGCAGAGGTCAAGACTTGCTTTGTTTCTGAGCTGAGGATGTGGTGTGCTGGCTTCTTTCCCTGGCTTCTCTTTCTGCTCTCTTGTCTCGGCTACTCATGCTAACTCCTAAACTGCTCCGTTTCCTAGGCCTGCTAGTAATTGCCATTACTACTCCTCTAATTTTTGGCTAAAGAGAATAGTAGAAAAGCCTCTACCAAATTGATAAAAAAAAAAAAGGTGCAGTTTTGGTAAAAAGCTTCCTCCCTCCTACAGATCTTTGTGAGCTTGATAAGGAGCTAGATTCCTATGCTCTGTACCTTGGGCTTTTCTTCTGTAAAGCTTTCCCTAGAAGTATGAATGTACCAATCATACCTAGTCTCCAGTCAACCTTGAAGTAGCTGCAGTTTCTGCAGAGTTGTTCTTGGCCATCCCAGATATCCCCAGCCTTTTGACGTCGTAACATCTCATTTTCATCTACAAAGTATCTAAGAACCACACAGTGACAAAATAATTGCAAAAAAAAAAAAAAAAATCAGGAGGAGGGGGATCTAACTATATTATATGTGTATGAAATTACCAAATACATAATTTAAAAGCACACAAGTAAAAATAATAACTGGGGGCTGGAGAGATGGCTCAGCAGTTAAGAGTACCAACTGCTCTTGCAGAGGACCTGGGTTCGATTCCCAGCACCCACATGGTGGCTAAGAACTGTCTTTAACTCCAGTTCCAGGGGAATCCAACACCCTCTTCTGACCTATGTAGCATTGCATGACATGGGTGCACCAACCTACATGCAGACAGTACACTCACACACATAATAACAATAATAATAATAATAATAATAATAATAAATTTAAAAAAATAAAAAATAAGAACTGAAAAATAAGGAACTAAAAGAAAGGAACTAATACAAATTTTCAAAGCTAACACTTCATATATTCCATAAAGCATGCATTAAAAAGGAATTGGTTTCTGGATATGCTGCTTGACAATATTTTCATATTGTCTACAATTTAAATTTATTTAAATAAATATGTATATTTATGTAAATATGATTTTCTCTAAGTACATAATTAGAAGACTTTAATTTCAACTTGACAAGCCCTAGCTTTATCTATTGCATAAAAGTCATTTATATTAACATTATTATTTATATTGGTTGATATCAGTAGCCTATTTGATAGTTATTTTCTCCTAGTTTCTGCTGTTCATTGTACATGTTTTGTTTTCTACATTAATTTGATCCACTTAGCAATTTTACTCATTTAATTTTCTCTGTATAAGTTTCTTATTAAAAATAAAACTTCATGGGCAGTGGGGATAGTGCAGCCGTTAAAGGCTGAGGCTAAGAACTGCAAAAAAAATAAAACTTCATTAGCAGAAAGTCTAATAATATTGTGAGCAACTTCTTTTACACCACTCTCAGCAAGCCTCAGATCTACTGCCTGCCACCTCTTCCCTGTAACCCTTATCGGACAAAGGGGAGTTATTTTTTGCTTGGTTGGACTTTGCACATCAACACAAGTTTGTCTAGATCACACCCAAAGTTGGTAATTATGCAAATTGCTCCTTGAATCTCACACACCTGGTCCAGCTGTAGTTCTGAAACTGGGAAATCCTCTTTCTTTTTTTTGGGGGGGGGGCAGGGGGCATAAGAAAATTTGTTACTAACTGTAGACTGTGGATGCCTGGACAGTACTCCACCCACCCAGGGCTAAACAGAACACTGCAGAACAGGGGCAGAAATATTGTAAGAGCTGCAGGAGGAGGTGCATGATCAAATAGAAACAGCACCTTCCAGGCCCCTGGGACCCTGCTCATATGAACTTACAGCAGTGGTGACAGCATTCACAAGACCCATGCAAACTCAAGCAGACAAAAACCCAGCATAGACCTAGGGAAATGAGCAGCAGAGCCCAGCTTTAGCCAAAGAACTACTGGCAGGTGATTAGTGCTGAGTGAGAGTGAGTGGATCTTTAAGTGAGATAGGCCCTCTGAATAGGCTGACTAGATCCCAGAGGATGAGCTTAAACTGAGTGATATCTGGGCTCACTGACTTGACTCTGTAGGGCTTAGCATACATGATAGAATGCATGAGACCTGGTGAGGGGGTGTTTGGTGAGATGGAAATGCGAGACATAGTATAAAGATGATTAAGATATTTCATATGAAATGAACAAAAATTCAATAAAATATGTCTTAAAAATTATTGCCGTGTTTCCATCCTCAAAATTTAGGCCTCGATCTTTTCTTCTTGCCTTTGTACAGGCCCAAAACTGACTAATTGGCTACTTTAACAACCGTAAAGCAGACTTATGGAATATCACCAACTATATGACTTTTTGACCAAATACAGGAATCAGAACTTCATCGGTTTCCTCAATCAAGTTCAGGTAACCCTCTTTGACCACAAAGGCTGTGATTTTCTTGCTGTTCTGGATGACCTCGACCTTGACACAGTCCCTATAGCCAAATTTGGCTGTTTAGTTTCAAACCTACTTTTTCCAGCCTAATTCCCTTTGCACAAATGGGTTGGCTTTAAGGGCTGCACCCTAACTGGCTTTCTTGTATTGTTTATCATTTCTGGTCCTGTTGGTGACTTCTGAGCAGTTTTCTGGCAGTATGCAGACTATGCCATGGGCCCAAGTAAAGAACCATCCTTGATACTTTAAAGGATACATTTGTAAGAAGAACTGTGGAACTTACTGAATGAGAATCACAGTCTGTCAGAACTTCTCTTCATAAAACATCTACAATATTGCCCTCATTTTTGCTGATGCACTTAAAGATGTTCAAATGATCATACACTCCTTGTTTTCTTCTTTCACACTGAGCAGGGTAAATTTCTTTGCAATATAGTTTCTGTGGTCTTCAGATCTCACCTGACACTTCCATTCCAAATATACTCAGATATATACGTAATTTGAGATGAGACCACTTTTGTTTTCCAAAATAATTAAATGCATTCTTGTAAAGAATGGTGATGCAATTTAAAAACAGATCACAAAAGTTTCACCCTCTAATTGGTAAACTTCTCAAACCAAGGAAGTGTACCATTCCCTATACCTGGCTTGTGGTATGTGGAAGCAGATTCAAGCAGAGAAATCAGTAGTTTTTATTTTATGTGTATGAGTGTATCACTACATGTATGTGAGTATACCCATGCTGTGCGACACCATGGAGATGAGACCAAGGTATTGAGTGCCCTAGAATTGGAGTTATAGACAGTTGTTAGCTGCCATGTGGGTGCCGGGAACTGAATCTGGGTCCCCTGCAAGAGTAGCTGGTTTCTCTTAACCACTGAGCCATCTCTCCAGCCACTAGTGGTGTTTTTATAAAGTCTTCCACAAGCAAAATGATTACATAGCTACTTTTAGGTATTAATCAGTGATTTGAAATCAGAAAGCTAAGCAGCCCATGTATTCCTGTCTATCCCATTCATATAATAAAGAGACAAATTACATCTATATTATATCACATCAGTTAAATAAATGTATGAGCCTTTTTATCTAAGTTCTCATGTGTGTATGTGTATAGTGTCTATGCACATGTATACAAGTGGTTGAGGCAGTCCCATGTTGATATATAGAATCCCCTTTGATCACCGTTCATGTTGTTCTTTAAAATAGGGTTGTCAGTAAAATACAGAGGGGAGGTGGGGGTTGATATGGCTAGCAGATAACCCTTGTGGACTACCATGCTTACCTGGAATTTACAGGGATTTTAGGAATATTAACCTCAATCTCCCTTGAGTAGAAGTGCTGTAATCACACTCATCTCTCCAGCCGGACCTAGTTACTCTTATTGTGAACTTGTACACATTGTGTTCCTGTGTAGGGAGGTCTTAGGGATCAACTAATGGGACTTCAGCCAGTGTCCAGTCTATAAAGAGGAAAGTCTGCTCATGATTCAAAAAGGGAAGCCTGGTCTAGCAAGACCTTAATTTGTCCTCAAGTGGATGGAGCTGGTAAATGAAAAGCCAAAAGGAGCCCGGGGCTCCCCCCGCCAAAAAAAAAAAAAAAAAAAAAAAAAACCCGAGTGACCCCAGAGGACCAGATCCTCAACTGATCTTGAGAAAAGAAAATCCTTGGTTAATCTGGGCTAACTCTGTGGCCTTAAGCATCCAAAAGGAAAGTATAACCAGAAATAAATAATCAGTAAGGTCTGAGAAATTGTACTTCAGATATAAAACTTGAGACCTTAGTAAAAAAGACAGAAAAAATAAAAAAGAGAGCACTGTTGTTTTGCCTGTCTTCAATTCTTACTGGCAAGTGCAGCTACCCTGTGGCTGCTACTGCTTTTGCCATCCTTCAAGGACATGAGACAGAGCTTTTTAACCCTCCGACATGGACTGAAGACTCATGTCTCTCCAAGAATCCTCTAAACCTTTAATGCTAGGTGGGGACTGAGATATCCAGCTTATGGACTGAGCAGCTACTGGATTTCAGCCTTGTCAGAGTATAGACTGCCATTGTTGGACTACCCAGGCTGTATCATGGAGGCCAGTACAGGAAGATCAAGACAGGACTCTGTGCTTATTGGACCTCATTTCAGTGGCCATGGGAAGGAAAGACCCCAGTGTGGAACACAAGGACAGGATTGATAGTTGTTTGGTCTTACCAAGGAGGATCCTTCAAACACTTCTTCCTTAAGGAAAACATGACATATTTCAGCCTAAAAAAAAAAAAAAAAAAGAAAGAAAGAAAGAGCAGCCTGGTGTGGTGGCACACATCTTTAATCCTAGTACTTGGGAGGCAAAGGCAGGAGGATCTCTGTGAGTTTAAGGCCAGCCTGGTCTACAGAATGAGTTCCAGGACAGCCAGAGCTACAAGGAGACCCAGTCTCAAAAAGACAAAAAAAAAAGAAAGTAAAAAAAAGAAATCCTCCAATTCAGGTGATATGTGTATGCACGTATATATTTATGTATGTGTATATGTGTATAGATATATGTATGTATGTGTATCTACACATATATGTATATACGCTATATATATTGAAGCAATACATATATTTATAGAAGTAATACATATAAATACATATGCAATACAAGTTGGAGAGAACAACAAAATAACTGGAAACAAACTGACTAAAACAGTGAAGTTCTTCCAAAAAGAATCAGCCTCTGTTTTGAAAAAAACCCTGGAAAGACTCAGAAAAAGATTGCAAGACATGTATGGCAGAGTGCATGAACTCAGGTGGGGTGGGGGATATGGAAAGGGACATGACTCTAAATTGGATTGAGAAATGATGTATGATGTATGAAAAATTCAATAACAATAAAAATATATTAAAAAAAGAAAGAATGGAAAGAGACCCTCCCCCTCAAAAAAGCAAAAGCTATAGGAAGATTCAGTTCTCTGTACTGACTATACATTATAGAGATTTTGTTCCAGGGGGAAAAGGAACATAGTTTCATTGATTCACATCCTAAGCCATGTAAGTAAACATTCATCGGATTCTACTTTGTATATATTAAAGTGTGATAAAATGTGTTTACTACAAGCTCTCATAGCTAAGGTAGGTAAATAACTGCCAGAGAGCAGCTCATATATACGAGGTAATTGTAAAGTATCCCTAAAGACATACTTTCACACACAACTACAAAAATTCAGAAACCACTTAGTGTATCCCACAGAAATTCACCTCTGAAAATCCTGATTGCCAATAGAAATTCTTTAAATTCCAACAGTAATGTGACTTATACCATAACTAGCACCACTTAAAGTACTTCACGTAGAATATTTTGTAAAATTTCTCAATTGGCAGATTCATTGCCCTATTAGTAGGAGCTATAAAATTTATATTTTCATTCTATTTTCTTTTAACCAAGAACTTTAAAAAACTCAAAATGATTTAACATGTGCAATTTAGCAGGCTGAATGCCTCCATAAGTAGGCAGAAGTATCTTATGTACCAGAAGTTCATCTACCATTTGGAAGGTGATCTTTCCCTAAAAAACCTGAACTACTGTAATAACTTTATATGGTTCGGAATTGCTTCATTCCAAAAAAGATCAGAGCTTTTCTAATATGACTAGTATAAAGAAATTCCAAAGCTCCTAATCTTAATATTTTAAGTCAAATTGATAAATAAGATATTTAATTTTCTGTCATCCTAATAAAAATATGAATCTTATTAATTCTGAAAGACAAAAATTTAAAATTGACATAGCACTTCTTTTTCTAGCTTTGTTTCTCTTTCATCTGATTTACACTAGAAAGCATATTGAAATAATTTAAATTGGAACCCACAGAAGGAAGCTGGCTCGAGGAACTGAGGCTTGCTCACAGACTCTGACCAGACTGGTTTCTCTAATGAGATATTTGTTGTCACAATAAATGGCTACATGCACAGATTTCTGTCTGGTTAGACATTTGGCTTGAAGTAAACATTCAGAGAAGCAAATCCAAACATCAACAGGGCCAAAAGTTGCCTTCAACTCTGCCAACCTGATGTTAATTCAGCTACATGTAACATGTTTTTTTTTTTTTTCGTTGTTGTTTTATAGCAAATGAGTTTTTGAATATATGAAACTGAAACTGAGGATACTTTCAGGAATAGGGCTGATAAAATCATCATCCCCTTATAGCAGGTCTGGAACTTAATTTTCCCATTAAATCTCATGTCCTTACTTTGGTATCTTAGGAGTGTAAGGAGTGGTCCAACAACTACAAGATGAAAAACTTCAGCTGCGTAATTAACTTCAGAAAAAGCCCTCATCTAACCAAGTACTTAATTTTGTGAAGGTCTACTTTACAAATAAGTTTACAGAGTATTTGTTATCTGAAATTAGCCCCTATCCACTTCACTAAGGCATCAAGTTTTAAAATGAAACAAACCTGGAGAGATAGCCTAGCGGTTGGGAGCACCGACTGCTCTTGCAGAGGACCCGGGTTCGGTCCCCAGCACCCACATAGCGGCTAAGAACCGTCTATAACTCCAGTTCCAGGAGAACTCCAGTTCCAGGGGAGTCCGAGACCCTCTTCTGACCTCCGTGGCATTGCACGACACTGGTGCACAGACCTGCATGCAGACAGTACATTCATACACATTCAAAAATAAATAAAATTTAAAAAAAAATTAAAAAAAAAGAAACCTAATTAAAACCAACAACATAACTAAACTCATCTTCATGAGGCTCTGTTTGACTGTATATGTAACTTATTTTGAAATGTCTACATTCGTAGACATTTTATCTTATATAGCCGTAGAGAACAGCATATAAAAAATATGGGAAAATGTCAGCAAAGAAGAGATGAAACATACAGACTTGTTTGTATGGAAAAATATGCTGAGCAGAAAAGGATCTCAAATTCCTTGAAGACTAAAATATGTACATATTTAAAAACATTCTATGTGTGTGTGTGTGTTTAAAATACAGTTAGATATTATATTACCCAAAGTATTAAAGTTATAAAACACAGTTAAATATGGCTATGACTACTTAAATAGCATATTAATATTTTCTAAATGGAAGTTGCAATGTTTTATCTTCTCTTTGAAATAATAAACCAAGTGTTATTTTTTATTGTTTTTTTAGTGCAAAGATATAGTCATTTTTCTTAGGAAGCACATTTAAATAATAACACTTTCCTTCTATTCAAATTATGATATCATTCATTGAACCAACTGAAACAATCTACAGCATTTGTAGACCCTAGGCAAATGAAAGGCCTGACTCCTTATTCAAAAATAAAGTTTCAGAGTGACAATGTCAACAGGTGTTGCCCTTCTAATCTTAGAATGCTTTGTAACTCTACTAGTTACACAGACCTGAAGCCACACATACCTGGATCATAACCAAATCTATTTATAATAATCCCATATTTATATAGATAACAGGATTGGAGAAGAATAAGAGATAGCTGTTACTAAAGCGTCTTTCTTTGCCAGTTCAATCCATGAGCAGTCCCCCCCCCCCCACTGGGCTCAGCCATACCTGTTTATCTGCTCCATCAAAATGAACAGGCCATTAAAACAGGCCAGCAGGACAAAGGGTGGGGAATTAACACCTATCAAACTCTCAAGTTTCCTGCCTTTGAATACACAATACCATACTGTTGATAGATCCTTTCATTTCCTTGCTAGAGCTCTGGCTCACATTCACTGGAGTCTTGTGCAAAGACACAACTCTGACTTAGCTTGAAAACCTTCAGTCATTTTCAAGGTTTTCTCCTTCAATATTCAAAAACACAATAAAAAAACCTATGATATCTGAATTAAAAGTCTTAAACCTTGTTCTTAAATCATTCAAATGAGCTTAAAAATTCATATAAACTATGAATACGACTTTTTTTTTTACCTAGAAGTAATTTTATTGAGATAAAATTCACATACCTTATAATTCATGCATTTAAGGGCCACAATTCAAACGTTTTTAGTATACACATGAAGTTTTAAAACCATTATTTCAATCTGACTTTGGAACATGTTAAGAAATATTTTGAAATACATTAGAACATTTAAATGTTTGACATTTATTTTTTTAATATTTAAAAATATTTTTTTCATTTTTTAACAATAAGTAATAATTTATGAGTACAAGCATCCTTCGTGTAAAACCAATTTGCAAGCAGTTGTGCCCATGAATATGCCTTTTAAACCATGACAAGATGAATTTAACTCACAAACACGAAATTCATGAGATGCTCACGTGTCATTCTTACATCACGACTAGATTGTAGTATCTTAATAAATATATAGGTAGCTTGGGGTTGCTACAGAAAGTGGGCAAGGAACGGAAGCCTCTGTGCAGATCACAGGCACACCTCAGGAACAGTGACTAATTTCCATTTATAAGCGGTGGTTTTTCACTTCCTCGGAGTCTCAAAGCTTGACTAATCCACAAGATAAGACCAGCATATTTAAATAATTAATTTCTGTACATTCAACTTAATTTTGTAAATGAAGCTGATTTCTACTACCTTTTATCCAAACCCTAACAGTAAGATAGTATCATAAAGTATTTTCCTAGAAAGAATATGCACCTCAGAAAAAATGGAGTAAAGAATTATACTTCAAAAGTAGTTATCAATGATTAGCATTCAAAGTAGATCAAGAAATGGATTTTATTTTTTGAATTATATATGAGCAGTCTAATTCGTAATTTCATTTGAGGGTTTACTAGGTACATATCCAGTTGAAACGAACATTAAATTATTTTATTCCGTTTAATTGTATTATATCAGAGTCATAAACCCAGCTTCTTCAAAGTGTGAAGAACACCAAGATTGTACACTTTTTCACACATTGAAATGCCTCAAATAAGACAAAACAAAAACTCAGCAAACAGATCAGGACAAAAAGGTGAGTAGTCTACAGCTTAACAATTAACAGAGGTGGGCATAGCTAAGCATGGTTCCGATGGCAAGTGTTCATGAAAACCATTGCTTCTCTGCATCTTTGAAATCTGATAACAATCATTTTACTATGCTCATCAATGAGCATCTGCTAAGTACTTATGATACTGGAACTTTCCTGGGGAATTCCTGTTTTAATGACAGTAATGTCATTTAAATTAGTATTCTCCAGACATTCGTTTTCTCCAGAATTCACAATATTGAAGCTTTGATCCCGGTGTGGTCATATTAGGAGGGGAAGTGTTTAGGATATAATTAGATTTGAAAGGAGTTATGAAGGTGCTACCAGAGCTTCCCTGTCACGTGATGATGCCTATAGCCAGAAGACAGCCTGTCTATGCAAGACAGATGGAAAACCCTCATAAAAAGGTCAATTTGCCTACCTTGGATTTCTCAGCCTTAAGAACTATGAGACTTATGTGCTGTCTCTGCTGATCAGACTTCAGTGTTTTACCACAGCCTGGACAGACACAGGCAATACTCCTCTGAAACATGTAAAAATGTATGATAAAGAAAGCTACCAATGTCTCACCATCTCCATGTTCACTACAAAGATGAATAGTGTACGGGTAACTTGTAACATCTATTTCTATTCTATTTCACTCTATTAAGTTTTCAATCTATACTTCTCAGTTGCAACATTATGCATAAATATGACATTTAAATTAGTTTGGACGGTACTATTTAGTACATTCACAGCATTCTCCCTGGGGGAGGGATCTAAATGTTCTCACTAGTTTTACAGGAATTTCTCCATTTGCTAAATTTAAAATTACACTAACATGTATATGCAGTTGAAGTAAATAAAATTTAAAAAATGTTGAAAGCTGGTGCTCCTTCCAATTGTTAAACCATTAAGAAAAAGACAAGAAATGATGTTACAGAAAAAAAAGAGAGATAAAAACTTCTTCTGAAAATCTTAAATTATAAAATTTAGAAATACTTCTTAATTAAGTGAATTAGACCTCCACTGGATTCCTAGCTCATTATTAAGTGATTAGAAACATGTTCTTCTTTAAAACAGAGCTGACTTATTGGAAAAACTTTGTAACAAATTAACTTGCTTTTTAAAAATTTATTATTATTATAATGATTATTATTATTTTATGTGTATGAATGCACTGTCTGCATGCAGGTGGGTGCACCCACATCGAACCCGGGTCCTCTACAAGAGCAGTCAGTGCTCTTAACCGCTGAGCCATTTCTCCAGCTCCCAAATTAACTTGCTTTTAATGCAAGGGAAGTGTTACCTGGACAATTGGTGTTTCTGAGGCAGATTAATTAACCTTTAATTGGCTTTTCCTCATTGTCCTACAAAGTTTATTTTATTATAATTATGATTATTAAATTCTGAATTTGAGTAATATAAAGAAACTTCATAAATTTTCTATTTTCTTAAAAAAGAAGTGAGATATATTTCTGCATTTTTAAAACACTATTAATTTCTAGCTTTGCTGCCTTTTAACCTTTGAGTTACCAGTAGCATTCAAAATTAAGTGTGAATGTAATGAAATTACTAATGAAGCACTTGAACAGAAGTTTGAAATTGCTGTGTCACTCAGAGCAGACATACAATGTGATTCTCCACTCCATCTGTGGTACTCGATGCCATGATATGAAACCCTCAAGTTAGACACTGAGGGGGAAACCAAGAGTTGAATGTGACTCGGTCTGAATTCTAAAGAATGGTGATAAATATAATAAGGGAAATCCACAAGCACACTCCGCACATTTTCAAAATCTTTCTAACCATGACAAATATAGTTTGATTTTTTTATAAGTTCTTCCTTTTATATTAAGCATGAATCTTGTGCTAAGATACTATAGTTATATTTGATACATAAATCGCTATAGATTCTTTCTCTATGTATATTATATATGTTTTAATGCATTATATTAGGCGTGAATATGGTTCATTGATTTAATGTATTTTTTTGCTTAAAACACTTGAAAATATTAGACACGCTATCCAAACCTAGAACTGAATCATTATCCCATTCTATAGTTAATGCATTCTAAAATATTGATTGTATCTGAGCTTTTACAAAATACTAGATAAAAGATATTTATTATATTTTATATTTTAAAATACAATGGTATTTTTTGTATTTTGCTTCATATATTTTTTAAATATTTTATGCTACATTGAAAAGTAATTCATTCCGGGCTGGAGAGATGGCCTAGCGGTTAAGAGCGCCAACCGCTCTTGCAGAGGACCCGGGTTCGATCCCCAGCACCCACATGGCGGCTGAGAACCGTCTGAAGCTCCAATTCCAGGAGAACTCCAGTTCCAGGGGAATCCGAGACCCTCTTCTGAACTCCGCGGCTTTGCACGACACGGGTGCACAGACTTGCATGCAGACAGTACATTCTTACACATAGAGAAATAAATAAAATTAATAAAAAAAAAAGAAAAGTAATTCATTCCAAGTGCAAAGTTATAAAAACTTATTTCTGGTCAGGGGTGGTGGTGCACACATTTAATCCCAGCACTCGGGAGGCAGAGGCAGGAGGAGAGCTCTGTGAGTTCAAGGCCATCCTGGTCTACAGAGCGAGATCCAGGCCAGCTGGGACTACAGGGAGATCTTGTCTCAAAAACACACATACACACACGCACACACACACACACACACACACACACACACCTATATTTCTGAAGACATGAAACGAAGTACCTGCTAAGCTTCAGAAAAGTGAGAATATCAGATATTATATATAAAAATGTCATTGTAGAACATGTTTTTATATTATAGTTTTCATATCTAAGTTGAAATTTCAATAAATGTTAGAGACACTGTTCACTAAAATAATTCTGAAAATGTTCAATAGATATAAACACATATACACAGTAGGTAATGTCTGCTCCTACATTAATATATTTCTAAAAACTGCTCCAAGAAGCAAATTGAAATTTTTGGAGTCTAATTTTTCACTTAGGAACCTCATATTTTGAATGTAAGGCATAGCAGTCTATCTCCAAACAATAGTTAAGCTCCAGAATGGCCCCACAACAAAACTTCAATTAAAATCTTATGGATAGGCTGTATTTTTCCTCATACGTCACATGCATTTATGTAAACTTGCTACAACAATAAGGTCAGAGCCCCGGCGTGGTGGTGCACGCCTTTAATCCTAGCACTTGGGAGGCAGAGGCAGGTGGATCTTTCTGAGTTCAAGGCCAGCCTGGTCTACAGAGTGAGTTCCAGGACAGCTGGGACTACAGGGACGACCCTGTCTCAAAAAAGAGCCCAAAAAAAAAAAAAAAAAAAAAAAAACAACCAAAAAAAAAAAAACAAACAATAAAATCAGTCTTATTTGTGAAAGTCATACACTTACCTCCTCCACGGAATGCATGATGTGTTTCAATTCTGGGGAAACGGAATCTGTTCAAGCTTTCCAAGTCAATAAATCAAAAGTCTGAATCAGCCACAGAGGCCTTTGTCTTTTTCAGACAGGGATTTTGCATGTTCCTCTTAAGAATTTTCTCTAACAGAAGCTCCTTTCTCTATCGTACTGAAAGAACAGTTTCATCATTTGTGAGGTCCTTCTCAAGTTCCTAACAAACCATACTTCAGATGTTAGAAAGAGCATGGTGGTACAGCATTCAGTCCTCTTTCATGCATGTTCAAAGTCCTCTTTGCTGCTCAGTGGCTCTCCTTCCAGGTATATGACAAAGGACTTATCTGTTCTTAGCACACAGCACAGTGCCTGGGCCAATAAATGTTTGCTAAAATGCTGGACAAATGATGAATGCAATAATTATATCAATAGTACTTTGGGGAGGGGGGCTTAGAAGTATTTCTGATTTGTGCAAATGAAGAGATTTCACTAGGAGCTCAGACTCCTAAACCAAATATTTTCAAACTGCTATAGGGATCAGTCACACAAATGATCACATAGTTTACAGAAATAGCTTTTATGCTCTGTAGTTAAGAAGGCAAGCATTTTAAAGGCCTAAATAAAATTTACTAACTAAATGTAAGAAATTCAGGGGAAATCATGTCCTTATACTAAATGACCATTACTATCCTTTGTATGTCAGGTAATACTTAGTTGTACAGTTAACCCTATTACTGATTCCACCTACAAAGAGTAAAATTTAGAATTATTGGTCTCTATTCCACATTCTGGAAACTCTCTTTTGTATTGTATTGACAGCTTCCAGTGTCAGTCTCCTGCTGCTAAACTACTTTCATGCATTTAGGAAAATAATTCCCCAAGTCCAAAAGTCTCTTACACTATTTCTTATGTCTTCTACTCTTTTTTTTTTTATTTTCTGCATCTAATTTGTCAGATAGTAAAAGGATAGTCTATTCAGTACATACAAGAAACAACTTTTTTCATGAGTTATTACCTTGAGATAATGTCATAAATAAGAATGAGGAAGTTGGGGGTTGCAGAGGTGGCTCAGCATTTAAGAGCAGTGGCTACTCTTGCAGAGGACCTGAGTTCAGTTCCCAGCATTTACATGGCATCTAATGGCTGATCATAGCTCCAGTTCCAAGGGAACACATGCCCTCTTCTGACCTCTGCAGGCATTGTACAACATGGGTAAACTTACATACATGCAGGCAATATGCTCATACAAATATAATAAAAGAAAAAAATATTTCTTTAAAAGAGTGAGGAATTTTACACTGTATTTAGTTTAATACAATGTTAGCTGAAAATCAATATTTTTTCAAGGATTTCTTTAAGAACTATAAAGCAGAAGAGATTGTGTAAACTATGTGATCAGTTTATGAAAATTTGAAGGCATGATGAATGTGGACTTTTTATGGCTATATTTTTCTATTTTTGTTTTTTAAATATTTTATTATTTTTAGTTTATGTACATGAGTACATAAATATCCTGCAATGCCTGTGGAGATCAGAAGAGATGTAGGATCCCTGGGAACTGGGGTTACAGATATTCATTAGCCATTTATGGCTTTATTTTTTGAAAGTATAGATTTTTTTTATTAATTTTATTTATTTCTGTATGTGTATGAATGTACTGTCTGCCTGCAAGTGTGTGCACCCATGTCGTGCAATGCCGCGGAGTTCAGAAGAGGGTCTCAGATTCCCCTGGAACTGGAGTTCTCCTGGAATTGGAGCTTCAGACGGTTCTCAGCCGCCATGTGGGTGCTGGGGATCGAACCCGGGTCCTCTGTAAGAGCAGTCAGCGCTCTTAACCGCTAGGCCATCTCTCCAGCCCCAGAAAGTATAGATTTTTGACCCAACTTTGTAACTCTGAAATAACAGTGAATGAAGACCTATTAGTCTAATGACAAGAATTAAATGTATTTGGAAATACTCTAAGAAAATTCTGATACATTGTGAATTAAATGTCTATTAGATATTTATAATAAATATTATGCACAACTCATATATACAACATAGGACTACATATAACAAGTATACATAATAAATATATAATATATACTTAGATAGACAATATTATATATTATATATATAAATGTATGTATATACAACTCTGACTCTGTTGGACTAAGAAAGCACAGGGAACACAGACAACATAGGAGTGACTCCTTCAAAGAAAGTGAATAAGTTGGAGAACAACCTCATCATCATCATATTTCTCCTTGTTCTATGGGGGGGGAGGCAAGAAAGTCACAACTATTATAGAGGTAATCTCTTATAAAACCGGTAAAACTGCCTTCTTTAACTGACTAATAGACATAAGAACTTTGAAAAGGATTATTCTCTGTTCAGAACCAAATATAATACTAAAGTCCGTGGGCTATGCACTTAGGCAAAGTATATTAATGCAGGAGTTCTGACATCAGCGATGGACTGTTCTACCAGGGGGATGTTGGCCAGGGGATCCAAGGCCCCACAAAAGGTAAGGGCTCCTTGCCTCTAAGTTGGGATACCTGCAGAAGGAGAGGTGATAAGACCATGTTGCCGAAGACCTGATGTTAACATGGGAGGGATGTATTGAGACCGCACATGCAAGTGTACAGATGGCCTCTGGAACGCCAGAGAGTGTTACCAAAGGCCACTAAACCAATAAAGCAAATACGGGTCTCCTTGAGTCAAGCAAGACTCCACCGCCAGCACCAGCTACACCTCACCTGCCTGGAAATACTGTGCAGCAGAGGCAGCCATGTGCCTGTATATCCCAAATCTAATTGGCTATTGGCTCTCTCCTTGGAGGAATAACCCATGGCTGATGCCACAAGCTTACATCCTCTACAGGTTAGGAGATGTTATAAGCCACAGTAAGACCCTGTCATATTTAACAGGGGGNATATATATATATATTTTTTTTTTTTTTTTCAAAATAGTCCTTAAGACCTTACATCATTATCAATGGAAGAATCTACAAGTCATTACATTTACTTTTTTTCTTTTTTGGTGTTTTTGAGACAGGGTCTCCCTGCAGCCCTAGCTGACCTGGAACTCACCCTGTAGACCAGGCTGGCCTTAAACTCCGCCTGCCTCTGCTTCCTGAGTGCTGGGATTAAAGGTGTGTGCCACCACGCCGGGGTTGTATTTTCTTTTAAAACCATAGAGTACAATGGCACATAAACTTGGCTATCCTGAGTTTGCAGATTTTTTTTTTTTTTTTTTTTTGAGACAGGATTTCCCTATAGACCCAGCTGGCCTGGATCAAAGGCCTCTGCCACCAAGTATGGCTACATAATTTTTTTTTATGTAGACAGGCTGCTATTTGGAAGTAGAAGAGCTGGAAAATGTAAAATATACTTTGATAAATCTACAAATACTAGTTTACTAGTCTACATCTACAATTTACTAGTCTAAATCTACAAATATTAGTTTATTTTTAGTCCATAATGAAGGTTAAAACATATTTTATATATTTTCTGAATGAAAATATTAAGTAGAAAGACAATTCACTATTTTTTCTAATATTTTATTCTATTGAAAATTCTGATCAATATTCACTTCAGTTGTAATATGCAGAAAAGCAGTTGCCTTAAGATATATCTACTTTTTCTCAGTGCACATGAAACAAATATGCTGTGTAGAAACATAAATACACTTACACAGGGCCAGATGGACATTTGAAATGAGACATTTAAAAGATGGCAGCTGATTTGTTGAAACTTTCTTGAAATATGTAATTACAAGTAATCGACAATAGTAACAAGTTCAAGAATGACTGGCGTTGCCAGGACAATGAGAAGTTCTGTCCATTGTAGGAGCCATTACGAGTGCAAGGCCAGCCCAAGCCCAGGCAGAGACTCTGTCTCAAAGCAACAACACACAAAATGCATTTTAATGAATTTTATAGTTTGACACTGATATTTGCCCATGCTAAAAAATCTAATAATATTATAAAATACATATTCATTCCTATATGGCTAATAATTAATATATAACTACAAATGGAATTTCCCTGTAAAAGAATTCTTATTTAAAATAGTAAGACAAAAAAATAAAATAAAATAAAATAGTAACATCAAAAATCCTCTTCCAAAATGTATTTGCATTTAATAGAGTCATAACTATATTTTAGTCTTTTATACACAATTAAAATAATATTGATTCAAAGGAAATATTTTCAAGTCTTAATAAACTTCCAGTTACTGGAAATTTACACTGCTGCTTCTCTTTCTTTCTTGGTTATAGAATATATATCTTTTCATTTCAATGTGTAGAAAGTGACCTATCAATTAACAGCAGTTCACATAATTACCTATGTTTCTTTTGATCTTCTCTCTGCATTTTCTTACTAGTTTATGTGTACTATTTTAAACTATAATTTGAGTGAAGATGAAAGTTTATGTATTGCTTATATCTTTGTCTCTGTCTACTAAATGCTCTAGCAATCAAATTCTTGGCATGCAAGACAAGTCACCTAATCATGTGAATTATTTACTGCTGAGTTCAATTACCATCATAACGTATTCTTCTGAATAAGTTTTCACGTTTTGAATTATTTGTCCACTACAGAAATATCTTCTGATATCAAAAATTACAATCTGAGATTTATGATTTCTTTTTCATTTATACCATACCTAAATGTCTTCACACACTACTTTAGACTAACAACTTTAGAAACAAACCATCTTTTTTCTCTGCTTTTAAATTTGAATATAATATATCACTCTTTATAGGCAACTTGAAACAAAGCTCATAACAATTTCAGACTATGTTAGGTATTTAAGTGCATTTTATTCCCTAAATGTGTATTTAAACAGTTGCTATTAAAAACTGGGGTTTTAAATTACATAAATAAGTCTTTTTCATGACACAGCCTCCTAATTATGTCTTTCGATTTGTCTTAAATACAGAAGTTGATGTTTTAATTTTAAAAGTCTTTCAGAAATATCTCAATCTTTAGCTCTCCTGTATTTACTGTCTTATATTAAACACAAGAGTATTTCATTTTCTTATTCTCTCATCTCATTCTTCCCTTGCCCACACCCTTAGGAGTATGAGAATAGTATCAATCCATTGCCACCCCCTGCCAACCAGCATGTGTGTATTTATGTGTGGGATATATGTATGTGTATGTAAATGTTCATGTATGTGTGTACATTGTATAATTATGCATGTGTGCATACACGTGTGCATACATGTATACATGTCTACATATGTATAACTGTGTATGTGTGTGCACGTGTGTGCTTATAAAGATGTATATCTCTGTGAATCTGTCTGTGTGTGTTTTCAACTGCATGCATGTGTATCTATGTAGGTGTATGTCTGTGTGTGTATTTTTTATGTGTATGAATGTACTGTCTGCATGTAGGTTGGTGCATCCGTGTCCTGCAATGCTGCAGAGATCAGAAGAGGGTGTCAGATTCCCCTGGAACTGGAGTTAAAGACGGTTCTTAGCCGCCATGTGGGTGCTGGGGATCGAACCACCTGTAAGAGCAGTCAGTGCTCTCAAACGCTGAGCCATCTCTCCAGCCCCGTGTGTGTATTTTTTACATTTGTATGTATATCTGTGTATTGGTGTGCACATGCATACGTGTCTGTGTGTCTGTGTGTCTGTGTGTGCGCGCGCACACGTATACCCATGTACTGAACTTTGCTGTTTTGCTGTGATAATGCTGTTTGTTCTGCCTATTCCCACTTTTACATAATCACTGCTTTTGAAGTCAATCCTACAGTGTAACAATAAATATTAATTTTGCAAATCATGAGTGCAATCAGGATCACATGATAGAATCAAAAGTTGACATGCCCACCCACAAAGCAAATGTGGGTTAAAGGCCAGGGCCTTCCCTGCTCCAGGCAACAGTGCTGACAGATACAAACAGCTAGGAGCACATTACACACTTGTGCTTACGCAGGGATAAATATTTTTACCAGTAAATACAAACTTTTGCTGATTCAAACTACAGGATCAGGTGTAAAAAATCTCTGACACTTATCTACATTACTTAATAGTATCCTCTTGTAATAAATACGTGTTTTACAGCAATTTGTAGGAGATCAATTTGTCTTTCCATTCCATTTTCTAATGCCTTAGTCCAACCCAGCCCAGAATGCATTATTGATATGGAAATGAGTATAATTAGCAGCGTAAATGATCTGTTATTTATGACACAAGTCATAGCCGTAAATCACCAGTGGTTCACTATCATTACTATGCAAATAGAAGGAGACAGTTAATGGTCCATGTGTTAAAAACAGGCCACTTGCTTGCTCATTTGCAAATGAAAGGCAAGGGTGAGAGTTTAAGGTAGAAATGACTTTTCCTCATACTGTCAGTCCTGCTTCTTGAACTTAGTAAAACCAAGACACACAAACAATAGCATGGTTTTAAAATTTGCCCCCTTCTTTTATTGCATACTTCACCTGGAACCTTTTCTTGGAGGACTTTCAAGCTCTTTTTAAGTTCCCCAATTTGCACAATAGAAATTAGAAATAATCGTGAAAGTTATTGTGTTTCACATTGCAAGAGATAATTTCATATTACCTTGGGAGAACACCATAATATTCCCTATTATAAAATAAAATATCATCAGTAAGGTCATTCACTTCCTTTTCCTGCAAATATACTTCATTTTCTCAAAATAGAGAGACCAGCAATAATTTGAGTACCCTGAGAATAAAAGGAGCATTAGTGGGCCTTATTAGAAACCACTGAGTATGAGCCTAAGAGAAACGGCTCTGACTTTTCTACTCAGATAATTTTGTTGAATTGCTAGGGGATGAGGCTTCGGGCCCCTTGAGTGCAGTAGCTGCAGGCCACGGCTTTCCTAGTGAAATAGAAATAAAGGCAGGAAAGGAGCCTGTGGGAGGAAGGAGGATTGAGGGAAGGCTTGAGTTCTTTAAGCTTCACTTGTACAGACCTGATGATCTTTTACACCTTTTGGAAGAAATATAGACCTTAAGAAGAACAAGAATGCATATGCATTCATTTGTGTTAGCAGCATATGGAGGAGAGACCCTCAGTTGTACATAACTAATGAAGCTTCATCTTTGCAACTCTGTAAATGCAATGGATAAGTCATTCTGAAACCTTTTCTGTTTATTATTATTATTATTACACTTATTTTATATTATTTAATTATTTAAAATAAAATAAAATACATTATTTAAAATAAGCTCATAATTTTGTCTGAGGGAAATTATAAGGGTATTGTTAAATGGAGTCATACTATGCAAGATCATATTTTTCTGATACTAAAATTTATACAGAAAGATTTAGTGTTAAATTGGGTCTGAGTTCACCTTCATTAGATTATAATTTATATAAATCCTACATTTTTCTTAAATTGCCAGAAGAAAACTGGACACCTGGGTTCCTTGTCTTACTGGCTTTACAAAATAACCATCCTTGGCTTTTTTTAAAATTAATTTTATTTATTTCTGTATGTGTATGAATGTACTGTCCGCTTGCAAGTTTGTGCACCCGTGTCGTGTAATGCCGCAGAGGTCAGAAGAGGGTGTCGGATTCCCCTGGAACTGGAGTTCTCCTAGAATTGGAGTTTCGGACGGTTCTCGGCCGCCATGTGGGTGTTGGGGATCGAACCTGGGTCCTCTACAAGAGCCATCGGCGCTCTTAACCGCTAGGCCATCTCTCCAGCCCTTGGCTTTTTTTTTTAATTTTTTTTTTTTTTTTGCATGTGTATGAATGTATTGTCTGCATGCAGGTCTGTGCACCCGTGTCGTGCAATGCCGCGGAGGTCAGAAGAGGGTCTCGGATTCCCCTGGAACTGGAGATCTCCTGGAATTGGAGTTACAGACGGTTCTTAGTCGCCATGTGGGTGCTGGGGATCGAACCCGGGTCCTCTGCAAGAGCGTCGGTGCTCTTAACCGCTAGGCTATCTCTCCAGCCCGGCTTTTGTTTTTTAGAAACTAAACAGTTCCCAAGACTGGTATGTTAAATGTCAGAGCTTTGGAAAGTGAAAATGAGCATTAATAATCAAGGGACATAAGATTTCATTTAAGCAAGATGTGTATGTTCTGGAGACCTGCCACATAACAGTATACCTACAATTCGCAATATGATTTTTAATGCAATAAACTGTGCTCAGACGATACCTCCCACAGTTTCAGTCAAATAAATAATATAAAATAAGACCTGAAGGACAGAAATGAGCTAAGTGGTGATGGGGAGTGTGAGGAGGTATATTTATGTCCATGCATTAATACTCAGAACAGAAGAAATTGATGACAGTTCACTAAACCTAGGAAGGGAAGTCTGTACACATCTTGGACTGTGGGAACAACTCCCAGTACATGGCAACATTTGTAGGAAATGTCTTGATGGGGAGGTGGTTTGTTTATTCTCCAGGGTATCAGCCAGACAAGTCAACAAGTTGACAAGACATTCAGATAAACATAATTTAAGGAAAGGTGTTATAAATACGGAAATAACAAAGATAGTACAGGAACAAGGGTAGCTCATCAGAGCAAGCATACGGGTCAGGCGCCGCAAAACTAAAACAAGGAAGACAGGAGAACTGGAACATGGAGAACCCTTTAGGGTGAGCTTTTCCTTGAGCAGTGCTAACCATTTCATCAGTGCACAGACCAAAGTGATCTTTGTACAAGCTTCCATGAAATCCACAGAGAACAATCATTAACTGACAGCTACACAGCTCAGCCTTCCATCAAGTGAAACAGAAAATCCAGGCTTCCTGAAATCGTAATTGGACTGTCTTCACAGGGTCAAGAGGTATGGAACAAGGAGAATAGCAGAGATGGCTGTCATATAGGCGAAATTATGTGTTCTCTCCAATGCTCAGTAAAGCATTTGCCAATTGTTCTTAAGCTCCTCCTATGTCTCATGGAGTTTGTTGGGCACTTTCCATAAGTTATCTTTCTTCCACTCCTATAGTGGATACTATATTGTTTTCCTTTTACAGACTAGAAAACTGAGGCATAGGAAAGTGTATTAGCTACATTAAAATGATAATATGATGCCAGTTATATTCAAAACTGTCTAATGGTCAAGAGTTTGTTCACTTGAAAACCACTTGCAATATTTTTCAATATTTGAATTAAATATGCTGCTGAAATCCCCAATTTGGTAAATGGTTAAACTAAAAGGTAAGAATACTTAAAAATGTTAGGTATAATTTTAATTAGAATTTTCTTTTAATTAATAACATTCAGTGTTTGCCTCCTACTATGTATCTTTGTTAAACAAGAATCTCAAATAATGATATATATATATATATATATATATATATATATATATATATATGAAGAATTATATCCTTACAGTGTTTGAAAATGAAATTAAAAGGGAAAAACTCTTGAATAAATACTGTATTCATTGGACAGATAAAACCATCTACTTTGCTAAAATAAAACTAATGGATGGATAAAAGGAAAGAAAGACTAAAGGAAAAAAGGGAAGAAGAGAGAGAGGACAGGAGGAAGGGAGGCAGGAAGGCTCAATCATGGCCATAAAAGAACCAAATCCAGTCTAATATATATCACCTACCTTGGCGTTAAATATTAAATTTCCTTCTCCTGCCTGGCTTACTGCATCTGCCCTACTCTCTTCAGTATATTCTCAAGCAAAAGAAAAAACAACCTTGACAAATTGTTAGATCAGGCACTCCATTTCCCTGAAAATCTTAATGGTTTTTCCTATGGTAAAGAATAGAAACATTTGAAAATGAGCCTACCACCTGACCCAGTCATATCACTCCTGGGTATATACCTACAAATCTCATCCTATCACAGAGATGCATGCACATCTATGTTTATTGCAGCTCTCTTCACAATAGTGAAGAGCTGGAAGCAAACTAAGTGTCCCTCAACCGACTAGTAGAGAAAATGTGGTACATCTACACAATGGAATTCTATGCAGCAGTAAAGAAAGGTGACATCATGAACTTGGCAGGTAAATGGATGGAACTCAAAGCCATTATGCTAAGTGAAGTAACACAGTCCCAGAAAAATAAATGACCAATGATAGCCCTCATTTGTGGATGTTATCCCTAGTTGAAAGGCAAGCTGAGCAACATTAACCTTATATTTCTTTTTATCTGAAATCAACTGTGCAGTTATAATGTGAATTCCTTAACAGTCTCTAGAATTAACTTACCACTTATTTTCAGACTTTGTAACTATGGTATATGGATAGAGGGTATGTATTCATATTTAGAGTAATATAAAATTAAAGGGAAAAAAAGAATAGAAACATGTTGTTTCCCTGTTATTTCTAGTACTGCATCTTTCAGGCATGCATTTTTATACTATAAAATACATAGTAATTCTTTTATTTTCCAACAGAGATATCACAGGGTCTTCACCATTGTGCCATTGGCCTACAACATTCTTCACTGCTTCTTCATACCTCACAGGCTTTCATTCAAATGCCCCCAGATTTTTGTTTTCTCAGTAAAACTTTCTCTGAGTATCCTACAAGAAATTGCTAACTCTCGACACTCCTGCCCTTATGGTTCATTATACTCCACAATTCTTTCCATGGTTCATTTTCAGTTATGCTTTCTCATATATTCAAAATTTTTAAGATTGTTTTTATGTGTGAAGGTGAGTGTGTGTGCATGTGTGTGTGTGTGTGTGTGTGTGAGCTATGTGTACTTATCCACAGCACACACACACACACACACACACACACACACAAACACACACACACATATATTATCCTGGAGAGGTCAGATGATCCCAGATCTCCTGGAACTGGAGTTACAGGTGGTTGGTTGTTAACTCCCCAATGTGGATGTTGAGAAATGAACCCAGGTCCTTAGTAAGAACATCAAGTGGTCTTAACCACCAACCATCACTCCAAGCCTTAAGGATCAATGTTTATTGTCAACTCGACAGGATCTAGAAACACCTAAGACAAATTACAACCCAGGATGAGTCATTGAGGGAATTTCTAAATCTGCTTAATCTAGGTGGGATAACCCACTCCAAATGTGGGCAACACCGTTCCTTGAGTTGGGAACTTGGCCGGAATATAAAGATGAAAAGGAGCTTCCTGACTACAGATATTCTGTAACCAGGTTCCTTATACTCCTGCCACCATGCCTTTCTGCCATACTGGCTCTATCTTCAAATAAAACAGAACCAAATAAACCCTTCCTCTTGAAGTTGCTTTTGTGGTGTATTTTTGTCATAGTAATGATAAAAAATAATCGAATCCTCATTTATTTTCCATATATTTCATTCATTTATTTCCTTCTACTACATTAAATATTATATCAGGTCAAAGATTATAAATTGTTTTGCCCATACACTATCTCTCAACAGCTAAAATATGTATTGAAATGAATAAAAGGTCAGTAGATCAGATCCCACTGTCTGTCTTTTTGTAGTTCCTGTCATTACTCAGGAGGATAGCTCCTCCACTGTTAGTAGCCTGCTGAGGAATAGCCTTCTATGAAAGCAGGTAGATAAAAAGCTCCAGTGGTCATAATAAAACACTAATATTTAAGCTGATTAAGGAGGGTAAATAGAGTTTAACAAATAGCAAAATTGGTAGCAAACAATAATTTAAAATATTTTCCTCCCCATAGGTAGTGTTTAACAGCTATTATATTTTTGTTAAATGCACTACTGATGCAGCTTGCATTAAAATTACTTTCAGTGTAATTAATTGGTAAATAACCAAATAAGTACTGTACAACTTTTACATCCAACTGTGCATCATATTCTATCTCTGAAAATTCAATGGGTGTTTTCTCCATATATAATGCTATTACAGTTATACCCTGCTGAGTGCTAAATAATCCAACTTGCATAAATATAGCCTTGATTTTTTTTAATTTTAAGGCAAAATTAGACTTCAACAAGTCTAAAAACCACCAGTATCAGTAATTAGCAGTTACATTAGCTCACTAAGAATTAGTTGATAAAAAATCACATTAGGTTTTTAAATCATCACTGCAAATTATTGAGTTCCATTTTCAAGAAACACATTTCATAACATTAACAAGCACCAAGGCTATGGAGGACTGCAGGCTCTGAGGAGCACTTTGGTTAGCTTGTTCACTCAAGAATCACTCATGTAATTAACTCACCTCATCTGTTCCCTGACTTGTATTCTTATATTCAGTGAAAATAGCAATGGCAGCTGAAATTTTCTCAAGCCATCTCAACATCTTATATTGCACCAATGTTCCCATATTGTGTGGCTTTGATTTTTGGTGCCTAAATTTATTTATAATGTATAATGAGTGATACACTACGCCATTGAGAGTTACGTGTAATACATTGTTTTGTGGATTTATTTTCATTTTTGATACACAGTAATTGTGAACATTTACATGATACAAAATGATATTTATGTCACATTAGAAAGTGATGAACTCAAGTTACTTAGTATCTCAATCAATTTAAACTTTTATTATCATTTCTTTATGATAAATACATTTAAATTCCTTTCTTCAACTTCAAGTTACATATAATACATTATTGTTAAAGGTTGTTATTCTGCTGTGCTATTAAATATCAGAACGTATTACTCTTTGAAATCAGTTATTTTACCTGATGACTTCTTCCTCGTTCATTTTTCCCTGTTATTCCCAGTTTCTGATGACCTAATTAACCTGCTCCCAACTCCTATCAGATCAGCTCTTAAATTTCACATAGGGCTGGGCTCATGTGATATTCATCTTTCTGTTCCTTATTTGTCTTTTTTCTTTAACTTAATTTTATTTTTTTGGTCTTTTAGAGACTTGTTCCCACAGCTGACCTGGAACTCACCATGTGGACTAGACTAGCCTCTGGAGTGCTGAGATTAAAGGCTTGTGACTCCATGCCCAGCTATTTTCTTTAAGATAAACTAAATCCGGGGCTGGAGAGATGTCCTAGCGGTTAAGAGTGCTGACCGCTCTTACAGAGGACCCGGGTTTGATCCCCAGCACCCACATGGCGGCTGAGAACCGTCTGAAACTCCAATTCCAGGAGAACTCCAGTTCCAGGGGAATCCGACACCCTCTTCTGACCTCCAGAGACCTGCATGCAGACAGTACATTCATACACATACAGAAATAAATAAAATAAAATAAAAAAAAAATTTAAAAATAATAATAAATAAATAAATAAATAAAATTGGCATATTATAAAGTTTACAAATAATATCTACTTAATAAAATCTTTAGACAATATTCCTTAACCATACACCAGGTCATCAACAAGAAGAACTAATCCAAGAAAAAAAAAGGGGAGGTGACTCTTGTTGGCTCTTTCTTAGAAGAATATTGATATATGTCCAGTTCCTTGGCAGCAAAGAAATTTGTGTGTGTCTTAAAACAATAAAACTTATCTATTGTACCTTGCTTCTACTACAAGTGAATAGGAAGATACATGAATATTGAAAATAAGACATTGAACACTTTGAACTCTCTGTCCTTTGTAGTGATTAGTGAATTCATAGGTGGCAGGTACAGTCTAGAATCAAAATCTATGCAATCTAGCATTCATTTCATGGGACAGGGAATCCCAGAGATACTATAAAATCAAAAATTATTTGCCTCTGCTCAACTGTAAAACTGTCTCTCAGGGAACCAATAATTCACAAGCGAAGTTAAACAAGGTGACTCAATTTGTGGCTTTATGTTCCAGTTCCTGTATAAGCTTTTGATAATAATGTTTTTAAAATTGTATCCATCATGGGAGAATAACCATTCCACAACAGGATTTCAGAGAGAGGCGTTGTGGTAATGGGTTCAGTGCTGTATCCTCTGGGGTTCTAGAGACCAAGGTCAAATAAAGCACTTATCTAAGTGCCTTTCTATGCCGAGAGACTCCTTGAATCAGAGATTCTGGAAGGCCTAAAATACTGGGCAGGTAAAAAACATTTTCCCCTAAGATATTTACACAATGCGTTTGGAAACTACAAATATATAGGAACAGAGGACTAAGTCAAAGGGCTAGAATTTATTTCTCCCCTATATTTTTTCCCTTCTTTGAAAATCTATACAATTCTTTTATCTGTAACATATATAAGAATTGTACAGAATTGCAAAGAAGAAAAAAAATTCTATGGGAACATGTGCTTATTTTTAATTCACAAGATGCTCTTTGTTGAAGCTGTAAATCGTTGATATCAAAAGACTCCCCCCTATTAATTATAAAATAATTAACATGAATTCTCATTATTCTTTCTACTAGAAGAAAACAAAATTAGTAAAGGGCAAACTTACAGGAAATCTGCAGTTGTAGGAATAATAAGACACAGTATAGTCTTATAAAAGCTGTAGTTTATTTAGTACATAGAAATTTCAGGCTCTAAATGTAATATTTCTAATTTAGCCATGTTATATCTTAGGATAAATATTAATATTATTTATCTAAGATTGTACAGTCTATAGTTCTACAATTATACTTGGCTCAGGTTCCACATAGAGGACTTCATTTTATGCCTCTGTCCTCAAAGTCTTAGTTCATGAGAATTATACTTTAATACTAGATGCATTGCCTTAGCAGCCATAAATTTACTTTAAATATTCCATTGAGAGGAATAAAAGAAATAATTAACACTTGGTATATTATAAAAAGTTCTTATATTTCTGAATTTATAAATCCTTCTCTATTGAGAATCTTGCTTGATGGATAAGAAATTCAGTATAAGGCCCAAGACAACAAAGTATTTATAAATAGAACAACAGGAAGATGTGTCATTAAAAATTGTCATTCATGGCATTTAACACACAGAAGACCAGAAACTGATGAATAAATTAGCATATGCAAACTTGAGAATAAATTTCTAGTCAATACTTCCAGCAATAGGCCATGGAAAATAAAAATATTCAGAAAAGATGATCACTAAGATCAAACAAAACCCATTATTAAGAAGCTAAAAAGTGTTATCACTTATAAATCACATATTGCAAGTAACAAATATGACAGTATTTGACAAATAAAAGTCAGAACTGGAAAGCCATACTATCTTGAAGGAGTAATAGCTGACTGAATATAAGAAAATATACCAAACTAATTATGACTCAGACAATTTATGTTGATGGGTGATCCTAGGTAAAGGAGAAAGGTATTAAATAATGTCTCCTGATCTATGAAACCTGTATTAACGTTTCAAAGAATTCATTTCTTCTTACTGAACCTCAGTTTCTATTCATTTGCCATTTTGGATATATGGAGATAAATTACACAAGTAAATTATATACATTTTCAGCTAGAATTAAAACAAAAGTTGTTTTCACAATAATGCTCATTTGAGCATTTACATTTATCTGTAAAATTCAAGATAACAATGCCACAAATATAGCTGGAGTTGCTAAATCATTATGTCAAAAGAGGACTTAACTATCCACGTGGACTTAAAAGTCCACTGAATATTTCAGCACTAATGATAGTGGAACAGTGAGGGGCAGTGTACACTTGACAATGGAGAGGAGTAGGGTGACTACCAAGCCAGGAAGATGTGACATGTATAAACACTAAAGTGAGAAAAAAGGCAAAAAATTAAAACAAGTAAGAGTGTGTAAGTCTGAGAAAGCAAAGTTGCATCCAATGCAGTGACTAGATCAGGACTGGGAGCTCCACCAAAGTAGAGTCTGGTCATTTGCAAGCCATGTGATCTCAGGGTAAGACAGATAGTCAATAGGGGGATCCATTGCTGGAAGTTCAAATGAACAAGTTCCCAGCCCTTTGGGAAACTCTGCTTCCTTCTGGTCATCTACCACCCCTGGCTAGTGCAGTCTTTTCACTCCCTCTTCTATAAAGGTCTCTGATCCAGTGGGGAGGCTGTGGCAGAGGTGAAGAAAAGGGCAGAACATCTAAATATGACTGAGAAGAAATGCACAAGAATTCAATTAAAATACATAGTAAAAAAGGGAGGGACCCCCCCGACCCCCACACACACACCAAAAAGAGAGTAAAGCAAGATGGAAGAAGGTTTGCATGGTGGTGGTAAAAACTATGCTAAGTAGTATTATGTTGTTTTCAGTTATAAATAAAGAGCACTAAAAAGGATATATACTTTAAATAAACTGTACTTCTAACATACATCAAATACTTAAGATAACCACCTTGTTTGTGAAATGTAAGTTTTTAAGAGAAACTCATTCTTCTGAACCTTTCTACATAAACATACCCCCTCTTACTTAAAATGCTGAGTGATCTCTATAGTGCACAAAGCAGCACTGAATTTGAATATCTTTGTGTCTACATGGAGGGTCTCATAATTGAGTGCTTGTCAACATCTTAGGAGTGATTTCCTACTTATTTTCTGATTTGTTCTTTATTCCTTGGAAACAAATTACTGTGTAGTGTATGTAGTCTTTGGCCCACACCATTGATATTTTCTTCTGTGTTTACCTAAATTATAATAGCTCTTCTTTTTCCTCATCTGATTATTTTATGTAATCTTGAAGACTTGCCTAAAATAATAATTCCTTCTAGAAGCCACACTGACATTTTTATCTTGGACACTTCGTAGTCTTTTTGAGGCCTGATTCATTTATTTGTTCTGTTTAATATTAGGGGAGAGGAGGACATGGGAGGAGTTGGAGGAAGACTAGAAGGGTAGAAAAGATGTGAGTACAGTACACCCATATGAAATTATCATAAAACAATATTTAAAATAATAAGAAAACTATCCAGGGCATATGCTTTACACTGTACATTGCATTATCTCATGGGTTACTTGCTATTTTGCTTGTAGTAAATATATATGGGCCTAACACTACAATGACTGCTTATTAGCATTGCATAACGGTTAGGGAAAAAGTGAGCTTTATAGCCAGAGTTAGATTCTGCCATATTACTTGCAGTATAAACTTTAGTATGTTATTAACAGCTCTTCAACTAAAATTGCCATTATCATATGAATAGCAACTAGCAGAATCATATCCTTTAAACAGTAAGCTCCAAGAAAGTAAACTGTCTTATCCTTTTGTTTCATTGTTTAAATACTATTAAAAATGAGCAAGATAATGAAAAATAAGATGTGTCCTTTGTATTTGCTGAATTAATAATTATTTTAATAAATACATACAAATTCATACTTAATAAGTTACATTTCTATAACCTCAGCTTCTTAAATGGCATATAATTATTGAAGCCAGGGAAAATGTTCAATAGTTTAAGGAAAATTAATTAAGGCACATTTTTTGAAGATCTGCTTAAATGTCTCACAACATGAAAAAAAATACCTTTTTACTTAGTTATGCCTTCAAGGTGAATAAGTGAATAAATTCTTATTTCCTATCATATGATGATTGCTCTGATAAAAGAAATATAATTCTTTTTTATATTTTTTTAAATTTTTTTGTATGTATATGAATGTACTGTCTGCATGTAGGTTTGTGCACCCAGGTCGTGCAATGCCGCGGAGGTCAGAAGAGGGTCTCGGATGCCCCTGGAACTGGAGTTCTCCTGGAATTGGAGTTACAGATGGTTTTCAGCCACCATGTGGGTGCTGGGGATCAAACCCGGGTCCTCTGCAAGAGCAGGCTATCTCTCCAGCCCCAATAAATATAATAAATATAATAAAGGGATCATGCTCTTGCATAGGACCCAGGTTTGATTCCCAGCACCCACATGATGGCTAAGAACCATCTTTAACTTCAGTTCCAGGGGATTCCGATGCCCTCTTCTGACCTCTGCGGCATTTCACGACAAGGGTGCACCAACCTACTTGCAGACAGTACACTCGTACACATAAAAAATAATAAATAATTTGCCAGGCGTGGTGGCACACACCTTTAATCCAAGCACTCCGGAGGCAGAGGCAGGTGGATCTTTGTGAGTTCAAGGCCAGCCTGGTCTACAGAGTGAGTTTCAGGACAGCTGGGGCTACAGGGAGACCCTGTCTCGAAAAGACCAAATAATAATAATAATAATAATAATAATAATAATGATAATAATAAAATTTAAAAGTTGGAGTGTTGACATCATTAAATCTATACAAGAAAGGTCATCAAATTTATGAAAAATTATACACTGGGATATTGGTAGCAAAATAGAAACACTTAATAAAAGTGAACAGAGAATCCACAGACACTTCAGGTGAGTAAACCAGATGAATGTCTGTTTCTTGGGTACCCTGCTAGTAATGATACTAAAGACTTACATCACTAAAGATACATCATCCCCCTTTAAAATTAAATATTCTGTCTCAGTTCAATATTTACTATAACATGTACAGAGTTACTTTATTTACTAAGCTTTTGCAAGAATTCAGTCTAACTATAGTGACTTGATCTTGTACAAATTCTTCTTGTTAGGAGATAAATCCAACTGTAACACAATGTGATTCTCTAAAACTTAATATATATATATTATATTATATATTATTTAAGTATATTATATTACCGTAGAGAGAGAGATGAGAGATGAGTGACGAGAGATGTGACAAACAACGATATGAAATATTAAGAGATGTCTCTCTTGCAACAAAGTATCTACCCATTTTGGCCACTGACATAAATTTTGCTGCTATTGCTTTTTAAAAAATACTTTATTGATGATGTGTGTATTTCATACATTATCTTTCAATCCAAATTAGACACATTCTCCTCTCCCTGCCCCTCACTGCATCCCAGTTCACGCTTTCTGCCATACATGTCTTGCATCTTTCTCTGTCTTTCCAAAATTTTTCACTGTCGAGGCTTGCTGTTTTGGGCAGAATTTAACTGTATCAGTCAGTTCTTTCACCCAGTCTTTATTTTGTTGTTGTTCCCTCCCCTTCATATTGCTCCAACCTATGCCTATATAACCATCACAATATGTATCAAAATTATGACCCCAAGAAGAAACTGCATATTAATTGCAAAATATGTTTAAGCATTCACATTTTCCCCTTTAATTTTATATTAGTCTAAGATATGAATATGTACCTTCCACCATATACAGTAGTTACAGAGTCTGAAGATAAGTGGTAGGTCAATTCTATATCTTGTTAAGAGATTCATATTATAACAGCACAATTGCTTTCAGATAAAAAGAAATATAATAATAATGTTGTTCAGCTTGCCTTTCAACTGGTATTTGGTGTTAGCATCTTCAAATGAGGCTAACCATTTTGGAATTCACATTTTTTCTCTTTTAATTTTATATTATTCTAAAGTATGCATACATACTCTCCTCCCATATACCACAATTATGAAGTCTGGAAATAAGTGGTAGGTTAATTCTAGATCCCATTAAGGTATTCACATTATAATTGTACAGTTGCTTTCAGGTAAAAGAAACCCCCTCCCCCCCACGCACACACATTGCTCAGTTTGCCTTACTACTAGGTATTTGGTGCTAGCATCCAAAGATGAGGAATACCATTTGTCGTTTGTTTTTCTGGGACTGTGTTACTTCACTTAGCATAATGTCTTCTAGTTCCATCCATGTACCTGCAAAGTTCATGATGTCATCTTTCTTTACTGCTGCACAGGACTGGATTGTATAGATGTACCACATTTTCTCTATCCACTCATTGGTTATGGGACATTTGGGTAAATCAAACAGCAGCTGCACAGGAAATAAGGTCAACAATTGACAAGTGGGATCTCATTAAACTCAAAAGCTTCTGTACAGAGAAAGAAACAACCAATGAAGTGAAGAGAAAACCCACAGAGTAGGAGGAAACCTTCACCAGTGATACATCTGACAGAGCATTAACAGCCAGAATATATAAACTACTAAAAAAACAAAGATGTAAGAAAACAAATGACCCACTCAAAAGATCGAGTAAAGAGCTGAACAGAGACTTCACCAGTGAGGAAGTAAAGATGGCTGAGAAACATCTTAAAAAGTGTTCCACATCATTAATAATTAAGGAAATGCAAATTAAAACCACTTTACGATGTCATCTCCTGATAAGACAGGCTAAGATTATGAAATCAAAAGATGCCAAATGCTGGAGAGGATGTGGGGAAAGAGGAACACTCATCCACTCCTACTGGGAATGTAAACTTGTACAACCACTATGGAAAGCAGTGTGAAGAACACTAAAAGACTAAAAATGAGTCTACAACTTGACCTAGTCATACCACTCCTGGGTATTTCCCCACAAGACTCATCCTACCAAAAAGATACATGCACATCTATGTTTATTGCAGCTCTCTTCACAATAGCTGTTGTAGTTTTTAACTCAACACTGCCTTCCACTATTAACATGCATTGTAGCTGAGAACGAGGTCCTCATATTATCTTAGTCATGTGTACCTAAAACAACACAAAAGTGAGAATTGCTGGTAGGCATAGAAGAAACTTTTGGGTTTCATAAATTAAAAGGTGTTGGAAAAGTGACAGAATTGATTATGAGGAAATGCTAGTAGCCATTCTAAGTCCTAAGTAGACAGTAATGTCCAAGAATAAAAATTTACATGTGGGCTGGAGAGATGGCCTAGCAGTTAAGAGCACTGACTGCTCTTGCAGAGGACCCAGGTTCAATCCCAGGCACCCACATGGTGGCTAAGAACCATCTTTAACTCCAGTTCCAGAGGAATCGGACACTCTCTTCTGACCTCCGTGGCATTGCATGACATGGGTGCACCAATCTACATGCAGACAGTACATTCATACACATAAAATTAAATAAAATATTAAAATAATTAAAATAAAAAAGTAAAAACTTACATGTATGATGTGATTTATAAGAAATAAGTTTATTTTACATTTCAAAGCTAGTTTTATATAAAAAAGGCCTGTACCCAGCATGGTACATTGGGGGCTTGGAAAGGCACTTGAACTTGATGCTTCTATAGGGATGTGAAAGAACTGAAATTCATTGTGCAGTAAGCAATGTGTATCCACCCAGATAAGACACAGAGCACCAAAAGAGACTTGACAGCACCAGGTTTAAGAGCAGCTCACTAACACTGACCTTAACTTCTCTGCACAGAAGTGATGGTCTAAGCTATCAAGGTATGTGCAAACATAGCTCATCACTTCATCTTAAAGGAAAACTATAAATATAGGTTGTATGTGGCTTCACTAATTTTTCCAAACTGAGGTAATTTTAGAGAAAAGGTAATAGAACTGAACTATAAATATTGAATGAAATTAATAAATACTAAGTCCAACCCATTTCTGCTTATATATTTGAAAAAGACACTGGACCTTTAGAATAGGAAGCACAATCATACACTATTTTACCAGAAAAGAAAGAAAATGCAAAAACAAATATTTCTAATCATATCAGTTTTTTTCAAAACATGAAATATACATGTCACTTATAATGTATAGTTATTCTTCTTACTTATCTTACAAAAAGCTATTGTAAGAGGAGGAGGGTGAGCATGTGCAAGTAAGGGAGTGGTGCATGTATATGTACATGTGTGGTGTGTGCATGTGTTTGTATGTGCTATATGTATGCATGTGGTGTATGTAGTTTTAAATGTGTGGTATATGTCTATGTATGTGTGTGGGTTACATATGTGTGCTATATGTGTATATGTACTTGTGTGTGCTATATTGTGAATGTGGTATATTTGTTTTTGCATTGTGATATATGCTTATGCACATGGGTGGATGTGTGTGTGGGTAGAGGTCAAAGATCTAGTCAGGTGTCTTCCTCAGTCACTTGTCACCTTATTCTGAGACAAAGTCATTCATGGAGTTCACCAGTTCATCCAGCCTTGCTGGCCAGGGTGCTCCAGGGTCCTGTCGCCTCTACTCCAGCAATGGGTGACAAGTATTGAGGGTCACAGCAGCTTTTAGCTTTCTTTTGCAAAACTTGGAACTTACTGTGATAATGAAGACTAATAATAATATTTCCCAAGAAAAATTTTAAGACCTTTATATCATCTCTTATATCTGACTATTTTAACGAGTGGCAACTATGTATTCCATAAATATAATCATTAGATTTTTCTTAAAAGTTAATAGTGTCCAGAGTCCAAGAGATGGTTCAGGCAATAAAGTTGCCAGCCACCAAGACTAAAGACCTGGGTTAAATCCCAGGACCCACATCGTCAAAAGAGAGAATTGACTCCCAGGATACTGTCCTCTGATCTCAACTTGCATCATGTGCACACATGTGTTTCTCCCCAACAAATAAGAAATAAATGTAAAGGAGATAAGTTAATACTATTTTCAACATCTTGTTTTCCATTTCTGTGTATGTAATACCATTAAAAAGAAAGATAAACATAATAAGCCCTGTAAAAAGTTTTAAGAGATATACAATTAGTAGTAAAATATATGAATATTTTAATGTTCATTCAATCAATAAGCCAATGAAAGTATAAAGCACATATAACATTTAAAATCTAATTCTTTATAAGTTATGCATAGTTAAGTGTATATGAACTTTATAATATTCATGGTAGTCATAAATATATTGTCTTCAACATTGGCTTTCTAGCTGTTAAAAAGCTTGTATGATATGTCTTAATTAGTGTTGTATGCTTATATGAGATATTTCATAGAAAATATAAGCTCTTCAGAAATAATTATTGGCAATTTAAATCACACTATCATCTGTCGTGCAGAATTTTATTTTAAGTTGTCTTTGTTCAGATTCAAACCCAAGACTTCAGATTGGAGCTGCATTGTTCATAAGGTTTTGTTATAACAAGGTACAATTAAAATATGACACTTTTTTTTTTTTTGGTCTTTTTGAGACAGGGTTTCCCTGTAGCCCCAGCTGTCCTGGAACTCACTCTGTAGACCAGGCTGGCCTTGAACTCACAAAGATCCGCCTGCCTCTGCCTCCAGAATGCTAGGATTAAAGGCATGCGCCACCACACTTGGCAAAATATACTTTTTTATGACCACTAAAGTTAACATCAGGATGTCCCACTTTCGGGCGTGCTTTAAATGAATACAATCATACAGGAAAATTACAATATATTTTAGTACGGTATATTAAATCTAAATATTTGAGCCCATTATTTGTTTTATATGCCCAACAGAGGTGATTTCCAAGAGAGAAAACTGGAGGAGACAGGCATGTGGACTGAGTATCAAAATATATTCCAAAGACATGTAAATATAATTAAGAAGATCAAACCACTGAAAAAAACAGAGTTAAAGGATTAAATTTGACCTCACATCTGTTAATCACTCACAATGTTGCAAAACACTGCCATTTGTTATCCATAAAGTGAAAGAACACATGAATAGACTGTACTCAGCCATGTGGATAATCCAGCCTCAGTTAGTTTTCAGTGGTTTACACCACAGTGGGAATGTGGCTGTTTCTGTCTCTACTCTGTAACATATAAAAGGTATTAACGTTCACTTAGAAAAGAAATAATGAAAGGGAGAAAAAGCAGCTTCCGTTTGTACATAAACAACAGGCGTGGAGATTCAATCCTGCATCCTAGGAGAAACCAGGGAACCAAACTAATGAGCTTAAAACCTCACAGATCTGTGTGTATGGTTCAATTACATAAAAACGGTTATTTTCTGTCTTGCCGACATGATACTAGCCTATTTTCATTGCAATATGTGTTATTTTATTTGAGCACCCAGAATTTGGTCATTATTCCAAGTATTGTTAAGCTCTTTGTTTGAGGTCTGACACTTTAATCCTCTGCTACTTGGACTTTCCCTTTCTATTTGGATTTGGGGTCCTCTGCTGACCAGCGTTACACTCCATTTTCTCCTCTTTGGTGATGTGCTTTATTGCCTCAAAGTGTTCTTCCTACTGAATAAGTGCATTTGAGAACATTTATTTCTTCATATTTAGCTTATCTATATCTATTATCTATATATATATATATATCTATATAGTAGGTCTTTTTTGTAAGAAAAAATGGTTTGTGGCTTTCCTCATGCTCCCAGAACTCATTGGAATATCCAGATTTATTTTCTGAATATGAATTACCTCTTTATCACAGAATATTATAGGACAGGATCGCTGTGCATTATCTTGAGAGAGACTTACCCAAAAAACTGATTGTATCTTAGAAATATACTTTCGTAATGCTATGAAATCTCATGTATATTAGTCAGCTAATGGGCCAGCAGGAGAATTATTTTATTGGTAATGATAGATACTACCTGACCTCTGAAATTTTGATGATGTTAGGAAAAACAAATTTCATCTAACACTATCAATGTGGGATAATTTATGACCAAAATCCCATCATTAACATATTTGTAATAAAATTTATATAGAAAAAGGCCTATTAAAGCCAAGTCCATATTTTTCTTAAGGTTTATTCATTTTATGTGTATGAGTATTTTACTTATAGTTGGAAGTGTGCAACATGTAAGTAGTGCCCTTGTGTCCAGAGAGGGTATCAGATACCCTGCAACTGAACTTATAGACTGACGTTAGCTGCCATGTGGGTGCTCAGAATTGAACCCAGGTCCTCTGCAAGAGCATCAAGTGCTCGTAACTGAAAAGTCATCTCTCCAGCCCCTCAAATCTACAGGTTTATTTTTTTAATTAATATTGCAGTTAATTCTAGACCTTTCTCCAGTGAGATGCTCATGACAAATACCCTAAATTTAAAAAGCTGCCATATTTCTTCCAAAATAATTGAAATAAATTTCACAGTCTTATCATTCCTTTTATTAGCTTTATATTATTTATGTTTACTGAAGACTCTTTGTAGACTGTATTAGCTATTCATAATGCATTACTTTCTAAGCCACAAGGGTTAAAATATCAAAATTTCCCCACTGATCCATGACAAACATGAAAAATAATATTCACAAGTATGAAATATTCTCATAAAGATAACATGCTTATATGCACATCTTCAGTACCATAAATTACTTATAGTTTATTATTTATAATCAAATACTATAATTATTAACTGATAACATACCCACAATAGACTCTGACAGTGGGTTTAGGATGTATTTATATTTTATAAGTTTATTACAGCATCTATCTCTTATTACACTTTCTTCAAATCTGCCAGGTATGTTGAAACATATCTATAATGCTACCAATTCAGCATCTGGGAGTGCTGGAAATAGTGACACTCGCTTATAATCCTAGTACACTGGAAGCAAACATAGGCTGATCTCTGAAATCAAGGCCAGTCTGATTTACATAGTTTCAGGCCAGCTTGGACAATGGGGAGACCCTGTCTCAAAACAAACAACAGAAATAAAACAGGATGGTGCAGCATTCCTTTCCACTTTCTGAATATTGGTGGTGTGACGGATAACTTTAGTTGGGGGAGCCTCAATTTAGGAATTCCCTCAATTGGGAAATTGCCTCCTTTGGACTGGCCTGTGGCCATGTCTGTGGGGAACTTTCTTGATTTTTGAGTGATGTGGGAGACCCCAGTTCACTCTGGGTGGTTTTTATGTACAGTATAAAAAAGCAGGCTGGGCACGGGTCAGGGGAGCAAGCCAGTGAGCAGCATTCCTCCATGGCCTGTGCTTCAGCTCCTGCATCTAGGCTCCCGCTCTGATTTCCTGTGTTGGGCTCCCTCAGTGATGAACTGTAACCCAGAAGATGTGAGCCAAATAAACCCTTTCTTCCCTAAGTTGGAACTAGTCAAAGTGTTTTGTCATAGCAATTGAAAAATAAACTTGAACAGATGAGAGGGCCATGATAATGATGTATTCATACAACTTCTGGAGATTACAAGAATCAGAATATGAATAAATCTCAAATGTTCTCTTGTGGAAGGCAATGGATGCTGAGAGAGGGTAAATCTTTTCTCTCCAGGGAGTAGCTCACTGAGAGGATATCTAATTTCAGATTGGTAGCCCTAAACACAATTGCACATAAGCACAATTAAATGGACTTAGGGCATTTTATATAGATATGTGTTTATATGTATGTATATTTGTAAACATACATATGTATTTGTAACAATAATATTCAAAGAAAAGGATAAGACATTGAGATCCAGTGAAGATTTAGATGGGGATTGGGGTAGATGGAAATAATGCAAATATGATAGTCATATATGAAATTCTCAAAAATAATTTAAAATTTTTAGACAAAAGTAAAAACAAATTAAATGTTCTGCAGCACGGTTGGAAAGTATTTCAAAAAAAGTTAGCTTTAGCTTTTGAGAGGAGTTTGCCAAAAATATTTTAAGACAGACTTCTAGCTCTATTTCATAATGTTGAAAAAAATCATTAGCCTCAGTTTGCACTATTTGATATTAAGTAGAAGTCAGTGAGTTTAACTATCATAGAAGTTAAGTATTCAATTGAGATAAACATGGCTTAATCTTTGTAAAGGCCTTTTATCTTTAGCCACCATCATAACATGTCTTAGTGGGATAAAAATTACATTATGATCAATAAACTAGGGATTAGAATATAACCTCTTTTCTCTTTTCATCGGATAATAACATTTAAATTAGTATTAAAATTAACATGAGCCTAGTTCATCTCCTACAGTAGTTTTTTATTAACTCAATGGTGCTGTACAAAGAAGTTAAAGCAAAACCAGAGATCACTTATTGAAGAAACTTGACAGACTTAAAAACTTATTAACTCCAAGGTTTGAAGTAATGTCCCAGTATTTTCCAACTTTTAAGCACAGCTAAACTTCAACCATGTAGTAAAATACTATACTTCAGACTTAGGCATGCATTCCTTTCATTTCTGTCTAGTTGCTACAGGGCACAGCTATTCATATCTACAAAGCCTGTTGGACATGTGAGGGGAGACTGGGTTGAAATGAAGGTTGCATCACAAGAGAAAGCCTGGGCACAATAGAAGAGAACAAAGGGAGGATTGTCTGCAGCACCTCTTTCGGACATTGCATGAGCTGTGCACGTCCACTTCTTTTTCACATATTTATCAGGCAGTTCCTATCATTCTTTTCAGTGTAGCAAATAAATGAATAGGGGTGGGGAAACGTGTCAGGAGTAGGGTACAAAGTTATGTGTGGAATGAAAGGGGAGGATGATGGGAGGGAATAACTTACCAAGGTTCTTTAATCATACAAGCTCAGTGACCTTGCACATTCTGTTCACACATACACTCTCCAACTTCTAGGGAGACTTAAAGGTGTGAGACAAAGTCAGTCTTCTGAAAAGATTACATTAAAATGTCCATGAGACTAAAAAATATAAAAATGAATAAGAATACAAGTGATCAGTTCTGATAACCTTGTACAGGACACAGGATATGTTCTATAATTTTGGTTTCAAACTGGTAAAGATTTATAAACTACTCCATATATTAATATGTGTGAGTGGCTCTTTCTTAAAACCAAGAACAAATTCATCTTTCCAAGCCAATACAGAAGTCAGAGAAGCTTAATAGTAGCTTCATACAAATTTGTGGAAGAATATTATAGGGAAAATGAATATTGAATGGAAAAGATCAGATTCTGATACCATACTAGGGCAATTCAATGGCCCCTTTAACATTATAAATAGTGTCTATGTCATTCACATGAAACTGTGTCTTCAGCACTAAAAGTCCTCTAAATTGATAGTTATTTCCTGTATCAGTCTTTCTGTGACACATGTCTACATACTGGATGTAATTAAATAATGGGTACAACATTTCAAATATTTTAATATTTAGACTTTAATTTCCAGGACAAATCACTTCAAGAAAATGTAACAGATAGTATTACTAACATATTTTTCAAAATCATATGTAAAAAATTTGTTATAAGATATACTTCTTAATTTATATTATTGGAAAAAATATAAGCCTAAAATGAAAAACTTTGAAATATATGGTCAAATTCTCACTCATATTTTGGGGTCAGTCATCTAAATAATTAGAGATAATGTGCTTTCATATGGAAAATGGGAATTATGGCTAGTGGTATATCTCAGTGATTCTCATATATGTATAAGGTCCTTAATTTCATCCACAACATTATAATAAATTGACTAGATGATAGCCAGGTAGGTAGGTATTTAGAGAAATAGATGATAGATTGATTGAGAAAGAAATAAATGAAATAGAAATTATATCCATTTAACTAGAGGATTAGAGGACTGTTATAAAATGTTATGCTACAAGCTGGGCATGGTGGCACACACCTTTAATCCTAGCACTTGGGAGGCAGAGGCAGGTGGATGTTTGTGAGTTCCAGGCCAGCCTGGTCTACAGAGTGAGTTCCAGGTCAGCTGGGGCTACAGGGAGACCCTGTCTCGAAAAGATAAAAAAAGTTATGTTACTATGAAAAGGTGATATTTATTTAAATTTATCTATTTATTTCTATATTTTTTTTGTCTTTTTGAGACAGTATCTCCTTTTAGTTCCAGCTGGCCTGGAAATTGCTATGTAGACTAGGCTGGCCTTGAACTCACAAAGATCTGCATGCTTCTGAGTGATGAGATTAAAGGCGTGTTCCACTACACCCAGTGTATTTCTTTCTATTTTATGAGTATGACTATTATTTCCTACATTTATATAAGTGCACATGCACAGTACAATGTTCACAGAGGCCAGGAGAGGACACCAGATACTCTGAAACTGGAGTTAAGGTCTGTTGTTGGCTACCATGTGTGTTGGGTACTGAACCTGGGTCTTCTTCAAGAACAGCCAGTGCTCTTAACAGCTGAGCCACCTCTCCAGCCTCCAAGGCCATATGTTGTAAAAATATCAAGTACATAATTCTACAGCTGTTAGTTTCTCCATCTTTCTCTGATCCTTTCCCCATATAGACTCTAATTCTGAAAAACCCATTATAAAAAGAAAGACCTACATTAGTACCCCAACTAAAGCCAGATAATTAAAAAAAGATGTGCGAAGAACCTCAGACAGAACATGAAATAATGCGAACTAGTCTTCCCCTCAGTAATTAAGGTATGCAAATTTGCCTATGCCTTCCAATGATATTTACTGATAGAACAAGTAAGGTACTTTTCAAAGGGGGGAAGGGAACCATGAATAATAATGTACTTATTAGATTAATAACTTTAAAAATAACCTTCTTACTTAAATACATTTATTTTATTAATATATATCAAGTTTATTATAGCTGTGCTTATTTTGGTTTTTGCTTTTTGGCTTCATGCTAAGTGATTTGTCACTTCTTTGTAGGCAAAGTTTGGCATAGCTTTTAATGTTTCCTTATGAGCACTGAATCATTGATGCTGCTTTATTTATTTTAATGTATAAGATCCTTCTACTTAGTTATCATGGAACTACACATAAATTTGGCTTAAAGAAATCAAGGAATGATCTGTAGGATTATGGACTTCATAATTGGGACATTTAAACTTAATTTTATCAACTAGAGGCAACATACTAATTTTTTTCTATCTTCTTTCCAGAATCCTTGGATGAGAGAATTACAAAGCTTCTATTTGTCAACAGATACAATACTGTATTCTTTAACTTCTATAACTTGCTGTGGTGAGGCACTAGAAAGATGACAATTTGTCTTCTTTTACACTGAGAAGACAGTCTAATTTAAGATGATTTCTCTTTCACACAACCCCAAACATGCTGTCAGATTGAAAGATTCAATGAAAACTTAGCGTTAAAATGTCAATTTGAAAAGCTAGCTATTATCTGAGGGTTTTCCACTCTATGCTGATATATTTCAGAGAATTTATGGATAAATCACAGACACTACTAGAATCTTATTTGTGAGCTCCTGTGCAAAGGGAAAATTGTGTCTGCAATGAAAAATATTTTACTTCTTATTAAAATAGCTTAATGGGGGCTGGAGAGATAGCCTAGCGGTTAAGAGCACCGACGCTCTTGCAGAGGACCCGGGTTCGATCCCCAGCACCCACATGGCGGCTGAGAACCGTCTGTAACTCCAATTCCAGGAGAACTCCAGTTCCAGGGGAATCTGAGACCCTCTTCTGACCTCCGCGGCATTGCACGACACGGGTGCACAGACCTGCATGCAAACAATACATTCATACACATACAAAAAAATAAATAATAAAAAAAAAAATTAAAATAGCTTAATGATTTCTATGAGTCTTTTATGAGAACTCTTTATTAATAAAAATTTTAACTCCTGATAAATACAAATACAGCCTTTTAATGTGATCTTTTCTTCTGCATTAGTAATAAGAAAACCCAATAGGAGCATAATCAGATATTGTGAAAAGCATACTATGTCCTTAGTATGTCACTCCCACTTTCCAGGTCTGTTTCCATCTCAGCTATGTAAGGCAATCAGACTCAATTCCTAAGATTTGTTTTGAGGTACAGTTCTATAATTATTTATTACTATTATTATTATTTATTACTATTATTATCTTATTATAAAACTCCCAGAAAAGGATCATAGTTTTTTTTTATTTTATTTATTTTTGTATGTGTATGAGTGTACTGTCTGCAGGTAGGTTTGTGCATCCCAGTAGTGCAATGCCACGGAGGGTGTCGGATTCCCCTGGAACTGGAGTTCTCCTGGAACTGGAGTTACAGATGGTTCTTAGCCACCATGTGGGTGCTGGGGATCGAACCCAGGTCCTCTGCAAGAGCAGTCGTTGCTCTTAACTGCTACGCTATCTCTCCAGCCCCAGGATCATAGTGTTAGACTCCGTTTTAGGGAGAAAAATGTGTAATAAACATCCTATAAAATGCCAAATTCCAATATTAACTCACTAAAATGTAATTCTATTAGCATGTTGAATTTGATCTGAGTAAAATATGGTAATCCAATTCTTGATTCCCTCCTAATGTGGGGGCTAAGTCATAACTTAGTGGAAGATGCTACTGTATCTAAAATTAAGGGCCTCACTATCTTTAATTATACCCGAAGAAGTCAGGACTTCACATGCATATATGTATTCTTATTCCGCCTCTATTAGAGAATTCTAAGTATCTAACAAAAGATGGTACTTTGGTAAAGATGACACATTAGGAACCACCTCTGTATAGTAGTTTCAGTTATTGTAACCAGACTCTATTGCAATTGTTAGGAAACATGTCTTGCTGTAAGCATAAAATATTTTTGAATTACTAAAACTGGTGTGATAAAGTACAAGATGAAGTGACAGGGAATAGAATATCTCTAAGGAATAGAAAGCTCTAAGTGCTGATTAGTTATTACAGAATTATACTCTCCTCTGATTGTTCTTAAGTATAGAAAGACCGAGTCTGCTGTTTATAAATACCATGACAATTTTTTCATTAGTTATCTTCTCTTTAAAAAAACCTTCATGACTAATCATGAAGGTTAAAAAACAAATGTTCTGCTAGAAGCTTTAAATGCAAAACTAACTCATAATTAAAATAATAAAAGCGTGTCATCATTTATTTTTCAGAGATCATATTTTTTCAGGCCTTTAAAAGACTATATTTTTTCATTTTTGTCAAAATGTATGAAAATAGATACATATCCATCTAGGCCATAAAGTATAATCATCAGTGGTGAGTTCGCAATAGGTTATCAAAAATAATTGTCTATAATTTTACTAGTAGCTACATGAAATGGATCATCATGATTTTTTTGTTCCTGAGGCTAAATATTCTATATATTTCCCATTTTGCTATACATAGTTGAAGTTTTATAATATCCATGGACCTAAGTCTGCCCACTTCCTCTGCCACCATGTTCACTGCTCATTGATATTTCCATATATGTCATAGAAATATTTGAATGGGAAAAGGGAAAGGTCTTTCAAAACTCTCCTCATGCCTTTTAATGACCCATCATACATTAAATACAAACATGTATAGGTCATCCCTATACATCCTATTTCAGATTAAAGATAAAAGTACCTTTTTTTCTTTCTTTATAATGGTAGATACATAAGAACTTTTTGAAGCTACAGAAGAGGAATAATCGAAACAAAATTGTAGGATTTTAGTCTAATGATACTACAACTTTTGCCCTCTTCTTTCTCATGTGAATGTTTTGTAGTTTAATCCTTCTCCAGGAAGCCATCCACATCATCTTTTAGATACTTCTAACCCCTCCAGTCTGGACTGAGCCGTTTTGCTAAATATTCCTTGACAAGTTGTCATACAGAGCATTCCTCAGAATTGAACAAACCAAGTGTTATTTGATGGTGGCAATGAGTTCTATTTCATTTTAATAGCTTTCTTGCTGAGTGTCCTATGCCATTCCCAGAATTAGTATCACAAAATCATGATCTTACATTTTATTGGTATGATTTGGTTTAATTATTTCTAAATCCCTTATTTTTAATACCCACATTAAAATACATTAAGACTCATTCAGCAGTTTTTAGTCCACCCAATTTTCTTCTTGAATTCATTTTTCCTTGGCCCGAACTTTTTGAAATGATGATGAAGACAGCTTCCTAATGAAAAGTATAGATTAGAATGGAATAAATACATAAAATTAGAATAAAGAATTCTTTAGAAATTTGTAATTAACTACCCCAAATCAAAGTACATTTTGATCTTGCTAAATTTTAAAAATAGGTTACTAGCAATGTTTTTCTCCACAAAGTATTCCACTAATATTATTGTTCTATATTTTATAACATTATTATTCCTATGTACAAAATACAAAATAGTTTTAACTTCTAATGTGATAGGAACAACCAGAAATTCTTCTTCCTCTTTTGTCTCCTAAATCCATTTTTCACTTATTTATGTACTTATTAATTTTTTTTATCTATTCACCAGGTATCCTGTAGCGTAGGCTGGTTTGGAACTCACTGTGTAGCCCAGTCTGGCCTGGAACTCATTTTATAGGCCACGGTGCCTTCATACTTCAAAACCTCCTGACTCAGCTTTGCCAGTGCTGAGATTACAAAATTTGCACCTTCACACCAAGTTTATGAACTGCTGGGCATCAAATTCCTGGGCTCATGAATGCTGGGCAAGTACTCTACCAATTTAGTCATGTTACCATTTCCTCACAATTAATTTCAACAGATATTCTGGGTATGTTCATGTACAGTCTTGTGTGCTAAAATCAGTAAATGTATAGAAGAAACATTCATGAATGAAGCAATATAAGTATGAAAACGAGAGGAAGGTCCCAATAAGGGACTTAATTTATTTTGAAATTACCATAAAAAGGCAATTTTCTTTATGGAGAAATTGAGAAAGCTAAAGATAAGAAATTTCTTTTTATTTGGCTTATTTTTATTTTTAACTATATTTTTTATTATTAAACTTTTCCATACATTATACATCATTTCTCAATCCAATATAGACTAATTACTCTTTCCATGCCCCCCCCAAGTTCATTCATTCTGCCATACATGTCTTGCATCTTTTTTTTTAACTTTTTAATTTTTTATTGACCGCATTTCACACATTTATTAATCAAATTTGGACTCATTCCCCCATCCATGACCACCTCTCATGCCCCCCTGGCACTGCCAGAGCTCATGGGTTCTGTCATACACTTTAAGTACTGTCTTGCATCTTTTTCTCAGTCTTTTATAATACCTTTGATGCACAAGTTTACTGTTTCAGTCAGTTCTTTGAATAGGTTTTTCTCTCTCTTTTTTTGTTCTCTTTGATTTTATATGTAATCCTGTGGTGTGTTCTATCATATAGGAATATTAATATTCATATTCTTTAAAAAGAGAATGTAAAGTTATACTTCTTTTTACCTGTATGCAACTTTACTGTTAAAATGTGAATCTCTAAATGTGCTTTGGAATTAACCTATAGTTTATTTTCAGATTTTATAATTTTGATTTATGTGTGGAGTGTGTATATGCCTGTTTTGGCTTTTTTTTTTTTGGTATTTTCAAGACAGGGTCTCCCTCTAAGTCCCACCTGGTCTGGAGCCCACTCTATAGACCAGGCTGGCCTTGAACTCACAGAGATCCACCTGCCTCTGCCTCCCGAGTGCTAGGATTAAAGGCAGGCACCACCACACCCGGCTTTATTTGGCTTTTAAGAGAAGGTTCCTGGTATTCCAAAGACCAACTGTACACTTGCAAGTGCGGTCTCAATACATCTTTCCCATGCTTACATCTGGTCTTTGACAGCAGGGCCTAATTGCCTCTCTTCCTGCAGGTATCCCAGTTTACAGGCAAGAAGCCTTTATCTTTTGGGGGGGCTTGGATCCCCTGGCCAACATCTCCTTGGTAGAATAATCCATTGCTGATATCAGAGCTCTCCTGTATTAATATATTTTGCTTAAGTGCATAGCTTACGGAGACTTTAGTATCATATTTGGTTCTGAATAGAGAATAATCCTTTTCACAGTTCCTATGACTATTAGTCAATTAAAGAAGGCAGTTTTACCAGTTTTATAAGAGATTACCTCTATAACAGTTGGCTCCAATTTACAGTTAGAGAATGACTTCATCATCATCATATTTCTCCTTGTTCTATGGAGGGGAGGTAAGCAAGACTCCTCCGTCAGCACCAGCTACACCTCACCTGCCTGGAAATACTGTGCAGCAGTGGCAGCCATATGCCTGTATATCCCAAATCTAATTGGCTATTCGCTCTCTCCTTGGAGGAATAACCCATGGCTGATGCCACAAGCTTACATCCTTTAGTGGTTAGGAGATGTTATAAGCCACAGTAAGATCCTGTCATATTTTACAGAAAAAAACAATTCATGGATTAACATACCATCAAAACATCTGTATCTATACCAAAGTAACCTACCATAGCAATTAGTACTGTTTAAATACCTATATATCTAATTGTTTGTGCTTCATTAGTAGGATTGAAAGGTTATTCCTGGACAAACTGTCAGTCCATGAAAGGAAACAGCCAGAATTGACCAGAGTCCAAAACAGCAGCTCCAGAGAAAGTAGACTGTTTTGCTTCTCGTCCACCTGTGCCCCTTTTCTAAGCCTAGGGAACAATCTGCAGAAGAGGGGACGTGGTAGAATGTAAGGGCTGCGATTGGGGTGAATGGTGAAACTACAGCAATATAGTCTGGACACTTATTTGATCAACTTGATTGAACATACAAGCGCCCCACAGCTGGATGGTGGGTCCCTTGGGCTGTGTGGGTTTGGGCACAACTGCTTGCAAATTGGTTTTACATGAAGGATGCTTGTACTCATAAATTATTACTTATTGTTAAAAATGAAAAAAATAAAAAAGAAGTAGAAAAAGAAAATAGAAGGTTCCTGCCTGAGCCTATGAGACAAGCTGTATGTGCCATAGAACACAATCCAGAGAAGTGGAGCAATCCAAGCCTTCTGGAGTCCAAAAGATTGTGAGTGAATCCCCAATGTTGGATATTGAGCTACATTGCTGGACTTTAATTGTGCTTACATGTGCCAATTATTACCTCTTGAAAGAAGGAAGTATGTAACTTATTTTTTATTTTATGGGAGCCCACAGTTGAGAGAGTTTGGGTTATTTTAAAGATATTTTGAACTTTTAAATGGTAGAATTTTTAATATTCTGAGACTTTTAGAGTCAGATTGTATCTATATTGTGATATTAATGTGAGATCTTGGGAATAAACACAGGAAAGATTGGGGTTTAAAGTGATGTGTTTATGTGTCAAGGTTAATGAGGGATGGAATGTCATGGCTGGCTTTGGTTGCCTACTTGACACACCTGGGTAGAGGGAACCTCACTTGAGGGACTTCTTACACTGGACTGGCCTGTAGCAGTGACTGTGAGGTATTTTCTTGATTGAGTGATGTGGTAGGGCCCCGCCCACTGTGGGTCATGCCACCCCAGGCAGGTGGTCCTGAGTTTTATTAGAAAGCAGGTTGAGCACAGGTAAGTATCAGAATTCCTCCATTGTTTTTGCTTAACCTGCCTGCCTTTAAGCTCCTGCCCTGGCTTCACACAATGATAGATTGTGGTTTGTAAGCTGAAATAAAACCTTTCCTCCCTTAGCTGCTTTTGGTAAGTGTTTTATCAGAGCAACAGAGAATCAAAGTAGAAGAAGAGATATGTATGGATCTATAAGATATACCTTGTTTATAGCAAAAAAATAACAGGATTCAAACAGAAAAGGTTTATAGATGAGAGGGTATGTCACTAGGTAAAACCTGAGTAATTCAATATGGCAATATTAAGCACAGAACTGACAATACCTTTCATATGAGTGTAAACTAATACAATCAATATAGAAAAATATGGAATTTCCTCACAAATCTAAATATGGATAAAGCATATGATCCAGCAATCCCATTCCTGTGTCTATGCCCAGAGAAAATTAACTCAGCATGCCAAAGAGATATATATGTACACCCATATGCACCAAGAAAAATCAATTCAGGTGGTCACGCATGGATAAATGGATAAAACAATAACACATATAATCAATATATTGAACCATAAAGAATAATAGAATCCTGCAGCAATATATATGGAGCTAGATGAAATTATGTCAACAAGAATAAGCCAGATATAGACAAAGCATGTCACACAACCTTTCTCATCTGTGAAAACCAAAAGGTTGACCTAAATATGAAAAAGTGACGATGAGAGGTGGGAATCTAGAATTAAGAAAGGAACAAAGGGAAGATGTTCATCACTTTACACAGAGCTCCATAAACATGCAGTTAATGCAGGGTGATCAAAATAAACATTTTAAAGACTACTCATGTACAGAAATCTATAAAAATGAATGGTGAAATGTAAAATGTGCTATGAAGGTCATGTCTACATACTTGGATTTGAATGTCTAGAAACTGCAAATCTTAAGTGCAACACTCACGAAGTCAGATCTGTACAGGGAAAGAAATTCAAGGCAGGTGGATTGAAGGCAAGTGGTTGGAAGGAAGAATGTGCAGACAATGGACTACCGTGATGGTTCTACAAAGCAACTGATGAGAGCAAAAATAGAACATAAAATAGTGGAGTTTAGAGGGAGAGTGGTAGCTGGAGAAAAAGATTTTAGAAGTAAAAATGCATGAAACTTGGAGACATGTTTGAGGAAGAGACTGGCAAAGGAAAGAGAAGCTTCTTAAAGAACCGGAACATGGCCAGCACATTTGGGAGCTCATTATGCAGCACGGGCAGGTTACAGGCATTCAACCTGTTCTGAACGAGCAAACAACTTCATTCGTTCTTGTAGTTATTACAAATGCCATGCTCTCCTTCACAATTCAACTTCTCTAGTTAATCAAAATGGAAAAAATGTTTTAAACACACTTAAAACTAATGTTTGACAGGTGAATTTGTACAAGGTGAGCTAGAGAGCCAGGTATAAGAATACATTCATACACATACGGAAATAAAATAAAATTAATAAAAAAAGTTTTAAGATTACAAAGGCAGTAGAAGCTTATGTTCTTTATTTCTTCATAGACAGCCATGCATTTGCAAATAATTCTTTAGTCTCATTCCCAGTTAGTAATGTTATAGACAACTGAAAATCCACCAAGAGATGGCAGGGCATCAAATTGGTAATTCAAACATATATATATATGTATATATATATATATATATATATATATATATATATATATGAGAGAGAGAGAGAGCTCATATGCTTCATACAATCATTCCTAATTCCTAATCAAATTGCAGGCCTCCCCTCCAAGACCTCAACCCCCCATCACAACTCATGCTTTACACCATCCATGTTAAGTCCTATTCACTCAAGCATTTGAACCCTGATGTCTTTCTGTGCAAATCATCCACTGGATTTTAGTCAGCACATCTAGAAACCTTAAGTAAAGCAAACTCTCCCTCCAGCAGTAATCCATCTCCAGTAGTTCTCAGTCCAGGGCCAGCCCATCACCCATTTTCCTTGCTCCACTCTGGGCCCTTATCTGATTGAGTTGGTGTGGGTCTTGTGCTTGATGCCACCATTGCCACAAGTTCACATAGCAAGCTTTCAGTGGCCTGAAAGCCTCTTTCTCCTTAAATTCATGGACCAACCCTGGCTCTTAAAACTCTTCCCAGCCCCTCTTCTATAATGTTCCCTGAGCTGTGGGTAGGTGAGGTTTAATATAGGAGTCCTATCCAAAGTTACACTTACTGTTGTCACTTATTCTCTAAAACTTACCCAGTTGCATCCTTCTATGTGAACCACATTTTATTGTATTAAAATATTTACTGTTTTTATTTTTTAATATTGCATTGAGCTTTTGTAATTTCATATAATTCCTAATCACGTTTATACCCTCCTTCCCCCACCAGACCTCAAGTATCCCACCGTACATGTTAAGTCCTATCCAATCAGTGTTTTTTGTAATGGTTTGGATGTCCTAACACATAAGAACATTTACTGTTGTTCCAGATGACTAGAGTTTGGTTCTCAATACCCACACTGAGAGTTTCATAGCCTCCCATAACTTCAGGTTCAGGATATCTACAGGCACCAGCACCCATGTCCACAGACACAGACACACAGGCACACAGACAGACAGACAGACACACACACACACACACATATATATATATATATATATATATGCAAATCAATTTTTTAAGAAACATAATTTTGCTTCTCATTTCATGGAATTAAATACACATGTATATACTCAGATAGATAGATAGATAGATAGATAGATAGATAGATGATAGATAGATCTGGCCAATATACTGATCTCATAATTAATGTGCTTTTATTTCATCTGCATGAAATTTTCAAATTATATTCAGATGCTAAACTTTACATATAAATGCACTTATTCAATAGGAAAGAAAAGCCAAAAGACTGAAAATATTATGCTGCATTAATGTTCTTATATGCAGAAAAATGACATATTTTAATACTCTGATACTGACAACCTAAGAGGTACAAACTAATTATTGTTTATAAGTCCCTAGACAGTTTCATTCAATTAACTGCATGACTCAGTTTAAAAGGTGATTAATTGGACTGTGTTGCATAAAGCAGAATTAGCACCCTATTTATGGTACATGCAGAAACAGTGAGAAATTTCAATATTGGACATAATCACTTTGTCTAAGTATTAAACAGAGATATAAGGGGAAAGGCAACTGGCATGCAAACCTTTCCTGAGATGCAGCATTTTCCTAGAGGCCCTAACCCAGCTATGAATTCTGTATAAAACACTCATCCATCAACAGCTGTCACTTCCACAGGTGGAGAGTGGAACTGCCTCTTTTAACTAATCACTCAGAGTGATTGGACAGGGATTAGTTACGTATGAAAGGGTATCAGAAACCCCAGAAAGTCTTAAAGTAATGATGCACCTTCTCCCTCGGAAATCCAATCATTTCAGCCAAGAGCAATGGAATAGTTTAATTATTACATTGAAACCAAGTAGGCTATTTTGCTGTACAATTTTCATGACTGTGTTATTTTAATAGAATTTCTACAAATTCATACACTGTTTATATATATATATATATATATGTATGTAGAGAGAGAGAGATTTCATAGACTGAGATCCATCTTCCTTTCTTATAGGGAAATTAATATTTGCAAGGAGTTTCATTCTAACAGTAACTTATCAGTAATTTTAAAAAAGTTTGGAAAGGGAAATGACTCTAAATTCGATTGAGAAATGATGTATGATGTATGGAAATAGTTTAATAACAATAATAACTTTTTAAAATTAAAAAAAGAAGTGTGGAAATGGGCAGTAGTCCTCAATCTTACCCAAAGAACTATTGGCCAGCTGATTATTACAGAGAAAGGAAGAGCTGATCTTAAAGGGAGGGAATCTAGATAGGCTGACTGGACCCCAGTGGATGAATATGCACTGAAGGACATCTGTGGACACCAACTTGACTCAAAAAGCCTTAACAGAAATGACAGAATTAATGAAATCCAGTCAGGGGACTATGGAAAAGGGCTGTAATGATGATTAAGATGTTCTGCATGAAATACACAAAAGTTCAATTAAATATTACCAAGAAAAAAATGCCTACATATGGAGTATCAAATATTCAGCCAAGATTTAATGCTTTATATAAAGACAAACCTACCCATCTCATTAGTATGCAAATTTTTTCTTTAATAAATGATAAAATTATATGTAAAAACTGGATTTGTTTTTATTGTTGTTGCCCCATTTGTAATCAGTAATAGCAAATTTTCCACAGTAATTCTGAGATTGATATGTTCACAAGTCTATGTGGAAGAACCATCCAAGCAGCCTGAGAACCCAGTAAAAGAACTTAATTTCTTATATGTCTGTTTGCATTGTAAAGATCAGTGTTTTTAAAGTTGTAATTCTAAAAGCACCAACTGATATACAGTAATAATTTTATCTGATGGAGTTAGAAGTATACACGCATTTTAATTAACATGTCAGTATTATAGAAGGAAATTTTGAACATATCTGCTCCAGACAATTTTTCTTACCTACAGTTGTAGTATTTTTTTCAAATAAATAAGTCATGGTCAATTAATGACTTTTGTAAATAGCAACTATGCCTCACATATAGTAACCATTCCAAATTTTTTATATTAATCAGTAAAAAGTTTACCTACCATAATCCATTAAGCTTCAGAAACATAGTTTGGCATGGTGGTGCAAGCCTAGAATAATAGAAGCCTAGAACTGGGGAGTGGAGGCGAGAGGAACATAAATTCCAGGATAGCCTGGGCTCCATAGCAAAGTGGAATGCACTCACTAGAGGGAAAACCTTAGAACATCTGAACTACTGTAAATTGAGTCAACAGTAACCACTGGGTGTCAGCACAATGGTCATACTCTATTGCCATCTACTTCTCCATTTCCCTCTGATATCTTCAGTGTGGGTGCACATTTAAATGTAAGGGAAAGACCCCAATGTGGAGCAAAAGTGCAGGATTGATCGTTGTTTGGGATTGCCCAGGAGGAACCTTTGAGCACTTCCTTAAGGAAAACATGACATCTTTTCAGAAAAAAAAAAAAGTCCTCCAATTCAAGTGATCTGTGTAAGTATATATTTATGTGGGAAAAAAAAAAAAAAAAAAAAAAAAAAACTCTGGAAAGACTCAGTAAAAGATGCAGGACATGTATGTCAGAGCGCAGAGGACTTGGGTGGGGTGGGGGGCATGGAAAGGGAAGTGACTCTAGATTCAATTGAGAAATTATGTATGACTTATGGAAAAAGTTTAATAATTAAAAAAGAAATATAACAATAAAAAACTTGAAGAGGATTAGAGTAGGAACAAATGAGTAAGGGGAAATGATACCTTTTACTTTGCCATTTAGCATTTATAATAAAATGACTCATTCCTCATTTTATTTTTTTCTCATTCGTCATTTTAAGTATTTCTTGTGCATGGCCCCTTGAGCTTTTGTCCAAGTACTTGGGAGTGATGCATATTGGAAACAACAACAACAACAACAACAACAAAAGGACTGCATCAAAGAACTGACTGGAACAGTGAACTGCTCAAAACAGTCAACTTCCACATGGAGAATTTTGAGAAAGATTGAGAAAGAGATGAAAAGCATGTCTGGCAGAATGCATGAGCTCTGATGGGGTGGGGGGATAGGGTGGGGGACACAGGTCTAAATTTGATAATCTTGTACAAAATATATATAAAAAATAAATAAAATTTAAAAAAAGAAGAAAAAACCTACAGGAGATCAAAAAAAAAAAAAAGAGAGAGAGAGAGAAGTAAAGTAAATAACTGCTTAACTGGGGAGGGTTCTGGATGGCCTAACCAACAAGCAGGCGTATCTGACTACAGACCCCAGCATTTGACGGTGCTGAAAATCTGTATTCCTGGAGCTAGACGCAGAAACCGGCACTTTTCCTGAGCTTGCTTGCTAATCCAGACACGGGTCAGCACAAGCTCAGTGGGAGACTCTGTCTGGACAAAGGAAGGTGGAAAGTGATCAAGGAAGACAGGACATGAACCTCCATGCCTCCTACACCATGTACAAACACGCAAGCACACATGTACATACACTGCACATACACACACACGCATACATTACACCTGTGCAAAGTAAAAAGGAAGTAGGAACGTAACTCTTGTCTCTCATCTCAAGAAGATTCTAACTTCATGAATGAAGTAAAAAGTAAAGACCTCAACAAAATTGGTAAGGTTAAGTCCTTACGGTTACTGTGCTTGTATTCATTTGTAATGTTCTAGTAAAAGCAGAAGTTAAAAGGCAAAGAATTGTAATAGCCATAACATTTTAATTGTTGCATTAATAAGGATGCACAAAATGGAGGCCAATGGTTATCTTGTTTATTTTTACTCTTTGAAATTTCCAGTGTTTTCCCAAAAAATATGCATGTATAGCATTGTGATGGATGCTCCCCCATAGGCTTATAGCTTAGAACAATTAGTCTCCATTTGTTAGGGCTCTTTGGGGAGGGTCATAGAACTCTCAGAAAGTGTGGCCATGCTGGAGAAAGCATGTCACAGTGCTCCTTCTTTGAGAGTTCATAGCCATGTCCCATTTTCAGCTTGTCTCTCTCCTTCCAGTGCCTGCTTGAAGATGTGAGCGCTCAGCTTTCTGCTGCTTCCAGGATGGACTCTTATCTCTCTGGAACCATAAACAAAATAAATTCTCCCTTCACACACACAGCAACAGAAAAGTAACTAATATAAGCATGTAGACACCTAATACAAAACAAATCTCTTTAAAAACTTAGTAAGTCAGTTACCCAGGAACACTGAAAAGGATGACTGCTGAGGCCAAGTTGAAAGTCACACGACGTGGAGTCTATCCTTGGTCTTGACCATATGACCCAATGAAGATATTCTCCATTCCCTGCTACCTTGTCCCCTGGAATTTGTTTCTTTCTTTCTTTTTTTTTTTTTTTTTATTTATTTCTGTATGTGTATGAATGTACTGTCTGCATGCAAGTCTGTGCACCCGTGTAGTGCAATGCCACGGAGGTCAGAAGAGGGTCTCGGATTCCCCCGGAACTGGAGTTCTCCTGGAATTGGAGTTTCAGACAGTTCTCGGCCGCCATGTGGGTGCTGGGGATCGAACCCGGGTCCTCTGCAAGAGCGGTCGGCGCTCTTAACCGCTAGGCCATCTCTCCAGCCCAAGGAATTTGTTTCTTTCTTACCCAATAACTTGTTTGTCCATTGCTTTTGCTATAGATAGCATCAATTAGTTACCTCCTGACTGTGTGTCTCCAACACTCAGCCACATCCTTTATCACCCTCTGTTTCTCATCTTACATTCTGTTTTCTAATCTACTTTGACACATTTTTATTCTTTATAAAATTCCATATCATCTTCAAAATAACATAATAATAAATAAGCCAATCCTGTGTGCTAGCTGGAAGATACAAAAATCAATTTTAAATTGCAACTGAAATTTACTATAAACTTCAAAGCCAGAAACTTATATACCAGCTGAAGTGTCTACAGCACCCCAAATGCTGTAGTCCAGTTTTAAAATTTTAAAATTGGGGCTGGAGAGATGGCTCAGAGATAACAAGCACCAACTGCTCTTGCAGAGGACCTGGGTTTGATTCCCAGTACCCACATGGTGGCTAAGAACCGTCTTTAACTCCAGTTCTAGGAAAATGCAATGACCTCTTCTGACCTCCACGGCATTGCATGACACAGGTGCACCAAGCTACATGCAGACAATACACTCATATACATAAAAAATAATAAAAATTTAAAAAAATTAAAAAATATTTAAATTAGTTTATTTTTATATTTTATTCATATGTGTGTTTTGCCTGCATATAGATAAATATAACTGTGTCACTCCATGCCCACAAAGGCCAGAAAAGGGTGTCAGATCCCCTGAAACTGGAGTTACAGATGGTCATTAGCAGCTGTTTGTTCCTCTATAAGAGTATCCAGTGGTCTTAACTGCCGATCTCTCCAGACTCTCTAATCCATTTTCAATAAACCTGTACTATACAAGGATTAAAGAATTATTATCAATTATAAAAGTCTAAAACTATTATTACAAGTTCAAGAGCGGTGATTTCTTTTATGGTCCTTTGAAATCTGTACTACTTTACCTACCTGACTTTTCTAGACAAAACAAAACCTATCAGTTTAATAAGAATTATAAACATCCAAGGAAATTTAAAATTCAGCATAGCCACTTGCAAACAATTGATTTCCTATACAAGTTTCACTTCTTCCACATTACCATTTTTTAAAAAGCTGTCCAATGGTTATAAATCATTTCTATGAAAAAATTTGGTATTTCCTTCCTTTATAAGTAGGCAAATATTAATTTCTAGATTACTGTAGATATCAATCAAATCATATTTTTACAAAATCTTAATTATATTTCAGTATTTAACTAAAGAAATAGAACACCTAATCCATCCATATGCTCTGGCTCATGACTATAATATCAACATTCCTCAGTCTGAGTTAGGATGATAGCCAAGAGTTTGAGGCCAGCCTGAGCTACGTAGTAAGTTTGAGGGAAGGTTTGGCTACATTTCAAGACTATGTCTCACAAACAAAACAAAAAGAAAGGAAAGAAGAAAGGGGACAGGGAGAAGAAAAAGAGGGAGAGAGAGAGAGAGAAAGAGAATATCTTCTTATCATATATACTATAAAATGTTTTGAAAGTCTAAAGTCAAATATGCATCAATATTTTCTCCCCAGATGAAAGCACTATGAGATTTCTACACTGGGAACACTTTTAAAAATGTAGTGTCAGATATGAGGGACTGGAAGTACTTGGGTCAAAATGAAATGCCACATTTCCATAATATTGTAAACTTCCTTTTGAGCATGTTTGTCCTGATGATATTCTGTACTACACATATACTATTACCACTGCTTGAATAAAATTGCAACCTTAGAGCAATGTGACTCACTTGCAGTTCTAAAACACAAATCGCAGTTGAAAAAAATTATATGTTTTGGATTCCAACATTATGTATAGCAGCATATGCTTCTTGCATTCCCTCAGCCCTTGATCTCTGCTTTTTATAGATAATGGTTCCAAAGGTAAATCTCATACAGCCATTCATGATATATTAATACCTTTTAGAGAGTATTACCTAAAATTTGAATTTAATGTATTCATGGCAATGTGTTAACAAGAGATGTTCATATTCTCAATGTTTCTGCACTTCTAGTCTCACAGTACATGGTTAATCTTTCAACTTCTCAGCTCTCTAATGAGTTAGTATTTGGCTTTGGGCTCATAAAGGCTGACTTCTGTTTTTAACCCCTTCACCTTGCTACTGTTTCTGGATAGAATCCACATTTTCGTTTGTTCTGCTTATTAATGCTATATAAATAAGTCAAACCAAACTGATTGAGCCATTTTAAAATTTTCAGGAGACTTTAACATACATTTGTTCTTGATCAGAAATTCAATTATAGTCTATAAGATCATATAAGTTCACAGTAGGCTGTGTTGTGTGTTTTTAAGGCCTGCCTACTGTACATCTACAAACAAATTATACATCTCTTGGATGTTTATCTGCCATTTCATTGTTTCTGGCTACACTCCTCAGATCAAAGTATAACCAATTTTCAGCCCTTCTACTGCTCCATAACTTAGATTATTTTCTCATGACATAATCAGTTGGCCAAAAGTGTTTCAATAATGAATAGCCCTGTCATTAGTTCTAGCATCAGCTTGTAGTAGAACATCATTTGATTTATTGGGAGAAACTTTTTCTACTTAATCCATCTATATGACTCCAGTAAGGGTATTCTATTGCTGACAAAGAAATTAACCTAGTTATACAGTTTTTTTAAGCAAGGTGACCTGGGGCAACCACAGATCTGTGGTGTTGTTCGAATTGTAGTTTAGAGGAAGAGGGGTCCTTATGCTTTATTTTATTTATTATTTATTGTTTTTTACTTTATGTGTATGAGTGTATGTCCTGTATCTGTGTATGCACATCCATGTCCTGCAATGCCCATGGAGGTTCAAAGAGGGTGTTGGATTTCCCTGGAACTGGAGTTACAGATGGTTTTTAGCTGCCATGTGGGTGCTGGGAATTGAACTCAGCTCTTCTGCAAAAGCACTCATTGCTCTCAACCACTGCTGAGCCATCTCTCCAGTGCCAAGAGGCTCTTATTCTTCAACTGACAAAGTTTTGATGATATACATAAAATATTAAGACACTGTTTCTGAAGAAACTATACATTTGAGTGTAGAAAAAACTCAATGAGTTGTCAATAAGGAGAAACAAACTGGCATGGAACTTAAACTTTGACCTCTACTGGCTAGCTTTAATAATATTAAAAAGTTCTGCTGGGCTACAGCTGGGGCTACAGGGAGACCCTGTCTCAAAAAGACAAAAAAAAATATATTAAAAAGTTCTTTGCACACCACCAGAAGAGAAAGATAATCATCAACCTTACCCTGATACGAATGATGTAAGCTATAACAACAACTGGCTTGGCAAGATATGCCCACTGGTGTAGCAGCGGCCTGGATATGGTGGGAATAACCAACTACCTTCTGATTGGACTTAAGGCACATTTTATAAGATGGAGCCCATACTTGCCACTATTACCAGAGACAACCAGGCCATAGAGATAAGCCTTCTACTATTCCACTAAATAGAGTATTAACCTGACTCCTAATGATTTTGTTATATGCCTAGATTAGTGCATCTCTCAGCTCTCACCAGAGAAGCTCCTTCTTGCAGCAGATGATAATTAACACAGAGACCAACAACTGGTCAATGTGCAGAGGATAAGAGACTGCTGGGCACTCACCCTTAAATGCAACACCTATATTGCAATTCTTGCTCCTGTCTCAAGGATCTTTACAAAAGAGGAGCTGCAGAGACTGTAAAAGGCAGATGTATTAGATGAATGTACAATTTGAATGGAGCATTTATGTACATCTTCCTCCTTTAATAAAAATAAACGTTATAATTCCTTTGGAAATTTGAGAAACATTCTAACCAGTTTTAATAATGCATTAGTTGAAAACTAGTATCTGTGTATCACATAAACTGTGGAATTTATGTGTCAATTTTATAGTATTTTTATTATTTTTACTTTATGTGTATGAGTGTATTACATGGGTGTAAGTGCACTCATCCCACGCAATGCCCTCAGAGGTCATAAAAGGGCATCAGATCTCCTGGAATTAGAGTTCTGGATGGTTTTTATCTGCCATGTAGGTGCTGGGAACTGAACCCTGGTCCTGGGCAAGAGCAGCCAGTGTTCTTAACAGCTAAACCATCTCTCCAGCCCAATATATCAGTGTTTTTATTTACTTTTATGTTATGTGGATGAGTGTATTGCCCACATGTTTGTAAGTGTACCTGTGTTGTGCAATGCATGTGGAGGTCAGAAGATGATGTTGGAGCACTTGGAACTGGAGTTACATATTCCACATTGCTGCTGAGAATTGAGCCTGGGTCCTGTGCAAAAGCAGCCAGTGCCCTTCACAGGCCAGCCATCTCTCCAGCCACATATGAATCAATTTTTTTTAATTTTATTTATTTCCGTATGTGTATGAATGTATTGTTTGCCTGCAAGTCTGTGCACCCCTGACGTGCAACGCCGCGGAGGTCAGAAGAGGGCGTCGGACTCCCCTGGAACTGGAGTTCTCCTGGAATTGGAGTTTCAGACGGCTCTCGGCCGCCATGTGGGTGCTGGGGATCGAACCCGGGTCCTCTGCAAGAGCAGTCGGAGCTCTTAACCGCTAGGCCATCGCTCCAGCCCATGAATCAATTTTTAAAGAAATGTAGTATCATGTTTATTGTCTATGTTCATTGACATAAAGTTATGAAACTCTTACACCAAGTTAAAGGCTTTATTTTAAAAACATTCTATTTAACATTTTTACATTGATATAATATGCTTTGATCAAGTCCTTCCCCATTCCCTCCTGTCCTGCTCCTCCTCTCTATGCCTGAACACTTTTCCCTCATAACTTCATGTATTCCCTCTTTAAAAAAAAAAGAAAGACAACTGTCATTGATTCCACTTAGTGCTGCCTTAATGTGCATTGGTGTGGGAGTGTCTGCTGGAGCATGGGCATCCTCTGAGGGCCGGCATCCCTGAAGGAACCTGACCTACTTTTATTTCAACCCCCTATCTTATTTATTTAAATGGAAAAAAACAGGTTGTTTTGAAAAATCGGTCACTGAAATAAATGAAGCACATTATATTTATAAAATGATCTCTTTCTAACATTTTATTGATATTATTGTTTTCTGGGGCAAAAAACTTTGCTTAACCAATGAGTTCATAGCTGCTTAGGGTGTGAAGAGGTGGGGCATAATTGCAGAAAGGAAGTCACTGAAAGCATTCCTTTGGGAGAGAAAAACTTCTTTACCACCCCTACCCCCCCTCCTCCTCCTACCCCCTCTTCCTCCCCCTCCTCCTCCCTTCCTCCTCCCTCTCTTCCTCCTCCCCTCCTCCTCCTTCCTCTCCCTCCTCCCCCTCCTCCTCTTCCTCCTCTCCCTCCTCCCCCTCCTCCTCTTCCTCCTCCCCCTCCCCCCTCCTCCTCCCCCTCCTTCCCCTTCTCCTCTCCCTCCTCCCCCTCCTCCTCTTCCTCCTCCCCCTCCCCCCTCCTCCTCCCCCTCCTTCCCCTTCTCCTCTCCCTCCTCTCCCTCCTTCTCCTCCTCCTCCTCTTCTCTCCCTCGTTCCCCTTTCTCTTTTTCTCCTAACCCACTTGCTCCCTCCTTCCCTCTCTCTTCCTGGCTTCCATGAACTGAGTTTACAATCCTTGCAACCACATGCTTTTTGCCTTTATGATAAGATGGAGTCCTTTCAAACTTAAAGTAATAGGAGCAGCTAACTTGGACTATAGCTCTCTAACTGTGAGCCAAAAGATCACTTTCCTCCTTTTAAATGATTTCTTAGGTACTCAGTAATATGCTTAAAAAACTAAATCATCAACTATCTATAAATTTAAAACTATAGTAATGATTTTTGAAATACTTAAATCATACAAATTCCAATATATATCAAGCAAATAGATTCAAATTGAACGAGTATTCGAGATCATCAATCACAGGTTGGTGTTATAAATAGGTACATTGAGGGGCTGGAGAGATGGCCTAGTGGTTAAGAGAGCCGACCGCTCTTACAGAGGACCCGGGTTCGATCCCCATCACCCACATGGCGGCTGAGAACGGTCTGAAACTCCAATTCCAGGAAACTCCAGTTCCAGGGGAATCCGAGACCCTCTTCTGACCTCCGCGGCATTGCACGACACGGGTGCACAGACTTGCATGCAGACAGTACATTCATACACATACAGAAATAAATAAAAATTAATAATAAAAAAATTTTTTTAAATAAATAGGTACATTGAATATGTTCATGTTTTCTAAACTCAATTTGTTTAACAGAATTTGTTTAAAAGAAAAGGGCATAAGAAAAGGAGTTATGATACATTGAAATTTAAATATTTGCACAACAAATTTTGATGTATGAATACATATTATTTCACCCTTTTACAATTACAGAACCAGAAGCTCAGAAAATTTAAGCAACTTCCCAGGCTGTGCAGGTAGAAAATAATGTAGTTCACTAGATTCCAGATTTATGTAGATGTGGTGTGGGTGGTTTTTTTCATCATTTCTTCCCAGTATATCATACTATTTATTAACAATAGTAGCCAGGGGTGGTGGAGCACACCTTTAATCCTAGCACTTGGGAGGCAGAGGCAGGCGGATCTTTGTGAGTTCAAGGCCAGCCTGGTCTACAGAATGAGTTCCAGGACAGCTGGGACTACAGGGAGACCCTGTCTCAAAAAGCCAAAAAAAAAAAAAAAAAATAGTAAAGTCACTAAATATCTAATTTGAGGTAACTTGAGTTCCATACCAAACAGTCACCTCCTTCAGTGAATTTTAAGTCAGACAAATGCTGAAATATTCAAAGTCTATAAACAGAAATAACAGTACTTCCCAGCATGGTTAGACTTGAAAGTATAGGTGGCTTGGGCCCATTTTCAAAGTGCCAGGTTATAGTATTTCTTAATGAAATTACATTACTGGAAAATTCATCACATGTATGTTAAACTGGTATAATATTCCTAACCAGTACCCCTCAGTTCTTATGCCTATGCCAGGGAAGACTGGCATGAGTCTGTAGCCCAGACTTTGAATATTACTGATCAAAAGAATAAGTAAGACTAAGAGTAAAGTAATACATTTACACACTTTATACATATGTAAATGAATTTACCTTTAATGGAAACAAAATAGGATTCCTATCCTTCAAATAATTTGTTACAAATTATCATTACTTTTTCAATCACTTCGTCAATCATTTTTCATGTTAAGTTTAATATGAAAGATATGAGTTTAATATGAAAGAAATTAAAGCGATATACTTAAAATTAAGCTGAATGTAGAAAGTGCATGTTGTTTGAACCAGAGATGAAGAAGCAGAAGCCCACACCTTTGATAGCATTCATGTTTGTTCTGATTTTATGTATGCTATTGTTATTAAAAATCAACATGGTCGGGACTGGAGAGATAGCCTAGCGGTTAAGAGCTCCAACTGCTCTTGCAGAGGACCCGGGTTCGATCCCCAGCACCCACATCGCGGGCTGAGAACCGTCTTTAACTCCAGTTCCAGGGGAATCCGTCGCCCTCTTCTGACCTCCGCGGCATTGCACGACACGGGTGCACAAACCTACATGCAGTCAGTACATTCATACACATAATAATAAAAAAAAAAATCAACATGGTCAATTAATGTTGAAGATGGTAATTGTTATTCTGTACTTAAATGTTATTTCATCTTTCTGACAGGCTTGGGAGAGATGAATTGTTCTGACTGAACGTAATGGTAATCATCGCGATGGGAAAACAAGATGACTAATGTGCTTATCCACTCTGTCAAAGCTGGCACATCAAACAGGTTTTCACTCTTAACCATTTTCCAGACTGTGGCAAATGGTTCATAATAGATCCCTAAATGCATTTTGACAAAGTGAAAATTTGTTTTACATCATGATTTCTGGGCAATGATTCTAGAAATAAATGTGCTAATTAAGTTCAGAAAACAAACAAAAATATAAAGATTTCACATAGGATAATATGTAGTTTCTTTGTAAATACTAAATAATAATTATTTTTTTCAAATGCTACTAATAATGACTATATTTAGTAACAATGCCTAGAGTAACAGATAAAGTTTATTGATTACTCTGAATAAATATCAACTATTTTATAATTTGAGAATAAAGCTCTTTTCTTAGCTTTTGTGTTACTTACAAGTTCTACTGTACTATCCCACTGTAATCTGACCAAAGATAATGATGGTATTTTGTATATTTCAAAAATTTAGGGGCAGAGAGATAGCTTAACAATTAAGAACACTGCATGCTCTTGCAGAGATCCAGATTTGTTTCCCAATACCCACCTGGTGGCTAACAACCACAGCCATCTGTGTCTGTAACTCTAGTTCTAAGGGAATCTGATGCCCTCTCCCAGCCTTTATGGGCATTACTTGACACAGGTATACCTAGGTATATGTAGGTAAAACATTCATATACATAAATAAGTAAGTACATAATAATTTTGTAAAATTAGAAGAAATGATCCTGCATGCTTTCATCACGGAAAATTGCAAATGTTTAACAAGATAGATGCATTTTCCTCATTTCAAAATTCAACAGTGCATACTTGCAGTGAATTAGCATACAATATTCTCACACTTGTACAACTTGACTGTTTGAATTTATTAGTTAGAAAAATATGCTTATATTTTAAAATACATTCAAGTTAAAAAATACATTACTTATTGACTTTGACATATATGTAAACTGGAGCTCATTAATATTAATTTCTTTATTTTTTATTTTTTGTTATTTTTTATGCTTGTCATACAATATAGTTTGATAGTACTTAGATTTGCTCCCCTACCTACACCTCTCCCCCCTCTCCCCACTGCTCTCCACCACACACACACACACACACACACACACATAAATATAATATATACATATATATATATATATATATATATATATATATATATTCTACAGAGTCTGCTTTGTGTCTCCAGATGTCCATCAGTGTGGAGCCATTCACTGGGCCCACCAAGAGTACCATCCCTGTAAGCCAGCAAGTGTCAAAAGTTCTTGGGTTTGGTTGGACTTTCTTACCCCACATGCCTTCCCCACCACTGTTATCTCTCCCTCTGAAACTATAAGCAAAATAAACTCTTCTTTCTATAAGTTGCTTTAGTCATGGTGTTTTGTCACAACAGAAAAGCAACTAATAAACCCAATATGCCTCACAGAAAGGCAAACAAAAATAGAGCATTGGAGTATTTTTTCCAGTTATAACAAAAATAAGATAATTTTCCAATAGAGGTCCTAAAGATGACTACTCAATAAAACATGTGACCATAGAAGAAATGGAAGAATAATATTGTTCAAAGTGACTAATTGACTGGTTATTTCAACAATTACACTGTATTCATATTTGAGCAAACTTCATTCAGTGTTGGCAGAAGACAGCTTGAACTTATGCTGTGTTCTAAAGTAGCCAGCAAGGGGGCTGGAGGGATGGCCTAGCGGTTAAGAGCACCGACCGCTCTTGCAGAGGACCGGGGTTCGATCCCCAGCACCCACATGGCGGCTAAGAACCGTCTGTAACTCCAATTCCAGGATAACTCCAGTTCCAGGGGAATCCAAGACCCTCTTCTGACCTCCGTGGCATTGCACGACACGGGTGCACAGACCTACATGCAGACAGTACATTCATACACATACAAAAATAAAATAATAAAAAAAAATTAAAATAGCCAGCAAGGTAGGGCATTCCTAACTCTCCAACACCAAAGGAATAACTGGTGTCACTGCCCCAACTTGTTCTGAGGCTCAGGGAGCCAAGTGCTTTGGAGAAGCAGATTCTTCACTGAAGATTTGTATGAATGAACCTTTCTGAGAATCTTGGGATGTCCCCACGGTTCTGTTCTTGCTCTGTTTCACCTCCCCTTGATCAGCTCTTCTGTCATAATTTTAATATTCTCTAAATGTTTTCCTACCTTTTAATCTCCCTAGGAAGTCAAGTTCTTTTTAAACATTTATTACGTGTGTGAACACATGCATCCATGTGTACTGAGGTCAGAACAATTTAATGGACTTGGAGTTCTCCTTCCAACTTCATGTGGGTTCTGGGGATCAATCTCAGGTAGCCTCTGCTAGCTTTCTTCCTCCTCACATCATGCATGCTCTAGGGACATGACACTCATGCATTCATGCAAAGCCCTGTGCTTCTAAGATTTTAAAGCTTCTCTTCTGTTCCTATGTTGAAATTATAAAGACTTGTGAATAAGTGGATCCATATTTTCTCACACAGGGCCTTGAAAATTTTATAGTCAAGTCTCATGACTTTTTTCACTTTGTCAAACTAACAGTGCTAGAAAAATATTGCAATTATTTATCCTTCTTCAAATACTAATTCTGGTACCCCCACCCCTAGCAAAACTTACATGAATACTTAAGCTATGTTGTGCACTCCCATAATAATGTTCTTTCAATAACTCTATTATTCAAATTATAGCACTGCAATATAATTACCTGTTGGTGTTACTTATATTATTTGGGCACCTATAAATAGAAAGAGAAAGATTTATCATAACTAACCATGACATACAGAAAACACAAACCAAGAACGAGCCTCTTGAGTGTTTTAAGAACAACAAAAAAGTTATTCAAGTTATACTTTTATTTATTTTTTTATTTATTTTTGTATATGTATGAGTGTACTGTCTGCATGTAGGTTTGTGCATCCATGTTGTGCAATGCCGCGAAAGTCAGAAGAGGGTCTCAGATTCCCCTGGAACTGGAGTTCTCCTTGAATTGGAGTTACAGATGGTTCTTAGCCACCATGTGGGTGCTGGGGATTAAACCCAGGTCCTCTGTAAGAGCAGTCAGCGCTCTTAACTGCTAGGCTATCTCTCCAGCCCCTCAAGTTATACTTTAATCAAATGAAAATATTAAGGGTTTATTATCACTCGATTTCATTGAACAGATTTAAAAGATTTATCTCTATTTTCCTCTTAACCCTCACTGAATCCAACTGTTTTTATCTAAACCTGACTCTTTCCCTCCCTCTTTTCCATTCTCACTAAAGGACTAAGACAGCCCTTTTAGCATTAATTAGACAGTATGTCCATAACAATTATTCTTTGCCTATATTCTCACATTTCAGTTCAGATATGATTTCTTCAGTACAATCTAGAACTATAACTTGGCCCAATAAATTGATGCAAGTAACCCTTCTCATAACACATAGAAGCACACTTCATCTATAATATCTCTCATTATACTTTTCCCTTTAATATTAAGCCCAGTTTGTAATTTAATCTTGGGTAAAATTAATGATGTTGTTTTTCACTAAGAATGAATCTTTAAGCTTGTCTACCATTCTGTCACCACTATGCCTGGAAGATACCAGATGTTTCCCAAGAACTGATGAGTTAATAGTGACTGGAAGTATGGTATTTAACTTTTAATTACATTATGTTCCAATTGTGTATAATGGAGGTGAGAGGACAACTTGGGAGAGTTGGTTGTTTCCTTCCATGGTTCAGGTTTTAGGGAAAGAACTCAGGTCATTAGTCTTGGAGCCAAGCATCTTTATCTGCTGAGTCATTCAACCAGTCCTTGACTAGAAGTATTATGTAAAGTCTTAGCACGGGAATTTTTCTTTTTTTCTTTTTTTAATTTTTATGTGTATGAGTGTGCTGTCTGCGTGTAGGTTGGTGCACCCGTGTCATGCAATGCTGCGGAGGTCAGAAGAGGGCATCAGATTCCCTTGGAACTGGAGATAAAGACGGTTCTCAGCCGCCATGTGGATTCTGGGAATAGAACCCAGGTCCTCTGCAAGGGTGGTCCGCGCCCTTAACGGCTGAGCCATCTCTCCAGCCCCCACAGGAATTTTTAAAGACTTGTACATATCCTGTAGTTAAAGCAGTCTCTTGTTTTCTTCTACGCTTGTCCAGATTCATGGGTTTTCATATTTCATATCATGAAAATGAAAATATAAGGATATCTGAAGTGTTTATCCATTTTTTCATTAGTGTTTTTCATATTTATTTAAATATATTTGTCTGTATCAATGCTTGAGTAGTTCCACAGAGGTCAGAAGAGGATGTCAGATCCCCAAATCCCCTGAATCTAGAGTAATAGCCAGTTATGAGCCATCCAACCTGAGTGCTGGGAGCCAAACTCTCCCTCTATAAGAAAGTCATATGTTATTAACTGACAAGCCATTTCTCCAGCCCCTTTCCAAAGATTTTTTACATGCCTTTCATAGGGCATATGTTCAGCTTGCATCTGAGCTCTGTCCCCAAGTCCTTACTAAACATCTGACAGCTTATGGGAAGTAATGTTAAAGGACCCACACCTTTCTACATAATAAATAATATTTTTCTCATATACACTTTACACAAATCAGCATGCCTCATAACTATATAACTGCAAACAGAATAATTTCCTACCTCGACCCACTGGGCTTCCAACATTATTTTACATTCATCCTTTGAGGGCTATCACATACATACACACAGCTCTTTTTTCTTCATAAAGCAAACCTAAAGATGATACCTTAGAAATACATGCTCAATTATCACAATCCTATTTAAATGATTTTTTTCTGCTTCTATTTGTGCTTTCAGGACCATCTTTGGAACATGTAATTCTTATATATATTAAATCCTTAGGCTCCAATTTCCTCATTCATAAAAAGACACAGTAAGAGTACCATAATCATAGTGTGATTATAAAAGTTAAGTGGAATAACCTAGGCAAATGAGTCAGGATAATGTTTGTTAAATTTAAGAATACAGTAAATCCTAGCTGACAACAACTACACCCACCATTTTGGGGAACTTGAAATCACAAAGACATGAATAAAACTGACAGCACTACCAAGTTCTGACCAGAAGGCAAAAAGCAAAACAGACATCCTGCCTGAGTCTGTCAGGTAGTGTGGCTGCCTGGCATTAGCTCTCCTGGCACTTTCGTCTTGCTACTTTTACCACTTTGATAGCTATACAAAATTATACCTCCAATGCAATCAGATAAAGAATGCAAAAGGAACTGTGACAATTAATTTGACTGAGAAGCAGGTATGAAGCTAAACATGGAGTATGCCCTCAGGACCACAAACACTTTACATTTATCTCTGTTTATTCACATGTCAATTAATGACCCAACTAGCTCTCAGTCTTATAATAAGTTATCACTTCCAACTAAAGTTGCCAACATTCCTATAATTCAATCTATATTTTGTGGTGACTTTTAAATGAAAGGAAAACGTGTTTTTAAAAGCAGTGTTCCCTTCTTGACTATTTCCACTTTATTACTTTTGAATGGCCCAAGTTCAAATGAGATAATTAAATGCTGTGTCTTTTTGTGTTTTTCAGAGGCGAGATGAAGGTAATTTGCTGCTTCATGCATCTGTTTCCTCATCAGCACAGTGAGGATGAGGCTAATTAGGGGATGGAAACAATATGGTCATATGGATAGGCCAGATTGCTTGTCACTCAGGTATTCAATATGTGAGCTCTCTTCTGAGGACAGGAAGGAAATAATGATTCTTGGCATCTCTCAAGTAATACATGAAAAGGCAGGACCAGAAAGGGACTCGGATTTTTACCTGCTCATTTTTAACAAATGTTTTTAGTAATAATCCTACTAGGCTATATCATTAATTTTGTGTTTGGAAAAAGATTCTATATTAGAAAGCATCAACCAAGCCTATTAATTTCCACAGGGTATTCAAAAAGTTAATAAGTTCACTTGACTACTTCTCCATTCAATCTAATTCACTATTCTACAATATTTTACAAGTCAGAAAAACTTAGCCCAAACACAAGTAAATGTGTACTATGTTAAGAGAGTCTAGTTTAACTAACTGGATTCATTAGGGGAGATTTAACACCTATACATGATTAATTATAGACACCTTACCAGTCATGTTTTCTGGTAGCAATCTGTCTTTTGTCATCTAGGGCAGGTAAAATTCATACTCAAGTGAGGCCATTCATATTCCTAGCTTGGAAAGATGTTCTCATGGGTATGGGAACTTGGAAAATATCCAAAGAGAAGAGTGGGAAAGATTTTGAAAAGATACAGAGACTTTCATAAGGAAACATAGATATAAGTTACATCTAAGTATAAGTGAGAAGGTACAGAGTTAGACGGTTAGAACTAACGTGCCTAAGGCAGTTAACACATATAAATGCTGAAAGGGAGGCAGTGGGTTAAGTTGGAGAAGAGAAGAGTTTGAAAGAGACAGAAAAACAAGGGGGAAGAAAGAGAGAGGAAAAGGCAGAAGAAGAGCGGAGGGAAAGGAAGGAAGCGTAAAATAAAACACAAAGTCAGGATTGCTTCTATTCCTGACAGCCCCATCTTACACTTTCCTGAAAGTTCTAGTTCCCTAGTTCTCTGAAGCCAGCAGATATAGTGTCTAAGAGAGCTTGCATATTCAGCATCTCTCTCCTTTATTAGTGATGCAACTGACTTCCAATTGTATTACTTTCAAAACTGTCACCAGTTTTCAAGACATAAGTATAAACTATCTCCCATACTTTTATCTGAAATACCATCAAAATACCAAGAAATACCAAGAAAACTTGCAACTCTCCCCAAAATCAGTTTAGGGTAGGCATGGTGATGTGGCCTTTCTACAGATTTGGTTAAGTATCACCATGCTTCTTTTATAGCACAGGGACTGCCACACTGGAACTATAGCTCAATATTTTTACTCTGCAATGTTCCACAAATAAAAATGGGCAATGTTATAGATGCCTATTAAAATATAGAACCAAGATGACTGGCATTTTAGCAAATGACTTTAATATCAGGCATCTTCATTGTAAATCCTCATTATAAATTCTCTTTGTTGCTCCACTTATGCCCCACCTCCCTCAGACCATAGAACAAGTCCTTATTAATCTCTAGAGCTACTTCTTATACTTAAAACAGTTATCCAGACTGTCATCTATAACTATCTGTAGATAACTATCTGTAGATAACACTATTTCCATAACTCATGAAGCAAGCCAATTAAACCATGTTCTGAAAAGTAGTCCCTTCTATTGCTATGAGAAGTCCTGAGGTTCTAGTTTAAGACAAGCAACTTTTTTCTGCAGAGAACCCTAGTACTGAAGTGAATCGTCACCCTTGAAAATCAAGTATTATAAAACAAGAACCACAATACTATTTACACGTGCCAACCACTAGGCTTAAAAGTCATTAACTTGGTAAATTCTTGTCCCTTGTCTTGAATGTCTGTATGTCCCTTGCCTCTATTTTGCTGATGAAGAAAGTTGCTGGAGTATCACAGTATCATGAAGTGCAAGGCTGAGTATATGATAAGAATCTGAACCACAATGCCCACTTACAACCACTACAGTGCTTCTGCCTGGTTGTCTCATATGGAACGTCACAATGAAGGTGATGTATGTACGGATGCTAGAATCAACTTTTGAAATTTCTCCAGGACTTTTTATTGTGTTAAAAATACATAATCTAGGGGCTGGAGAGATGGCCTAGCGGTTAAGAGCTCCGACCGCTCTTACAGAGGACCCGGGCTCGATCCCCAGCACCCACATGGCAGCCGAGAGCCGTCTGAAACTCCAATTCCAGGAGAACTCCAGTTCCAGGGGAATCCGAGACCCTCTTCTGACCTCCGCGGCATTGCACGACACGGGTGCACAAACCTGCATGCAGACAGTACATTGATACATATACCGAAATAAATAAAATAAAAAAGAAAAAAGAAAAAGAAAAAAAAATTAAAAAATATATATATTTAATCTAGACTACAACAAAAAGAAGTGTCATACAGAAGTTTTGATGGAAGTGAAAGTTATTTCAACAGAAGACTTTGTGATGACTACTATCTACTCTGAAGTCGTGATTTCACAATGAAAATCTCCCATGAGGCTCCTGTGTTATTAGAATTCTGTTTCTTCTTTCATTATAGACTGCTCATTCTCTGTCTTGTACACAAGTAAAGAAATGTACTTCTAAATACACTTCTGCATATTTGGAGACCTCCATGAAACAAAAGCACTCTTGCATTCTCACATTTGCTCTAGTAGGAATTAATTTTTACCTAGGTAAAGAATTTCTCTCCCCTCTGCTTCTACGCAGGTATACAACCTCTAAGGAAGAAAGCATATTGAAAGTAACTTCTAACAATTTAGGAAAACTAAAGCTGCATTTATTTAATAAAATATGTCACTTCATTTAAAAAATCTATGTAAAGCAAAGACTCATTACTACTGTAAAATTAGGACTTGTTAATATATGACTACAAAGTTCATTTTACTAAAAGGAACAAAATATAAAAAAAAATCTCAGGGGAGCCTCAAGGAGGCCAGAGAAGCACAGGAAAGAAGAGACAGCAAAAAGGAAGATGAGAAGATGCTACAACATTCACTTTTCTCAGCAAGGTACATCCTCTGGGTTTTATTTAAAAAGGAACAAGAACCCTTTAAAGATAATGGGGTAATAGTCCCCATGAGTTGAAATATAAACCAAAGTAGTTGAATTCTATCCCAACCAATTAAGGATAGTGCTTATTACAGAATACATGCTTGTCATGAAGAATGCATAGAAATACCATGTCTACGGATTTAGCTGTAGTGTGCTATTGCTCCTGCCAATAGCAGGGGCACCGCAGAGAGGCAAACAAGAAAGCCATATGTGCAGTTGGCACCACTGAGGAGCTACACAGTTCTGGTTTATGACTTAAGTACCTTAAAATGGTGTTGCCACTAGTTTTGTTCCAATATTTGATTATAGATTCAAGTTTATTTCAAAGCTTTTTAAAAGAAAGGACTTCACACTACTAATCTTATGATTAGGCAGTTAGCAGCTAATAAGAATGTGTGACTTGCTGGAAGGAACGTACATTGACGCCAAGTCTCTTAAAGTAGCACTTGAATTAACATAAACATAATTGCCCTCTCAATTTTAAGACTTCTCAAATGTATATTTTGCAGCAAAATGTGCCATACTGATGTGAACTTATTTTCAATATGTTTTCTCAGAATCACACAAATTGTGGATAGCCTGTGTTTACCCAGTACAATATGCATTTGTGTAGATATGAATATTATAGCTGTTGTGCATTACTTATAATACACTTTTGACATATAGTATATACTGGATAGACTATCCATTTAATGTATAAACACATTATTTTATATTATACATGTAAGTTATAAGCTGAGTTACAGATATATAAATTGTATCACCCCTGAATAAATGCATATACTACTTAAGGCTCTAATGTATAAACATTTTCAAAGGTACAAATTGCTCATTATTTGATAACAGAATGTATTTTACACAAGGGTCGTAACAAGCTCTAATATAGAAAACACAATGAAAGGCAATGCTCTAAGTAGAATCTTTCCTTTTCTGCACACACCAAAGAAAACAAAGGAGACACCCTCTGACAAATAAAATTCTCTAATACCAGATACTGGCCCAATAGTATTCACACTCTGTGCCCCACATTTTAAACTCTAAAATAGTTAAATAAACAGGGTGTCAAACTGCCTTCTAAACATCCTCATTTATGCTCATAGAAAAGGTCACTGTCTGGGACTGGAGAGATGGCTCAGCAGTTAGACATGCTTGCTGTTCTTACAGAGGACCCAGGTTCACTCCCAGCACTCACATGGTGGCTAACAAAGGCCTGTAACTCTACAGGAGTGCACTTATACACATGCAGGCAATAAGTATATACACATCAAAAAAATTTAAATGTTCATAAAACTCAAACAAAAATTTCCACGGAGCTGTTGCCTGAATATGTCAAGATCTGAATAAAGAAATCCACAATCGTATTTCTTAGGAAATGCAACACTTCTACTAATGTGAGAATGAGGGGAGGTGTAACACATCAATCAACCATAAATTCCATAATGTAGATGTCATTTGAGATAAATCATTTCAATATCATTTGATCCTTATCAACATCCTGATAAAGGCTGTACATATTCAAAGGAAAGGGGGTAAAAGAAATTCTGAAAGATTTCCTAACATTGTGGAGCTCACCAAAGGAAAAATACTTAGAAGAGACACATAGCTCCAGGGGAATAGAAAACTACCCCCCGCCCTGCCAGGAGGACTTTTAGAATTGGTCAAAGTCAGAAGGCACTTGCCACCACCCTTCTGCCTCTCCAGTTAGACACACAGACTAGGGTGAGTAGACAGAGACCAGTCACTTCTCTGATCTCAGTGAGCTTCACACAAGAAAACAGGTGCCCACGGAGGGCTGCTTAGCCCACAGCATGTTCAGAGCAAAGGTCACACGATCTGCTCAGCTTCTATCCTCTTCTGATGAAATTAAATGGAGCCGGTAACTGACATGTTCTCAAGCTCAGAATTTTTCAGGAAAATTTTTATTAAGTAAAGCACATTCAGGATTCATAAAGATTGGTAATTGTGCTTTACAACTAAATTGGCTTCTACCAGATGTAATCTTAGCTGAGTTTCCTGCTAGGATTTAATAGTTAAAAATGAAAGACTTCTTTACATCAGATACTTTGGGAAATTTATAAAACTTCATGAATGCTTAAAACCCTTTCTAAATTTATGTATTTATATCTACTAAGTCAAGTTCTTTCTTCAAATATTTTCAGGCTCCATAGCCAATCACATTTCCCCACAGAAATTTATTTAAAGGTTCAGATACTAAAAGTTTCCTTTCTTGAATGATCATCCTGATTTGGATCCTCATCTCCTCATTTCAAACTCTCTCAAAGCCTTCCATAGTCTCTTCTCATGTCTGATATTTTCAGATTCAGAATCTAACCCCATCATCATCATTCCTTATACAATTTGTGGAGAATTATCAATGGTCTTATTCTTGATGAAGCTTCTATTTATTGTGGTGTCTCCTGTCTCTGAGCAGCACATCTGAATGCAAACTCCTGCTTTGTGGATCATTTGAGCTATATGCCACTCTAGTGTCCAAAATCCCAGTTGTGACTCTAAATTGTCACTTGAAAACTTCTGTCAAATATTTGTTTCACTTAACCACCTAAAAGTAAAAAAGCAAAATAGACTTGAAACTTTGTTGTGCCCTAAATTAAAAATCAGGCTTGCTTCTGGAGAGTAACTTAACCCTCTCCTCATGTCATACCAACTCCTAGTATCCCCCCATCTGTTTGCTTATGAAATAAATTCTATTAAAGAGACACTATTAATTGGTAGCTAAATATATAACATTGTCAAAGCATCAATGATTGAAACATTTACGCATTTTAATGAATGAAATCTATTTTATGTTACCATTTTGATTTTTCAACATCTTGCCTCTTATTTCCTGAATTTACAGGTAAAAGCATAAATAATTTAAAGATTTGTAGATAATTTAACACATAATTACAAATTGCTTTTAGAATTTTTTTTTAATTTTAGTGTTTCTTCATTGGGTGGATAATAGAATGAGTGGGAATTGTTTCAAATGCTTCCTCACCTCAATCTGTATCTTTCCCACTTAGATAAGCCACAGACCTCAACTTTTCACATCACACTAAAGCATTTCCTGTTTCTGAATGTTCACTGTCACCACTGTCAGCCTCCATCTTGTTCACTCCTCCTCTGCTCCTGGAACAGGCCTGTCTGTTCCCAAGGCTTTTTTTTTTGTTGTTGTTTCACTCCCATCTCTTGAAGCAATACTAGGTGAAGCCAAAGCACACTAACACCCCCTTTCTCCTTTCTCTCCTGGCCATCTGCAGGTGCACTTATCAGCCCAGCGAAGCTCTTTGAGAACTTGCTCCAGTATTTTTCTCCTAGAATAAACAAATAAACTAGAAGATTATAATTTTACTAAAGCAAACCATCAAACAGCAAAAACAAAGATGAGCTAGCTTTTTAGTACTCTTCTATATAGTTTGGTCTTCAGCTCTGTCAGTTCTCAGATCACCTTTCCTGTGAATACCATGCAGACTTCCTTTTCAGATCTTTGGGAAGGTTAACTTGGCCTTTCCCCACCTTGTACTTGACATGTATACACTATATCACACTAAACTAGATTTCTTTTACTTGTGTACTTTCAGAAATAAGAACGCAAATTCTTGGAAGGCATGAACTTCAGTCAGGAAAAATGCAATGGTTATTCTTACCAAGCAGAAAACTGAATTTTTACTAAATTAATTCTTAAAATGTGCTAGAAGAGAACACGGAAACTAAATGGGAAGAGCAATAAATAGAGATAGTAAGTAGGGACAGCATAAGACTGAATGGTCACATGACCACCATGCAACAGAAAACCAGCATGATCATTCAAGAATGACCAGCTCTAGAGACTAAAGAGATGCCTCAGCAGTTCAGAGCACTGGCTAATCTTGCAGAGGACCCAGGCTCAATTATCAGCATCCGTGTGGTGGCTAAGGACCGCCCATAGCTCCAGTTACAGTGGAATCCAACACCCTTTACTGATCTCTGTAGCCATGGCACCCCATAGACCCACTTATATTCACACACACACACACACACACACACACACACATAAAATTAAAAATATTTTAACAGAAAATTTTAAAAAGACAGGATTGAAAATTCCTAAGCATAAAGAAAAAAAGACTGAGAGAAAGATGCAGGACAGTTATGGCAGAATGAATGTTCTGGGGTGGGGTGGGGGGAAGGGAAAAGGGAATTTTCCTAAACTGAATTGAAAAATGATGTTTGAAATACACAAAACATCAATAAAAGCACACACACACACACACACACACACACACACACACAAAGAAAAATGCTCATCGAACAGTTTTCTGATCTTAAAATTCTAAGAGGATGGTTAGTGAATAGCAGACAAAGTGAAGATTAAAAAACAATCTTTCAATCCTACTAATGAAGCACATGCAATTAGATATTTGGGTATTTAAACAGTATAATATATAGCCTTTCGATCCTACTAATGAAGCACACACAATTAGATATATGGGTATTTAAACAGTACTAATTGTTATGGTAGGTTACTTTGGTATAGACACAGATGTTTGGATGGTATGTCAATTCATGATCTACATTTTCTTCTGTCAAGTATGGCAGGGTCTTCATGTGGTTTATAACATCTCCTAACCATTAGAGGATGTAAGCTTGTGACATCAGCCGTGGGTTATTCCTCCAAGGAGAGCCAATAGCCAATTAGAGACCAAGACATCAGCTCCAGAGAAAGTAGAGTGTTTTGCTTCTCATCCACCTGTGCCCCTTTTCTAAGCCTAGGGAACAATCTGCGGAAGAGGGGCCGTGGTAGAATGTAAGGGCTTCGATTGGGGTTAATGGTGAAACTACAGCAATATAGACTGGACACTCATTTGATCAACTTGATTGAACATACAAGCCCCCCCTTTCAGGATGGTGGGACCCATGAGCTGTGTGGGTTTGGGCACAACTGCTTGCAAATTGGTTTACATGAAGGATGCTTGTACTCACAAATTATCACCTATTGTTAAAAAAAAATGAAAACAAAACAAAACAAAAAAGCAGAGAAAGATGCAGAAAACTTACAGCAGAATGCACGATCTGCGATGGGTAGGGGTGGGGTGGGGGGGAAGGGAAGGGGATATATGCCTGAACTTAATTGGAAAATGATGTATGAAATACACAAAGCATCAATAAAAATAAATAAAAAAAAACAATCAAAAATGTCAGGTGTGGTGGTGCAGACCTTTAATCCCAGCACTCAGGGAGGCAGAGGCAGGTGGATCTCTATGACTTCAAGGCCAGTCTGGTCTACAGAGTGAGCTCCAGGCCAGCTGGGTCTAAAGGGAGACCCTATTTCAAAAAAGACCAAAAAAAAAAAAAAAAGCAGTCAAAATAAGGAAGAAAGAATAAGAATGAAAGTAAGAAAAATTGCATGACTGAGGGGATTGAGGTTGTATAACTCTGATAGGTGAAGAAGTATGAGAAATAACAATATTTTTTTTATTTTTATTTATTTATTTTTAAGGGATTCAAAATATAAGAGCACAGTTGTTTTCAGATAGATAACAATAAATTTAAAACACAGAAAATTCAAATGTCAGCTTTGGAAATGAACTTAATCTTGAGGGAAGATTTTTATTAGGATCAAACTATAACTGTAAAATCACAATGAATGCCATGCAGATTATCCAATGTGGTATAAAAACAGTGGTTATCAACAGGCAGGGCTTCTATTATTAAGAATATTTTAACTATTTCATTTTGAAGATAATAGTCATCTTAATGATTACTCAGGTTATGGGGGCTTTGAATCAAGTGTTGCTTCACATTTCAGGGACTGAGTTTGCAGCTGACTGTCATCTAGAACTTTACCTTCTATAGTAAATGTACTTTTCTAATCTGAAAAGGATATTTGAATATCTACAGCACATTTGGATTAGAACCAAATGAGAGTTAGAAATATATGTCCTACTTTGCATGGTGAAGGTAGTGAAAGAAATCAAATAGACAAAGGAACATGTGGGAACCTGCAAAGACTGGGCCTATGGCAGACAGGACCCCGAGTACATGGTGAGCTATCATTTATGATCGAAGGACTAACTCTATGGCTTTACAATCATGTTCTTTCATTCTTTCTGGTTTTCTTATTTTGCTGTATTATTTTGCTTTTAATTTTATAGTTAGAAAGAGATGTGATAACAAGTTTTGCAATCAGCTTTTTAAATGGTGCTATAGTATATTTTTAAAAACACTTGAAGTCAAGACAACAGTGGAGAGAGAATAACTTTCCCTCTCTATATTTTTCCTTAAAAATGCATAATTATTCATGTTTCCAAAATTATTGCTCATAAGCACTTTCTAAATAGCATGGAGCTAGAGGCAATTACTAAATGAGATATTCTGATATGACGTATGAATCTGATTCTACAGTGATAAAGACAGTAATCTGTCAGAAATATTTGGTTTTCGTTGATTGGAGAAAGATAAGCAAGGGATTATAACAGCATTAAACATTCTGTTTAAAGCTTTAATTCAGTAATAGAAAGCATGTCCTAATTATATATTGTAATGTTTCTGTATACAAAATTCTTCTTCCATTTCTAGTCCCCTTAAGGTTAGAATAAATAAATGAAAAATAACTTTTATGTTTTATCTCATGCAAAAACACTTTAAAATCCTTACAGAATATATAATGCAGTTGGGCAAACTTTTCTTCTACAGAAGGAAACAAAATGGAGGGGGTGAAACCAATGAAAAATAATGTTTTGAAAGCAGGTCTGCTAGGAACAAACCTAAGCAAAGACACCAAAGAGCTCTATAATGAAAATTTTAAACCCCTGAGAAAGGAGACTGAAGAAGACACCAGAAGATGGAAAGACCTCCCATGGTCATGGATTGGAAAGATTAATATAGTAAAAATGTCCATCCTCTCCAAATTAATATACAGATTCAACACAATCTCAATTAAAATACCCTTAGGTTTCTTCACAGAGTTAGAAAAAAAATCCTTAAATTCATATGGAAAAACAAAAGACCCAATAGCCAAAGCAACCCTGAGCAAAAAGAGCAATACAGGGGAGATCTGTATACCAGACTTCAAACTATAGTATAGGGCTATAATCATAAAAAACAGCCTGGTACTGTCACAAAAACAGACCCGTAGTCCAATGGAACAAAATTGAAGATCCAAACTTGAACACATACAGTTTCAGCCACATCATATTTGACAAAGGGGCGGAGAAGACTCAATGGAGGAAAGAGTATCTTCAGCAAATGGTGTTGGCAAAACTGGATCACCACTTGTAGAAGAATAAAATTAAACTCCTACCTTTCAGTGTCCCTCAACTGACTAGTAGATAAAGAAAATGTGGTATATCTCCACAATGGAGTTCTATTCAGTGGTAAAGAAAGATGACATTATGAACAATGCAGGTAAATGGATGGAACTAGAAGCAATTGTGCTAAGTGAAGTAATAGAGTGCCAGAAAAACAAAGGATGTATGGTGTCCCTCATTTGTGGATGCTACCAACAAATCTCTATTTGTAATGCAAACTAAATAATTCTTTTTATTTTATTTTGTTTTATATATATATATATATATTCTTCTATATATAATATATTCTTTCTTTCTTTCTTGTTTAGTAAATATAATTCAGACTGTTACTCATCAACCTGCTATGTAAAGTAAGAATGTAAAGCAATATTATTTTTCTTTAACTGCATACAATCTTACAGTCAAAATTGGAATTATCCTATAGTTTATCTTCAGAGGTCATAATTTTAATATGTATGTGATATGCATATATGCATGTTTTGAAGCAATAAAAATTGAAAGGAGCAACAATAAAAAAGACTAGCTCAAAGAACTGACTGAAAGAGTAAAATTCTGCCCCAAACAGTAAACTTCTTCATTAAAAATGTTTTTTAAAAAGACTGAGAAAAAAAGATGCAAGACATGCAGGCAGAATGCACAAGCTGTGGCAGGGTGGTAGGCATGGAAGGGGAAATGGGTCTAAATTTGATTAAGAAATGTTGTATGAAATAAGCAAAAGTTCAATAAAAATTTAAGAAAAATAAGCCAGTCTGTGAAACACCTTAAAGAAGAAATATATATTTACTGCATGTTCATCAGGTACATAACCACGTATATGTGTGTGTGTGTGTGTGTGTGTGTGTGTGTGTGTGTGTGTGTGTATGGAGCCATGTGCATGCAGATGCCTGTGGAGACCAGAAATCTCCTCTAAGATTGGAATTACTGGTGGTGGTCAGCCATTTGTTGTGGGGGCTGGATAACATGCCAACGTCCTCTGCAAGAGCTGAACCCTCTCCTCGGCCCTCTTCCCCCATTTTTTTAATTGCAAACAATATTTTTGAACCTGTACACAACGTGATTTCAAACTTGTAAGAGATAGGAAGCAGCTGCAAATATAACACATATTACATGTCTTCAAGGACATTAAGATGTGGAGAATGAACCACAGAAATAGCAAATGTCTTAGAGAGACATGAGTCTTCAGTCCATACTGGAGGGTTAAAAAGCTGGGTCTCATGTCTGTGAAGAATGGCAAAAGCAGTAGCAACCACAGAGTAGATGCATTTGCCAGTAAGAATTGAAGACAGGCAAAGAACAGTGCTCTCTCTCTCTCTCTCTCTCTCTCTCTCTCTCTCTCTCTCTTTGTCTTTTTACTAAGATCTCAAGTTTTATATCTGAAGTACTATTTCTCAAGCCTTACTGATTACTTATTTCTGGTTATACTTTCCTTTTGGATGCTTAAGGCCACACAGTTAGCCCAGATTAATCAACAAAAGCATAACAGAGTAAATAAATACCTAGTCCAAGAATGCAAATGAAAAATAAGTTGAAAGGAAACAACACACATCTCTCAATAATAACCTTAAATATTAATGGTCTAAACTCCCCAATCAAAAAACATAAACTGGGAGAATGGATTAGGAGACAGAATCCATCTATATGCTGCCTACAAGAAACCGATCTCACCCTCAAGGACAGACACCACCTTAGAGTGAAAGGATGGAAAAAAATATTCCAAGCAAATGGTACCAAAAAGCAAGCAGGAGTAGCAATTCTAATATCAGACAAACTAGACCTCAGAATAAAATTAATCAGAAATGGAAAAGAGGGCCATTATGTCCTTATCAATGGAACGATTAACCAGGAAGATTTCACAATCTTAAATGTTTATGCACCAAAGACTGGTGCACCAAACTTTATAAACACAACCCTCCAGGACCTCAAGACACAGATTATTCCCAACACTCTAATAGTGGGGGACTTCAATACCCCACTGAGTCCCTTGGATAGGTCAACTGGACAAAAAATAAAGAGAGACATCAGAACTGAACAATGCAATACACCAAATGGACCTCACATATACCTACAGAATATCCCACCAAAAAAACAGAGAATATACTTTCTACTCAGTACCCCACGGAACATTCTTCAAAATCAACCAAATACTGGGACACAAAAGAAATGTCAACAAATACAAAATGATTGAAATTATCCCATGCATTTTATCAGACCACAATGCAATAAAGCTCAATATTAACACTAAGGTAAGCCTTACTAACTATAATAACACATGGAGACTAAACAACACAATCCTGAATAATGAGTGGGTCAGGAAAGAAATAAAGAATGAAATAAAAGCATTCCTGGAACTAAACAAAAATAACAATACAACACAACAAAACCTTTGGGTACATTAAAGTCAGTCCTAAGAGGGAAATTTATATCCCTAAGTGCCCACATTAAAAAAAATCAGAAAGAGGGCTGGAGAGATGGCTCAGCCCTTGACAGCACCGACTGCTCTTGCAGAGGACCTGGGTTTGATTCCCAGCACCCACATGGTGGCTAAAGAACCCTCTTTAACTCCAGCTCCAGGGGAATCTGATGCTCATACACATAAAAGATAATAAATAAGGATAAATAAATAAGCAGAAAGAGAACAAATAAATGATCTAACACTGCAGCTAAAAACACTTGAGAGACAACAACAATGAACCCTAAACCCAACAGACAGGAAGAAATAACAAAAAGCATAGCAGAAATCAATGAAATAGAAACAAAGAAAACAATACAAAAAACAAATCAATGAATCCAAAAGCTGGTTCTTTGAAAAGATAAACAAAATAGACAGACTTTTAGCCCAGTTAACAGAAAGAAAGAAAGAAAGAAAGAAAGACAGAAAGAAAGAAAGAAAGAAAGAAAGAAAGAAAGAAAGAAAGAAAGAAAGAAAGAAAGAAAGAAAGAGCAACTCCAAATCAATAGCATTTGTGATGAAAGGGGAAACATCACAACAGATAAAGAAAAGATCCAGACAATCATATGAGAATACTTCAAAAACCTATACTCTACTAAATTTTAAAACCTAAGAGAAATGGATGAATATCTGAAATCCCGGGATTCACCAAAGCTTAACCAAGAAGACAGCTTAAACAGACCCATAATGTGAGCTTCCCCCTTTTCCTCTCTGAAAAGTAACCTCCATTCATTTTATATAGCTGAGTGGCTATAAACCAGGCCTCTGAAATGTGGCTTGCCTCCTATGTCACCTGCAGGACTCTCAGTTTACTGGTAGCCCCCACTCTCTCAACCCTATGGTGAATCCTTTCCATTCTCATAAAACTGTCTCTTCTGACTTCTAGAACAGCACCACTGCTATGATTTCCTTATGTTTTCTCATAATGCCAATTCCTCACTGGGGTGTCCTCTTTGGTCTGAAATCTAAAAGTCACCCAAGGATGACACCAGAGAGTGCCCCTGAAATCTTCCACCCAGCCATCTGGCTCCATACTTCAGAAATAATCTCCAAAGTCTGTACATACTCAAGTCTTGATCTGTTAACACTCAAGGGTGACCTGAATTCAGTTCTCCATTCTCTCTCACAATGGCTGCAGTTGTTGTGGGTCTTTTAATAAGACCCATTTCTCTAGCTTAAGCCCCTATGGGCATGCTCCACATTAGAGAAGTGATTTTCTAAATCACAAATCTGAAGTGCTTGCTTCTTCAGTCATTCTCCAAAGCTGTTTATCATCTAACAAAAATCATTTATGACCAGTGAATTTATGCTGCTGTGATTATGCTAGTAAACTGTACAATCAGGATTTGAGCTACAAAGGAAAGCAGCACCTCAAGAAACCTGAGTAAACATGAATTTATTGGGATGAGTCAGAACTTCTGCTGCAGGCAGGCAATTCTAGCTACCTAAAAGCCTAAAGCAAAAAAAAGATAGACTGTCAGTTCAAGGAACTACAAAGTAAATTCAAGAGCAGCCTGGGGCACTTAACAAAACCCTGACTCTAACACAAAAATGGGGCTGTGGATAACTCAATAGAATACTTTCCTAGTAGGTGCCAAGACCATTGTACAACAAAAAACATACGTGGAAAGGGGAAATTTATTGGAATATTTCTGAATAACTCACCAAATTAGTACTAAGTTTGGAAATCCAGGAACAATTATCCCAAGACAGTCTAGCTTTAGAATGGACTTTAGCTTCCTTCTTGGGTCCAAGGCAAATTCCTTGAAAACTTTCAATCTCAACTGTCCCAATATCACTTGCTCAAATGGTGTTGGGTCAAAGTATCTGATGGTTCATACAGGACAAAGGGAAGAAAGAAGAATCTTTCCCCTTTTATGTCCCTCAAGTGGATCTTATACAAGTTTACGGGTGCCTTCATGTACAACCTAACATGACTTGTCTTCTCCTGGGAGCCTGTTTTCAGCAGTTTCTTGTTGTAAGTGACAAGGTTGAGAATGAACTAAGATGCAATACATCACTAAGAAACAAGAACATTACTAAGAGACTCTCACTGACAAAATCTCTAGCCATGTGTGGGGCTCTTTCACAGTCTTCCCCAACTTTAATAAAAATCAACACCCTTCTAGATATAGTCTTCTTCAAATCTTTTAAGTTAGAATTAAATAAAAGCTTTTTATGTGGATTCTCACTCCAACTCTGGTCCTCAGGCTTGTGTAGCCTTTACAGACATACCTCTCCAACCCTCAAAGAACAAATTTTAAAAAGTCCTCTGCAATGAAAAATCTCTGCTGTTTAAAATGAAGTTTCCCGATGGCTATAAGGGTCAGGTTTCTTTGACTTATCACAAGAACCTTCCAGCAAACTTGGAGACTTAGTTCCTTATTTTTTCTTTCCACGATGTTTCAAAGGACTTTGTGTCACAAGAATACTGGTTAAATAGCTACTCAAATCCATGCTTTCACAACTATCCCAGACAATTCTGCCTGAGTCCTATATAACTAAAAAAATATTCTGTAAATTTATGGGGTGGAGGAAGGGCATGCTATGCCGCACATGTGGAGCCCAAAAGCTGACTGGCAGCAGTCCACCATGTGGATTCCAGGGATCAAACCCAGCCAGTTCACTGGCTCTGTCTGATTCTTAATAGCCTGCTAAAGAAGACATTGTGTATAGGAATATTCTGGAGCAATACAAATAGGAGGGAACAACTGTGACAAAAGGACTTGGTCAAAGAACTGACTGAAACAGTTAACCTCTGCCCAAACAATAAACCTATGCAGATAAAAAAAAAAAAACTTTAAAAAGACTGAGAAAAAGATACAAGACTTGTGTAGAATGCATGAACTGGGGTGGGGCGGGGATATGGAAAAGGGAATGTGTCTAAATTGGACTTAGAGATGATATATGGAATACACAAAACATCAGGAAAATATTTTATAGAAAAAAAGACTTTCCATATTTGTCCCCCAGCTGAAGGATATCACTATTTTTTTTGCATTCTCTCTCTTCTCTGCTTGTATATATTAGTCTATATGTCATACATTGCTATAATAATGGAATAATATATACCAGTGCAATCCTTACACACAGTGAACTATCAAATACATAGAACCAAACACATCTAATCACCATTTAGCAGTATCTGTCTTGCTTCTCCTGCTTCTTGTTCCTTTTTCTAGTTGTGCTTTGGTATCCTCATGATCTGTTAGGTTTAACATTGTGGCATCCCACCCAGAGACTTATATCCAATTTTGTGCATGCCTGCTTTTTATTAGTGTATTATTCTTTTTTTCTGACTAGGTCTCACTAGTCACTACCTGGCTGGGATGTTGTAGGTGAGGCTGTCCTCCATCTCTCAAGGATCTGCCTGCCTCTGCCTCCCAAGGCCACGATCAAAGGCACATGCCACTGTACCCAGCAAGTGTATTATTTTTTAACTTGACAAAGTAATTGCTATTTACTAACCAGTTGGTTTTGTAAGACTATTCTTATATGTATTAGTGTTTGCCTGCATGCATGTATACTACCACGTTCATGTCCAGGGTTGGGCATTGACTCCCCTGGAACTAAAGAGCTGTGAGCAACCATGTGAGGGTTGGGAACTGAATCCCAGTACTTGGAAGGAGCAGCCAAGTGCTCTTCACCACTGAACCATCTCTCCAGCCCCTAACTAACTAGTTTTAAAATGGGTCTTGACAAATCTTAAAAAAAATACATAAACTTTCTATAAATAAATCTTATTTGGACTTTTGATAGTGGTGTAAAATATTAAAATTACCCAAGAGGTTTTAAAAATATGTTGAAGTATAACAATATTTAACATTTCTCAAGTAATTAACTTTAGACTTCAAGTAGCCTTTGCATATTGAAAGAGTCAAAAGTAATTTTTGAAATCTGCAATAATTGATTCTAATGCCTCCATTAAACTACATGAACTTATACTACACTTTAAATAGAAATTAGAAAGCTAACTTCAAAGAGAATTATTATTTCTATTTTAAAATCCAATTTCTTTTTAATTCAGTTTGAACCTGTTTAGCTCTGGCCCTATTTCATGGGCGTTGTTGTACTATCATTTCCCCTCCTATGTAGAAAGAAATAAGCAAGCAACCTTTAAATTGAAGTGTGGCAAAAAAATTCCAGCATCTAATTGTCCTCTACCATTAAATAAGATGGACAGAATGATTACGAAGACAAGAGTCAAAGCATGCAATGGTAGCCCTAAGACGTGCAAAGTTGTAAATCAATTTATTTCCAATTTCCAAGTATTGCTAGATTCTACTATAAATGAACACAAAATATGTTGTGTATAAATTTTTTAAAAAATAATAATGAGGAGCTGGGCATGGTGGTGCATGCCTTTAATCCTAGCACTTGGGAGGCAGAGGCAGGTGGATCTTTGTGAGTTCAAGGCCAGCCTGGTCTACAGAGCGAATTCCAAGACAGCTGGGGCTACAGGGAGACCCTGTCTCGAAAAGACCAAAATAATAATAATAATAATAATAATAATGATAATAATAATAATAATAATAGGAGGCTGGAAAGATAGCTCAGTAATTAAGAGCAACTGCTGCTCTTTCAGAGGACCCAGGTTCCATTCCCAGCACCCACATGGGGCCTAACAAAAGTCTGCAACTCCAGTCCCAGGGGAATCCAACACCTTCATCAATGACTCTGAGGGCCTTGCACAACATGGATGCATGTACCCGCATGCAAACAATACACTCATACACACAAAATAAAAATATTTCTAAAATAATAATATTAATAATAGGGGGCAGAGAGATGGCTCAGCAGTTAAGATCACTTGGTATCTGCCAGAGAATCTGGATTTGAGTCCCAGCACCCACATGTTGGCTAACAACCTTCCATAACTCCAGTTCCAGGGGATTCAGCATCCTCTTCTGGGCTTTACAGGCACTGCACATATTGCTCTTACATACATGTGCACAATACATGCACACACATAAAATAAAAATATTTTAAAAAGCAATGATGAAAATTCACTCTTATTCCTAGGCTCTTTTTATTCCATTCCTATTTACTTTACAGAATCAAAGTATAGTTAAGGGAAGTGCTTTATAATTCAGAATGCTAGCCATCTTGAAGGCAAGACATTTTCTTCTTGTAGATACAACATGTTGCTTAATTTGTTTTTCTTGTTGTATTATGAAAAGCATTTATATCACATGGGTTAAAGACTGAGTACACACTCTGAAAAAAACATTACACTTGAAATAGAACTATCTTAGAAGATAATAATTTTCGTACAACACTTAAAGTTCCCTGAAAAGCTTATGGAGTATATTATTCTCTTTCATTGATTCACCATCTAGAATTTTTTAATTTGAAATTATAGTTTAGATGGTTGTTTTACTCCTTATATTTAGAATCTATCATTTAAAAGAAGCATACCTACCCATTTATACGATTTCCTCAAATTTACAAGCTTAGAAGCAAAACTTTCTCTCTGCTGTCACCCTAGCAATAGGAACATTCAAGACTACTGATATTCCAAACAACAATTTAATGTGGATTAGATAAATTTCCTGACCCTAGTCTCCATTTCACAGCATTTTTAATATACTCCCTGCCATAAGAACAAATACTCTTTACTATATACAAATTTTGCACAAAAGACATTTTTTTTGGTCTTTTTGAGACAGGGTCTCCCTGTAGTCCCAGCTGTCCTGGAACTCACTCTGTAGACCAGGCTGGCCTTGAACTCACAAAGATCCGCCTGCCTCTGCCTCCCAAGTGCTAGGACTAAAGGCATGTGCCACCACACCCAGCTTACACAAAGACATTTTAAAGGTTATTCTTGTAGTGCTACTTTTAAAAATAATATACTAATTCTAGAATGTTCTTATAAGCAGAGGCATGAGAGACATATATTGGAGATTCAGCAATAGTCAGCAAAATTAATGTAAATCTTGTACACTCTAACAGTAGGTCTTGTAAAAACAAATAATGGGATTTTTGAAAAAATAATATAATTTATTAAGAAAAATGATGTAAATAAAATATGTATGAAATTTTCAAAAATAAAATTTATTATTATTAGGACTGGAAAGATGACCTAGTGATTAAAAGCACTGCCTGCTCTTACAGAAGACCCAAGTTCCTCTAGAATCGACCTACCACTTATATTCAGACATTGTAATTACCATATAGGGTGGAAGATATATATTCATATTCTAGAGTAATACAAAATTAAAGGGAAAAAAGTGAACCCCAAAACATATCAAAATAAATAAATATGGTTATCACATAAAAAGAAAAAACAAACAACAAACAAACAAATAAACAAAAAAAAACCCCCAAAGACCCAAGTTCAAATACCAGCATCCATATGGTAGCAAACAACCATGCTTAATTCCATTTCCAAAGGATCCTGTGTCCTCTTCTGTCCTCTGAGGGCATTGCACGTCATGGGTGCACTTACATACATGCAGGCAATCCACTCATATGCATAATATAAAAACAATTTAATTGAAAATAAAATAAAAATATGACATTTAATAGAAACTCTACAAAACCAAAAGAGAGAAAGAGACTAAAAACTGTTCCCAGAAAAAGATTGTCTGTATGTTGATGAAAATGTGGTGTGGTGATCTGAATGAGAAATTGCCCCCACCTCAGTGACAGAAATCAAACTAGACTGTGTCCCATCCAAATTTTAAAATATATTGTATTTTAAAATGATGTTTTCCAAAGAAACAGACTAAACCATAAAATAAAAGATTTCATGACTAAAAGAGATTAATTTCATTGTATTTTTTCTATATTAATTAAATTCATTCTTTTATAATTAAAATATAGAGCATTCACTTGGATGTGGTCAGTAATTAATTATGAACAATTAGAAATTCAATAACATGTAATATGTTATTTCTCAATAGTAAATGAAAGAAAATTCTCAAACATTAAGCCTGACTTTATAAGCAGATGGAGATTTAAGATCAAATAACAACACTGAGGCTTATGTCTTTAAGCAAAATGATAGAAAATGAGCAACCAAAGAAAGTTCCTAACTGAACTCACATTACTTTACTCTGAGTCCACATCACATGTTGGTATAACTATGAAACTCACATACACTGTAAAGGAATCAGGATTGGAAAAAGAAAACTTACATTTTCAAGAGCAATCATTTAAAACTTTTCCATAAAGTAAGCATTGTAAGATACTAAAAGAAACGTTATTCCAAACATAATTATGTAGTTTTTTGATGCATAATTATCACAGCTTGTAACTTTTGGTTAATTTTGATTTCTACTGTTAGCTGCTTTGATGAATGTTTGATATTAAGTACACTCAGATTATAAAACATATATATCTTAAAATCTAGGCATAACTATGATTGTAAAATTAAGGATAAAAGTTGTCATCTAAGCCAAGCACAGGCCTTTAATCCCAGCACGCGGGAGGCAGAGGCAGGTAGATCTCTTTGAGTTCAAAGCCAGCCTAGTCTACATAGTAAGTTCCAGGACAGCTGGGGCTACAGGAAGACCCTGTCTCCAAAAGACAAAAAAGAAATAATTGTCATCCAAATAACTCAGTTACAAAAGACTATATTTCATATAGAAATTGCCTTAGGGCTGAAGAGATGGCTCAGCAGTTAAGAGCACCAACTGCACTTGCAGAGGACCTGGGTTCAATTCCCAGCACCCACATGGCGGCTAAGAACTGAACACTCTTTAAGTCGGCGGTAGTGGCACACACCATTAATCCTAGCATTCAGGAGGCAAAGGCAGGCAGATCTCTGTGAGTTCAAGACCAGCGTAGTCTACAGAATGAGTTCCAGGCCAGCCTGGTCTACAGAATGAGTTCCAGACCAGCTATTTTGTCATACACATGCATGCGCGCGCACGCGCGCACACACACACACACACACACACTCATAATGTTTCTCTTACTGTCTTTCACAAATGAAGGCATCTTTGGACACATATTCAAATTTCATTAACGTTTACACCAAAGAAGCTTGTATACAAACATTACATTTAAAGAAAATGGTCAAGGGCTGGAGAGATAGCCTAGCAGTTAAGAGCACCGACTGCTTTTGCAGAGGACCCGGGTTCGATCCCCAGCACCCACTTGGCTGCTAAGAACAGTCTGTAACTCCAATTCCAGGAGAACTCCAGTTCCAGGAACTGGAACTCTCGCCCTCTGACCTCTGCAGCATTGCACAACACGGGTGCACAAACCTACATGCAGACAGTACATTCAGACACATATAAAAATAAATAAAATTTAAAAAAAAATAAAGAAAATGGTCAAGACATTCAGGATTTGAAAACATAAAGCAAGGTGTATTTCAAAATATATGTGTATTTCTCATAAATTTTTTAAATATGCTGATAAATTTACTTCAAAAAGTTGTTTTCGTATAGCTGGGAAGTAACTCAGCAGTGACGGCAGCATGCACAAGACCCATGCAAGTTCAAGCCAAACAAAAACCCAGTACAGAAAGGGGAATAGGGAAAGAAGCCTCAGCTTTAGCTGAGGAACTTTTGCCAATCAATGACTGCTTGGAAAAGGAGAATTGGTTTTCTTAAAGGGAGTGACACTAGATAGGTTGACCAGGCCAGAGTGGATAGACTCACATCAAGGAATATTTCAGAATAGAAACAGAATGCATAAAAAAATTGACAGAATTCACAAAACATGGCAGTGGTGTCTATGGGGGTCTGCAAGGAGGAGAGAGGGTCCAATTATGATCAAGATGTATTATATGAAATTTGCCAAAATCAATATAAATGTATTGTCATTATCGGTAATATTTAAGATACTTAGGAATTGCTTTTTGGATATATTGTTTGTATTTCTTGATTCTTAATGAGTTTAAGTTTTTCATAGAGAGTAAACAATCACATTAGAATTCATCAAAATCTGGTCAGTATAATTCATTCTGCCTTAGCACCATTTATTAAATGAAATATTTTTAAAAATAACTCCATGTCTTTTAGTTTCTTTCTGTACTATTTTCATTATAAAAAATATTTTACTGGTAAACTTGGAGTTTTCTTAACCAATTGGTCCTTTTCAATTTAAATATTCACTCTTAAGACTTCTCTTCTAAAGCAGAAATAAGTAACAGTAAATAATAATTGGTTCTATACGTACGTCATAACATGTTACTAGGCTAAAAGCAGCAAAAATATTAAAAAATATATGCACAGCATTTAAGTGTGTGGAGGAGGCTTGTGTCCATAGCAGGAGGGAGACTAAACTGGGAGAATCTAGAATTTGAGGCCAACCTAGGACACTAGAAAAAATATTTTATGTGTCCTGGGAAGAAATACACACAGACAAATTTCTTCAAGAGAAAAAAGATGGAGTGTTTATTTGTTTCAGACAACATCTCTTTATGGGCCTCAAACTGTCCTGTGACTCAAGAGCATTTTGGGTCACCTCCCAAATGCTGGAGCAATACAAAACACATACATACCCATATAGTATTCAGATTAATGAAACAAAGAGAATCAAATGTTTCATATATGTGTATATATCCTCATCAAATAGGTTCTGAACTTCAAATATATATATATAATCTCTACTCACTGAGTGTGCACAATCTATCTAATAAAGTTGACTTTGAAATGGACATATAGAATCCACTGGTCTTTGCTATTATTGTCTATGTATCAAGAAAAAAAATGTTCTGTACTAATACCAAAATAATTGAACATATTTTTCTTTTTATCACAAAAAAATTACTTCAGTTAAGAGAAATTCCTAGAGATTAGTAACCAACTGAGGTTAATGATCTGAGACTATACATTAGGCAATTAACCCCACCCAGTCATTCATTAATCCCCAGGAAATGCCCATGCCTACAATTGTTATTACTTAATTACAACCCAAATGGAACCCTGAGACATGAAACCTGCAATGTGATTGGCTAACGATCAAGAATTAGGTTCTCCATGAATGCTTTGTACATATCAATTAAAATTGCATTGCCCTTAAAAATCCATATGCCTATATTTCTTTTCCATTTTCAGTTCATAATAGCAATAATGACTTCAGTGCAGGGCATTTTCTGGAAATTAATGGACAGCAGATGTTAATGGCCCTTGGCTGTACCTGGAGCCATCTACTCCTCCCTGTTAGTCATTAATCCCTAAGAAATGCACAGCTACTGGTTAATCAACTTGACAATAAACTTAATACTGATATGACAAAACGAAAGATATTTTTATTTACAGGCTTCCCAAGACTGAACCTTAAAAACTCTTACAAATATCTAGATTAAGATTTTGAACCTTGCCTAGAAAATTACAGTTAGTACTGTAGGTGATAATTTTAGACTCCACTTAAGACAGGCACTCAACTACCATCAAGGAAGAATACAGTTAGTTCACGTCAGAGGTGATCCTGTTTTCCTCACTTACTTATCACCCATGCTTAAACAGCATAACACTTGGTCCAAATTTTTGTACTTATGCATATGCCTGTGTGTCTATGTGTAGGGGGGTATATGCCTGTGTGTCTATGTGTAGGGGTATATGCACGTGGATACAGTTGCCTAGAATTAGTCATGAGATGCCCTAGAACTGGAGTTACAGGTGGTTGCGGTTGTGAGCCACCTGCCAATGCTGCTACATGAGCAGTCCATGTTCTGAACAGCTTCAAGCCATCTCTTCAGTCCCCAGTATAACATTTCTCAAGACTCCTGTTGCTCATTAAAACTTTGCTTCTTTTATCAGTTTTAGGAACCCGAGGCTAGATAGGTCACAGGATATAGGTGAGTGTCTAATACTAGTTTTGTCATAAATAGTTATCATATTAAACTGATTCCTAATGACCTATTGATATACCCAAAGATCAATGCATGTCTCAACTCTCAACAGAGAAGCCTCCTTTTGCAGAAGATGGTGATTAACACAGACACCTACCTAGCCAATATGTAGAGAACAAAAAGATGCAGAGTGTTTATACCTGAGTAGGACACCTATATCAAATCTCTGCCTTCTAAGATTCAGGGGTCATTGTGGAAGAGAAGACAGGAAGATTGTAAGAGTCAGAGGTAGTGGATGACACAAGGAAACAAAGTTTCCTTGGACAGCTGGTCAGTTACTGATATGAACTCACAGTAATGGTGATAGCATGAACAAGTTCCATGCAAGCTCAAACCCCATCCCGACCTAAGGAAATTTTGGCTACTTGAAAGGGGAGACAGTCTCTTTCAAGTATGTGAGTCTCAGGAGGTAAAAAAGGGAACAGTGGATGGACCCACACTGAAGGACATTTGGGGATACAAATTAGACACTATAGGAAATATAGATATAGATATTTCTTATATATGAGTACATTAAATTGGGCAAGGAGAGGTGGGGACAAATTGTATTGTATGAAAATCACAAGAATTCAATAAAAATACTTTTAAAAACTTGCATAAATAATAATGAAACTGCACTGCTGACATATGAAAACTACCAGGAACAACCACTCTTCTCACACATGTGTTGCTTTTCTCTGTGCTGTGATTCAGTGTTTACAAGCAACTCCATGAGTGGGAATCACATGTGTCAGAGTAGTTTAAACCTGATAAGTTTTAGTATCCATTCTTCCTCAAGGGAAAAAAGAAATTACTTTAAATTGTAAACCTACTATTTTATTAGCCTATTAAGGGGCATTTTCCAACCCTACTACCAACTAATTAAAGGAATACAGTAGCTGTTTCAAACCATCTGGTCCCTAGATGCTACTGATGAATATATCTGTTCTCTTGCTCCATGAAGCTCAAACATTTAGTTAATAAATACTTAGTAGTGATAGAAGCCTACCTGATAAAGCATGTGCTACACCTTACCTGACAGCAGTATTTGTGAGAGTCCCATTGATGCCTAAAATTAGCCTTGGCACATAATTATACCCTTCAAGAAATATCAGCACCAGAATATTTTATCTTTTCTCCAAAATCAAGATTCCTTAAATTACATAGATAAATATCATACAGGTACATAGTTGGAAATTCAAGATTCTACTCTTGCTTAGTAAGCACATGGATTTCAAAGATAACAGAGTAGTCCATATATCTATTTGTTTTACTTAATAATTTACCTAAGTTTTTATGACATCCTATTTTGTTTATCCCACCTCACAAAAGTAACTGATAGAGATTTTTAAACTAATTTTTACAATCACATGGACATGTTTTATATTTTATGTTTGATGACATATCAAAGAATTTAATAAAGTTCCATGATTATCTCAGACAAATCTGCATTTTGATTAATTATCAAAATGTAATTATGATCAAATAGTAGTCACTATTTTAGACCATTTTAGAGAACTCTTTATAACTTAGCTAAGATTGTACATTAAATAAATGATTGTAGTAAAATATTATTTCTAGTAATATAGATCTCTAAGAAAAATGAACTTTGGATGACTATTAGGGGATATGGATTTTAGATATAAAACTTATGGCCTTTGAAAATTTTTTCAACTATCCTAAACTGTTTAAAGACTCAAAGATAAAGGATTATTCTAGAAAGTAGAAAGACAAAATATACTTTGATTTTGCTCAAAACACACACAGATATGCACAGACACACACACACACACACACACACACATCTCTCTGTGTGTATATATAATGGACAGCTTTTTATATATTTTTCCTTGCACACATATACATATACATAGGCAATTTAAGTAATTCATGGATTTTTTTACTCAATCTTACCCTAAGTTTCACATACTGTCTTTCTAATTGTTGTTCAAAACCTAAAAAATAAAACAAAGCCTGACAAATGTTCCCTGATATATTGAAAATTGACAATTGATACTCCAAGATTTTTTAATATAATACTTTTATTGATGTTTTGCATATTTCATACATCATTTTTCAGTTCAATTTAGACATCTTCCCCTTTCCCTTCCCTCCACCCCACCCCAGTTCATGCATTCTGCCATACGTGTCCTGCATCTTTCTCTCAGTCTTTTTAAGATTTTTTTCTCTGCAGAGGTTCATTGTTTGGGGCAGAATTTAACTGTATCAATCCATTATTTGACCCAGTCTTTATGTTGTTGTTCCCTCCCATTTGTATTGCTCCAAAATATGCCTATATAAACATCATTTATGTACCAGAATTATGTCCTCCCAGAATAAACTATACTCCAAGATTTTTATGACCTAAGGTTCACATGAATTGCTTGTTTAATCTCCCAACATGCATACTATATATTGCACATGCCTTTAATCCTAGCACTTGGGAAGCAGAGGCAGGTGGCTCTTTGTGAGTTCAAGGCCAGCCTGATTTACAGAGTGAGTTCCAGGACAGCTGGGGCTCTGGGTCTACAGGGAGACCCTGTCTCAAAAAGACCAAAAAAAAAAAAAAAAAATACAAAGGCTACCCTTAACCAGAGAAACCTCTCTATCTTGTGAATGGTGGTGAGTGCTTAGACTCATGAATGCAGGATGCACAGAAAATGTGACAGATGAGTCTTCAGTCCTAAACAAGGCATTATACTATACCCTTTAAGTCTCAGAAAACATCATGGAAGATGGGGCAAAAAGAATATAAGAGCAAGTAGATAGGGTAACGAACTATGAAATGCCATCTTCTGGGCAATACACTGCCATTGCACTCATAAACTCACAACAGCTGTGGTTGCCTGAACTGGGTCTACTCAAGAATGGACCCATCATCAGGTAGGTGTGGATGTAAGAGAGGCTCAAGGGGTCCTGCCTGTCATTGCTGAACTACACGTTACTGGTAGATTCAGGGTAGAGGGGAATGATTGTATTAAGTTGCCTATCAGATAATTCTAATATAATTCTCACAAAGACAGCCTTGGTTAAATTAAATGGGTCACAAAATAAAATCAAAAGTCATGAGTCTGTGAAAGAGAAATGCAAGGGAGGAGGAGGTTTGTCAGAGATGAGAAAGAGTTAAGAGAAGGTATAAGTGAGAGAACCACCATAATACATCATATACACGTATGAACGTACAAAATTAACAATAAAAAAATTGCTAGTGAATGAGCAATTGATTGTAGAAGTGCCCTTGTCCTAATCTTTAGACAAGTTTTCAGTCTTCTAAGTTCTCACTAAAAGAGCCTAATCTCTATGCCAATTTCATAAAATTATTCATATAAAAATTAATGCAGCCTGGGGTTTTAGCTCAGTGATAGAGTATTTGCCTAGTATGTTAAAGGTCCTGGGCTATTCCTTGGCTCCAATAATAGGACAATAATTAATAATAATAAGTGATTATCATTAGTAATCTTAAGTTCAATACCTGTGGTGTCTTTCTCTTCTTGTGAATTACAAGCAATACTTCATTTTAAAAATAACTATAAGAGGACACCAAGATGGCTCATCAGGTAAATGCTTTTGCCACTAAGCTTGACAACCTGAGTTCAATACCCAGGACCCACACAGAAGGAGAGAACCAACTCCTACAAGTTTCCTCTGACCTGCACACTTGTACCGTGGCCCAAACAGGTACGAATATATTAGTGTACCTCTATAAGCACAGGGATAGTATTGATGGAATCGCTATACATAAAGTTTTGCAAATGTCTTTCCTTGAAATTTATATCTTTTCTAGATGAATTGTTAGTATAAAAACAAATACCTCAATTGCAATCTGGTTTATAAAGGCAAGTACTATACCTAAGCTCCACTGCTTAAAAGAAATATTCCATCAACTTCAGCCAACCGAAACTGTCAACCAAAAATGACTTAAAGATCTGTGCAAGGAAAATTATCTTCTTGACAATTAAATAATTCAAGAACTTTCAAAATCTACAATATAGAAGATACAAATTGAAGGCCTGTCACCAAATTCAGCCAGAAGGAAAAACTCAATTTTCGTAATGAAAACAAAACAAAACAAACAAACAAAAAAAAAAGTTGCAAATATTCTAAAATTACTTATATTGACATAAAATCAAATTCCCATTTGATTACTAAAAAAAATAAATCTGCCAACAGGTAATACAAACTATGTAAAATCATCCCTTTATGTAGAACCTCCCTTTGCTAATTCCCATCACTCTGTATTGTCAAAAACATAGTACATAGCCAATTACTATTTACATTTCCACACCATAAGGAAGCAAGACTTCATAATTTACCATGTGTTCATGGGTGTGTATTGGGTAGTGTGCCCATGAGTATACTAAGATTTCTGATGCACTGAAAATTTTGAACTATCTCATTTCTAATTGGATTTATAAACTTTAAGGGGGGAAAAAAACACTTTTAAATTGCAATACCAACGATCAAAGAAGCTACAACTTTACAAAGTGAAATTAAGGGATTACGTTCCTTGCTTCTTTTTCTATTGGAGTATCAGCTAACATTTCCCAACTTGACTGATTTGCCAGTATTCTTAAGCTATTTAAATCCTAAAATCTATTAAAATACCCCACACACCCCATGTAAAACAGAGAAAATGAAATTCCTTCCAATCTCTAAATGATTCTTTAAAGGATTCAAACTCATTCCTCCTGTAAAAATATCTCAAGTCTTTTCAGTCAATTTGTAACATTTTCACTTACATATACATTCCACCTTAGGTAGGGAGTCCCAACATGCCTAATAACTTTAGTCTAAGCAATTATGATCATTCAGATTTTGTTCTTTACTGTAGTCTTCCAAAATGCAACAGGATATTTTATGACAATGGATTGATATTTTGATGTTTCTACCTATCCATCAGGATATCTCCAAATTCTGTAAGAAATATGTTTTGCAATATTTTCAGTCCTATCAATTCTATCTACAAGTAAAAACATTTTCTCTTAAACAGTTATTAATGAGGTAGTAATTATTAGAGTTATAAGGAAGAAAAAGCATATAGGATATTAGGTCTCTCAATTGGTTAAAATTTGAAATGCCTTGCACTCTTACAAAATACATTTCTAGGCCTAATGTATGGAGATCCTCATCAAATAGACTTAGATAATCCATAAATCAGAATCTGCCAGAGCAGAGACTTGGCAACAGTGTTTTATTCAGTTCTCCAGATGGTTATGATTTTCAGTAGTAGAACCACTAACCTTAAAATGATAAAACAAAATCTAGAAACAATTCTGTCCTGAATTATTTGAATTATCATAATAAAACAGAAGTGTTGAGAACTAAACACTAAGATATGTGAAACTGTGTTAAATGCCATAATAGATTCCTAAAAAGTATTTCCCATCTTCAAGGAATCTAAATCTAATTAGGGGTTAGGGGAAACCTATCATGCATTAAATAGTATTAAATTGGAAAGAATTGAAATATGTCTTTTTCAGTAATTTGTGCAACCTAATGGCCCTACTTGTTTCTTATTAGTTAGGTAGTAACAAATCACTGTACTCCTTGAGTATGAAGATGAAAATTTAATATGTTTTATACTTAGTGTTCCAGTAAGTGGAATTTGGGGGAATATTTTAATTATGATACGCATATATAAATATATTGTTTGGTAATTAAAGGTCAGTTAGAGAAATTAAAATAACTGGTAAGTAAAGGTTGTCATAATAACTCAGCTGTAAGCACATGAAAGTCTGTCAGGAAGTCAATATTCAAATGGAGACAAAGTTATTAAGGTAAGAAACCTTTCAAAGTTACTGAGGAAAAATAAAGAAACAGCATAAAATCCATAACTGTAAACCATTCATGTCTGAAGAACTGTCAGCAGGGTGCATCCCTGGGCAGAGGAAAGAACATGGAAAAATAGGGAAAACCAGAGTTGTTTTAGAACTATTGACGTTAATATGCTAGATAACACTTACTACAAATACTCAGAAGGTCAATGAAGGAACAGAGAAGGAGCTTGGGTAAAAACCTGAAGTCAAAAACTCAAGGAATGTGTCAGGAATTTACCCATGCCATCCTGCCACCCAGTGTCTCAACCATCTCCCAGGTGACAAAGGTCACCTAATAAATGACTTCGCCTACTATGATGATACCATGTCACACATGATACCATGTCACACATATAAAATGTGTTGGAGTCAGCTGTGGTGGTTCAAGTCTTTAATCCCAGCACTCGGGAGGCAGAGGCAGGCAAAGGCAGGCAGATCTCTGTGAGTTCAAGGCTGGCCTAGTCTACAGAGAGAGCTCCAAGACAGCTGAGACTAAAGGGAAACTCTGTCTCAAAAGGACCAAAAAAAAAAAAAAAAAAAAAAAAAAAAAAAAAGTGTTGGGACAATGATTATAAACATAAACTCTCTCCTGTGAATATATTCTCTATCTACAGAAACGGGACTGTTTAGCTCACAAATGGCCATCTTCCATCTTAAAGTTTAGCATTTTAACCTACTCTTATTGATCAAGTGAGTAAAAGAATATAGACTTCCTTATGGGTAAATTAACTACGACTGCATTTGAACAGTCTTTGCCTTTCTTTCTTATTTTATAGGTTTGCCTACCAAGAATTCATTCATACTGTTGAGCTCTCCTTCCTCCAGGCTGGTTACCTAGCTGTCCTAATCACTGGGTAATTAAAATAAAACCTACTCTAGATAATTGGCCATCTTCTCTAATTGAAAACTGGGTAGATAATCATTTGGCCCAGGGAAATGCCCTACTCTCATACTGTAATATGTACTACCATCTGTCTATTAAATTAGTCACTCTAAAATATTAACATATAAATGACAACTATTGAGCTATTATAAAAGTGGTCCTAGCATTTAATTAATTTTTTTTTCATTTTTTTGACTCACCCATTTCTTTCTAGGGAACAATAAGTAAAACTATTCAAGGGCTGATGAGGGGAAGGGTAAATAACTTTTACCTCACAACAGGGACATGGCTAAAATGTTTGTAATATGTAATTTTTCCATACAAAGTATTTGCTCTCTATTGAATAACATCAACACCGAACCAAAAAGCTAGAACAAATCGCAGACAAAATGAAAACAGACAAAAGATAAAGCCTGGAAAATAAAGCTTCCAGATTCCAAAAACACTTGAAATATATCTGATAACTTTTTGAGGAACTTCATTCCTGGTGAAGGAGTGATTAAATAAGGAAAGTGAAGGAATTTTTAAATACCAAGAGATCATAAAAAGAACCGTGGTATTAACAAGAAGGTATTAACAAGAAGGTATTAGGTATTAACAAGAAGGCCACCTTGTGGGATTTGCATTAAAGGCAGATTGTTATGCTTCTCGGCTGTCTGCAGATATTTGAACACAGCAAACAGATCCAGTCACAGCATCTTCAAAAAGAAGGCAAAAGAATACACAGCTACACACTGAATGGTGAAGAAGACAGTGCAAACATACTCTGTCTCAGTCATAGCCAATCTTTGAATGAAAAGAATGATCCTCCAAATTCCTCCAAGCTGGAGACTGACATCTGGAACTGTGACAGTGTGAAACAGACCTTGTGATATGTACAGCTGAATTTGAATGTGGATTCACCAAGCTCCTGACAAGGTCAAATCCTGACACATGTTAATACTCATCAACTGAGTAGGCAGAAATCACTGAAGACAGGGATAAGTCAAACAATTGTTCAATAGGTTCTTAAAAAGTTCAAAGAAAAACCAAACTGCCATACGTCGGGAGCACTCCAAAGCATACATTTCTTTACCATTATAGAAAATAAAGTAGTTTCAGAAGATTTTGAATTTTGAAGCTAAGTATTTGTGACGAGGATATTTACTCTGAAAAGTGTTTCTCTTTGGAAATATTTGTTCCCGTCTACCCAGGGAGGAGCCATCCCACCAACTCCCTCATTCGGGTACACTGCCAGTCTTTCTCCTCACAGAATCCCAATGAATTTTAGAGTACTTTAAAGTCTTGATTGTATGGCAATATCATGTTTAAATAGAAAGAAAAACTCCTTAATAAGTCATTGTATCAGTTGAAATGGGGAAAGTTTTCAACTAAAAAATTTTATTGTGGCCAACTAATCTTATTTGTGGCCAAGAACCAGTAGTTTCTGACAGCTAACCTAAAATTTCAGTTTTATTGTTATTTATTTTTTACCTCAAGGGTGACTGACCTCAAATCAAAATCTCTCTGCACTATTACAGAGAATGTCTCCTATTAAGTTTCCAGAAATTGCTGGCTATTTATCAAATTCACTTGCATGCACACAACTTACTCATATTTCCTCCAGAGCTGAGAACATCAAAGAATGAAATCTAGCCAGGAGAAATGGACCAAATCTGTATGCCACTCCCAGGCTTAGTTCATAGCAACTTTTCACATGCAATCCTCCATTCCCTTGTGTCTCTAATGGCTGCAGACACCCACTAGCCTACATTGCAAACCATATGAAGTCCATAGGCCTACAGGCAACATTTCAAGCAAAACTATCTCCACAGAATGGCTATGTAATGAGAAATCAAGTTTTCCTGAGAAAGGTCACTATAATATAGGATTTTCAGTCCAGTCTACTGCTATTAGGCTATGTCAACCTACAGGTAGCATCTCAAAATATGATTTTCACAATGAGTTCAATTAAAATCACTCAACTAAAAGTAAAAGTTTATTTCTATGACAGGCAAAGCTTTATCCTCCACATCCAATAACATGACCTCCTCCACTGAAAAGTGTTAGATAAAAATGGTAACTAGAAGACAGAGCATGAAGTAAAAGTTTATTTCTATGACAGACAAAACTTTATCCTCCACATCCAATAACATGACCTCCTCCACTGAAAAGTGTTAGATAAAAATGGTACTAGAAGACAGAGCATGAAAATGAACTGCATTTTCATTCCTTCAAGAGCAAATAACAAATAGAAGAAATAGAATGTGCAGTTTTAAATGATGGCAATTCACTAACCATTTTTTGAAAACAGCAAAATTAACAGAGTCAATGAACTGAATTCTGTGAAACTGTCTTTGGGTAGAAACTTTGATGATAAAGGAGATACCGATGGAGAGTATCAGGTTTGTGTTTCAGAAACCCATGGTGTAACTGACAGAGGCTTCCATGTTGAATAACAAGGCCTTCAAACCCTGCAACAGAATGAATTGTTAAACCCAAGTATTCAGTCTGAGGCTTGGAGCTTAGTAGACTCAACTGCTAATGCAGAAGCCATTAGGAGAGAGCAGTGTACAACTAAGGAAAATGATTTATTTACTTCTAAATGTGCTGGCCTATGCATGGAGTCTGTTAAAACTTTTGACGTTAATGAAGAAGTTGGTTCTTCCAAAGAAGAGAGTAGAAAGTTTACTAATTCCAAAAGTCCAAATGTTGAGCCCACAGAAGAAAATGTTTTGGAGGATTCTGCAAGCGTGAATCATGGTGATAATAGTAAGGACTTTCCGAGTTGCCATGGTACCAGCGAGGATGATTTTGGTGACTTCGGCACCGCCAGTGGTACCACTCCACCTTTCATTACTGGTACTCAAGATTCAACAAGTGACGTTACTTATGAAGAGTCCTCGGAGCATTTTCTACATTTTAGTGAAGCAGGTGATGATTTTGGAGAATTTGAGGATACAAATGCTGTTTCTTCCCAAGAAGAAATGGTATTTACTGAGACAGACCTAAAACAGACTTCTGACAGCTTATCAGAAGAGTATCAGTTGGCAAAAAAGTCTAGTGGAAAATGGAATGAACCTCATTCAAAACTGAAAAGTGGGCAACATGGTGAGTTTGGAGATTTTGATTCTGTGCCAAATATTCAAGATGACAGTAGCACTTTTCAAGACTATGATGATTTTGCAGACCTAAGTTCAGCTGGTCCTAGCCAAACTGTAGATTGGAATGCTTTTGAGGATGAACAGAAAGACAGTTGTTCTTGGGCTGCTTTTGGAGACCAGCAAGCTACTGAATCTCATCATCGAAAGGAAGCCTGGCAGTCACATAGGACAGATGAACATATTGATACTCTGGGTGCCCCTAAGATGCACAGTGTCCCTTTAGTAGTTTCCAAAGAGAAAGTTGCTATTGGCCACTCACAGGAACCAGCCACTTCAGTTCAGACAGCTTTACTAAACCACCTGGAACGAATTTTCGAAGCATGTTTTCCTTCCATATTTGTCCCTGTTGAGGAAGAGGAAGTTACTTCCCTGAAGCACTTGCTGGAAACAAACACCTTGCCAATAAAAACAAGAGAGGCCTTAGCTGAAAGAGGTGAACTGCTGGATGTGTGGACCAAACTGCAGGATATCCATGATGCACATGCCTTGAGATATCAGTGGGGTGGCTCCCATAGCAACAAGAAGCTTTTGTGCTCCTTGGGAATAGACACTTGAAACATTCTGTTCACGGCAATAAGAAGCAACCTGTTATGCAGCAGGATCGGGTACGTTAGAATCCACCAAGGAACCCTTGAAACCACTGTCTGCTGTAGAAAAAAATCGGTTTCATTGGTCAGACAAGCACCTTGATACCAGAGATGACCACATGTACATCTGATCAGTTCCAGGAGTCTCTACCACCCGTCCAGTTTGACTGGCGTAGCACTGGCCTTACTAACCCCTTAGATGGTGTGGATCCAGAGGTGTATGAATTAACAACTGCTAAGCTAGAAATCTCAACCTCAAGCCTCAAAGTGACTGATGCATTTGCAAAACTCATGTCCACAGTGGAGAAGACAAGCACATCTACCAGGAAGCCGAAAAGAGAGGAACACCTGAGTGCAGAGCCATTGAGGTGATCACCAGCCTTCCTGACCTATCGTTCATGCATGCCAAGGTGCTGATGTTCCAGCCACCTTAATGCCTTCCACAAGCTCCCAGGAGCAGGCAGACTGACAGGTGTTGGAATGGACAGTTCCAAATACTTTCCCTCCATACCTTCCCTACCATCAAAAGCATACTTGCTATAATTAAAAAAAAAAATTAAAGTTGAGCTGATTCGTTGGTAAGCCACACTAGAAAGGTATACATATAATGTATATTTATTTACATACTGAAGTCCTAAATTTATATTAGAAAAAATGTAAATAATTGGCGGTGAACATTTTTGAAGATTTATTCTTTTTGTGTTGCTGGGTGTATACATCTTTGTCTTTGTGAATACACTGGTGGTGTCTGTCTTAAAAAAAACTTTTTAAATAAAAAAGAAAATTAAAAACTCCAGTCTCCACTGTCTGTGAAATCCCCACAGCACTCTCTGTTTGCACTGATGTGCTCTTTCTGTCATGTGTTGGATTACTTTTGCTATCATAAAAAGCTCTAAAATCCCTGTTTTGATTTTTAATTTTGTATGTAATGAGTTTGTTTCAGATCTGGCTTTCATTAACATCTTTGGTCTCTTTTTCTAATCTTTTCAATTTGGCATATTGTTGTTTGACCTTCTGCAAAGGTAGCTTCATGGACTGCTCTCTGGTTATGGGGTATGGATCACTGTTGGAACTAGTTTGGAAGGGGTTAAAGATTGTGCCTGTTTTAAATGAGTTTGATTTGGAGAAGGACCAAATTATATGAATGTCTTAATGAAATTTGTTACTGATTTTCTTTCTTGTTCTGTCATACCACTATTTTTTGAGGATTTTGCAGAGTGTAAAATGACATAATCGTAGATTGCTATGGTTTAGACTGTATATGCAGTAAAACTATTGGTTTTACATATTTGGGGAAATTCCTATGGAAAAAAGAGAGACATGTAGAAGAACCTCTAACAAGGTTAATGTGCATGCCCAAGGTCTTTGGTGATTTCAGTGTGTAAATTTCCTTTTAGCTTATTATACAAAAATAAAATAATTTAAAATAAAAAAGAGCAAATAACAGCCCAGTACATCCTTGAAGGGATGTCTGGGTACTTTTTCTATCAAATTCAGGTGCCAGTGATAATAAATGAATCATTTATTTGAAGCATATTATACTTTAAAGAGGTTGGTACAGGCCCCCAAAAGGAAAAAGCAAAAGCATTCTCAGATGCATTTCATCATTTGAAGTTGATATAACAATGCTGACAAGTACAAAAGATAACTACTTTGTTCTGTCATGCTGTGTCATGTTGTTGAAAACACAAAGCACTAAGTGACCTTTACAGAAACAGCCAAAAGTAGCTTCCTTTGTGTTGTTTAACGTGGGTGTTTTTTTGAATTGTTGAAGGTCTGTCTCTTCCCACTTGTGGCCAAAGATATCTCCTGAGGAATCTCAAGCAAGAAAAGAATGCTGACACATCAAAGAAATGCAAGAATCAGGGGGAAAGACAAGGAGGAGAATTCACTGACAGGAGAAAAATACACTAGCTATTATGAATTTACACATATGTAAATGCCTTGTAAATCTCCATCTACCCTATTTCCAACTGTAAGGCTGTGCTAGATGAATATATATATATATTATATATGTTATATATATATATATATATTATATATATATATATATATATATAATATATATATGTATATATATACATAATACATAATATATACATATATATGTATGTATATATTAGCTGTGGGTGAACATAGACCATATATAGACTATCTGCTACCCAATATATTATTTGTATGAGTTTTGTCATTTGGGAAAATTAACTTTATGAGCCTTTCTAATTTACCAGCCATTATTGAATAGTACGCTGGTGCTGAATTACAAACCTGCAAAACTTCAGTATAACATAGAGTCATCAGATAGAATTTTGTAAAGATAAACAATAGTTTGGCACTGTCTTATCTCTAGATATCTAAAACTAATTCCTAAAACATTTACTCATATTTTTCTAGAGGGTTAATTAGGAATTAACCCTAACATCTTTTAGGGTTAATTCCTATAGTGAAAGGAGTAATAAAGAAAAATCCCATATCTCTGTTATTTCTGAAAGAAATATATGTATACAATTTGCATTGGAAACACCTGCAGATAAATAATTTAGAATAACCATTATAAATAATATTTAAAAGAAAGCCTATATAGAAAATTTAATGGAATCATTTTCATAAATTCTATGGAAGGCAGAAAATGATGGATAAAGAAATAAAGGACAGGGGCTGGAGAGACAGCTCAGCAATGAAGAGCACCAGCTGCTCTTGCAGAAGACCTGTGTTTGGTTCCCTGCACCCAATTGGTGGCTAACAACAATCTGTAACTCTAGTTCCAGGAGATCCTGTGCCTTCTTCTGACCTCCTTGAGCACTGCATGAGAAAGGCACACTTACACACATGCAGGCATAATACTCATACACATAAAATAAAAGTAATTAAAAAAGAAATAAAGGACAGATGGAAGACAAATATCAAAAGAATGGAATTTCTTTTGCAACTGAGCCTGGAAACCTAAAATGTTGCTAAATATATCAGGAGTTTCATGCATTTGAACAGTATGATGGTGCTTAGATGGCTACTTGAATGGATTGAGAAATATCTAGGAAGATTATTAAAGCATACTAAGTGCTGGTCTTTAAGGGTGTTGCCAGACAGGATTAATTTAGAGAGGAAAGACTGCCCTGAATGTCACAGGAAGTATTGTGATGCCATAAACAGGGAGTCTGGAAGTAATTTTAAAAAAAATAGAAGGGGGACAGAAAGCCTGCTCATTCTCATCATCATCCTCTTCTTCATGTATTCATTGATTCAGTCATTCATTCGTTCTTTTTCCCATCCATTCTCCTACTCACTCTGAACTCTAAGTCTGTTTCTTTCCTCTCTCTCTCTCTCTCTCTCTCTCTCTCTCTCTCTCTCTCTCTCTTTCTCTCTCTCCTTGCTTTCAGGTACAATGATATAAGCCTCTCTAGTCTACCATGTCTCATCCACCCACCAAGAGGATCTGAAACCATGAATCAAACAACACCCCCCCTTAAGCTGTTTTCCCTCAGGCATTTGCCACAGTGACCCAAAAGACGCATTGACCTAGAAAATGAAGATTGGCCATTCCTTAGTGCTCTACTTGCACAACCTCTGCCACAACTGTGGATTAGGGAAGGCACTGTGGATGGGTATCATCATGGATGCTTTTTGTTATTGTAACTACAATAATAGTAAGGCCAATATTGTCTTAGACAGATAATTGAAAACACTTAGAATAGAATACTACTAAACAATTTTTTGACCATTTGTTTCTTTTTTTTCTATTATTTTTTATGCATATGAGTGTACTGTATGCACGTAGGTTGGTGCACCCCGTGGTGCCACGGAGGTCAGAAGAGGGCATCAGATTCCCCTGGAACTGGAGTTAAAGATGGTTCTTAGCGGCCATGTGGGTGCTGGGAATCGACCCCAGGTCCTCTGCAAGAGCAGTCAGTGCTCCTGACCACTGAACCATCTCTCCAGCCCCAACCATTTGTTTCTTAAACTTGAAGCTAGTAAGTGAAGATTAAACAAGTGTTGAAAAAATGGGATTGTACATGTAAGAACTCACTGCAAACAAGAAAACGATAATTTTAAGATACAAAAGGGCATCTTCTAAGAGACCCCTCGTACCTTCACAACTTGTCATCTTAGAGATGTGTTTACAGGTAAAAACCCTTGACAGGAGGAAATGTCTCCTTCAGGGACAGGTGCTGATTCATTTATTGATTGTTATAAAGCCTGTGGATACCTCAACATCAGAGTTTTTCTTCTATAACAAAACCCACTGCATATGTGGGTGTGATCTGACTCCTTTCCATCATTTCATGGGTTCTGTGGGTGAGAGTATTTAATGCACATTCTGGGCCTTCCTGCTAAGGTATTAATAGACTGCTTTGTAGCAAGAAGTAGGCAAAAGCAAATCCTACCATGATATTATTAGCAGTATTATTATCATTAATATTATACTATTATTGTTCAGAAGTCAAATTTGATTAGTTTTAGCATTGTATAACTAATCAAATCATACACAAGAAAAACTGAAAAACTACAAATTGCTTAAATTCTCACTTATTGGTCAATTTTTTTAAGTTTTCAAAAGTATAAATGTTTATTCAGGAACTAAATTTTTCTAATTCAACTCACACACACATTGTATAATAGTATAAACAGATGTGTATCAGTATCAGTGATCTATGTTATGAAGCCACAAAACAAAAATGTATATACCTAGAAAAACCTTATTTCTCAGAAATCTCTGCAGCTTACAGGAAGGATAAGATAAAGCCACCTTAAATTACTAAATAAAGACTATCCATACATCATTTTATTTGGAAAGGTTAGTATCAGCACAGGGAAACTAGACTTCATGGACAACAGATGTTTTCAGTTTAGGTATCATCAGTTTATTATAAAAGGGAGGCATGGAAATTATTACATGATGAAATAGTTTAGAACTTCACTGGAATGGCCAACTTTGTGTGATGCCACATCAACAGTTATTTCAGTCTACATACTTCCCAAGAATGTCACTGTCTCTATATAAGAAATATTCTTTGTCAACTACAACTACTTTGGTTTCTCCATATCCTGGGAGAAGAACTTTGTCTCTGATTTTCACACTAGCTGGTTGAATCTCTCCACCCTTTCCTTTAGAACCTGATCTGAAAGCCGCTACTGCTACTTGCAATATTTTCCATGATATGTTTTCTGAAAGCATAATGCCACCTTTGGTTACAGTTTCAGATGCACTCCTTTCAACCAATACTCTGTCAAACAGCGGAATAAATTTTCTAAATGCTTATCGTGCCATGACTCTGGGTGCCACAGACTGGACTGCCCTTCAGCAGCTGCTACAAGGAGAGACCTCTTCATCAAATTTATGAAGAGAAGTTAAGCACACACTTTAAATCATAAAGTTTGTGTTTATCCTTGGATAGGACTCCTATATTGGAGAAGAGTAGGTGGAAATATTGTAAGAGTCAATGTTGGTCCATGAACAGGGAAACTGAGTCTTTCTGTCCATTTGAAGTTTGTTCATGTGAATTTTCAGCAATGGTGACTTTGAGCTCTTTCTTATTGGTTCTCTAAAAGAAATTTTAAATATTCGCATACAAGTAAAATTTCTAAAAAGAAGCTAAACACATATTTAAAGGTGTAATTTTCATCTAATTAACAACCAAAAATGTCCCCAAATGAGGACACTGCATAATTTTGTTATGATTCTTACATACAAGAACATGTACTTAAGATTGCTTTGTTGCACAAATAACAGTAAGGTCTTAGGTAAGAGCAATATGCTCAAATAGCATACTGTTAATATTGATCAACCTGTCAATATCTTCTTCCACCAGATATGAGATTAATAGCCTAGCATATTTCTTTCATTTTCCTGTAAAAATTATTATATAACATTTTGTGGTCCTTCATTATGAGTCATAATAATTAGAATTTACTATAAACAATTTATTTTAAATGTTTATTTTCCAAATGTCTCATAGAGAATATAAAAACGAGAACTCTACATACTTTGGAGGTCAGAGAAATTCTGGATTTTGCTGAGATAAATAAGTGGCTAAGTACTAGTCACTCAAGCCTGATGATGTGTGTTTGGTTCCCCAGAACCAAGGTAAAAGCCAGACATTGAAAGGAGCATCTGCAATCACAGCACTCTCAAGATGCGGGTATGGGAGGATAAAGAATCCCCAGCTGGCCGGGCACGCACAATAGTGCCCAGAAAGATCCTGCCTCAGAAACAAGATGGAAGTCAAGTACCAATGCCTGAGTTTGTCCCCTGACATCTACACATGCAGTGGCACCTACACACACACACACACACACACACACACACACACACACACACGGGCTGTGCACATAAACATCAAATACACAAATACTAAAATAAACTCTGCAAAGTGTTATTTAGATTCAAAGAAAATGTCGTGCATTTAAGTGTGTGAATTCCAGAATATATGTTTGAGAGGCTGCAGTATAAAGAGCTATAGTTTACTACACTGCTTGTCAAGTAAATTATTAGGCATGGAAAAATTATTTGAGCATAAACTCAACTGGTTTCCATGTACTCAACTACGACAACCAAGGCTTATTTTCACTGGGGCTTTTTGATCCTTAGGAAACAGCTTATTAAATCTAAAGTCTTCGAGCTACTCTCAATGCCTAATTAATAATAATTTAACAGAGAATTTCAATATTTTAAAGCTGAAAAGAATTCTATATTAATTTCACTTCACTCTTGTATGTACATAACTACAGATAAGTTTACTTGCAGAACATTTTAGGACACTTGACACAAAAGCAAAACCATTTAGCTATAGGTAAGGTAATTATATAACTACTCTCTTCCAGCGTATTAATTCAACAATGGATTTTGGCAATTTCCAATACTGCTATTATGCAATGTAAATAAACTGGGGTGTACAAAAGTCTACATGTTTATCTAAAATATAGAATGAATGAACTGGTTTGACAAGGTATCCAAGAAAGGAGAAATGACCATGGGTAGGTCAAGAATTTTAAAACAATTTGCAGCCTAGTGCTGAGTGAACTTGTCACCTCACATTTCACTATACTACATCTTTTTAAAAAAATTTTTTTTATTAATTTTATTTATTTATTGTATGTGTATGAATGTACTGTCTGCATGCAAGTCTGTGCACCCATGTCGTGCAACGCCGCGGAGGTCAGAAGAGGGTCTCGCATTCCCCTGGAACTGGAGTTCTCCTGGAATTGGAGTTTTAGACGGTTCTCGGCCGCCATGTGGGTGCTGGGGATCGAACCCGGGTCCTCTGTAAGAGCGGTCGGCGCTCTTAACCGCTAGGCCATCTCTCCAGCCCCACTATACTACATCTTAAGTAAGCTTTGATTACAGGGTTTCCATAGTCTGATGCTACTGTTTTGCAAACAGAAATATACATATATATTTTTTTTAAATAAATCTAAATAAATCTAAACTTTTTAAAATTTTATTTATTTTTATATGTATGAAAGTACTGTCTGCATGTAGGTTTGTGCACCCATGTTGTGCAATGCCACAGAGGTCAGAAGAGGGTGTTGGATTCCCCCAAAACTGGAGTTAAAGACGGTTCTCAGCCGCCATGTGAGTGCTGGGTCGAACCCGGGTCCTCTGCAAGAGCAGTCGTTGCTCTTAACCACTAGGCCATCTCTCCAGTCCCAAATCTAAACTTCTAAATACAATGGTAGGAACAAAATTAGTGATTAAACTATAAAATTTGCCAACTAACAGGAGAGCTTACATTGCCAGTACGGAAAATACCAGGGCCTTTCACAGTCCCTGCACAATCACTGCCTAATTGTCAACCTTTCAGGCCATTAAGTGCCTCATTTGCTAACATGGCCTAATACTTGATTCATAGTCCACCAATAAATTGTTTATCTGGAAAAGTAATATGGGAGATAAAATAATAGTTATATTGTACTTCAAAAGCTAATTATCAAATACAAAATTGTTTTCTTTTTAACATGTTATTGAACTTTTGCAATTTCATACAACTTGCTGGTATTTAGATCCCTACCCTAATATGTTCATCCACTGAAGCCTGGTTAACTTACCAAGAGTTCCATCCTTAGAAGAGACTATCTCTCTCCCTCAGTTTCCAAAGAGAAAATTATTTTCTAACACTTTATCTTCACTGGTGCTTCATTTGTAGTAGTAACATAATAAACTCAAAATATTATGCCAAAAGATAATTCAATTACATACCACAAAATGAAATGTTCAGTTTCTGGTGACTGGGCATGGAACAAAAGAATAGAGTTTTTAAGATATTTTATTTACTATTTTTTAATTTATGTGTATGAGTGTATTGCCTGCATGATTGTCAATGCACCCTTGTGCAGTACCAACAGATGTCAAAAGAGGACAATGTATATCCGGGAAATTCCTTTGTCTCTTGAATTATATTATACCTTCTGCACAGAATTTTCATGACTCAAATAACCTTATTTACAATGTGGTCACAGATTGGGGAAGAATAAGCCCTTTAGGATTTTCAATAAAGAGCCACTGAATATTATTATTTCTGTTGTGACAGTAATTTAATTTAAGACAAATTCAAAGTATAATAAATTATGCTATTATTTGAACAATGAAGATTGAGATAGTTACCTATATACCTTACACTCCTAAGAAGTCTAATGTTCAGTCTTCAGTCTCACATCTCTTTCAGAACTGGACTCCTAGACAGTAAAGAATGCTTACTTTTTTCAGTTTGCTTATTTTTTTACAATGACCATGAACTCAGCTTTTGATATTGAGGAATATATTTAAATAAACCTACTGAACAAGTAGTTCATTGCATTGTAACTGAACATTTGGTGGTTTATTAATTAAAATAGTCTGGATATAAAAGTAACTTTAAATAAAGGAGTTCACTTATTAAACATAATATATAGAGGTTTAGATATTCCAAGGTTGGTTCAGAGACTCAACAAAGTCATGGAGAGTATAGTCTTACTTTTGAGGATGCCATTTCACCTAAGGGAAAAATGGATTGTCACAGTTATAGAAGCCACATGTATTTACGATGTATTGCCGAAAAGAAACAGTTTTGTCTGTGTATTGCTTTTCAATAAGGAGAAAACATTTTGGCCTCTCCTTTCATTGTGTAGACTGCTATCTAATTCCCATGATTGAATGAGGCTTTGGCATACGGAAACGGAGTGATGACACCTAGCTTTAGAGCAACTGTGGTTATCTCCCCAGGGATAGGGGATAACTAAACTGAATGTTACTCTGCTATTAAAAAAGAAGCAGATGGATGGAGTACATGACAGAGGAGGCTCATTCACATTGTGGATGGGTGTAACAGGAAGAGCAGGGAACAGGCCCCACAATCCACCTTGATGATATGCCCCAATGACCTAGGACCCATCTCCTAATGATCCACCAGCTCCCAATCCTGTCACTGGGGAGACAAACCCTTTATTTGTAGGCTTTAGGGAATGTTCTAAATCCAAACTGTACCAAATGTCAATAATAAAATGGTAAGAGAAATTTGTTTTGCACTATGCAAAATTGTGAGCATATGTACTTGTGTTTGGATATTTGAAATTTCATTTAATTTCTTTCATAATAAAACTTTAATTTGTATTTTCCAAAAATAAAAAAATAAAAAAGCAAAGAAGATCAGTATTGAAATACCCCAAATGTCTGTGCTATACTTGGAAATTAGAAAGCATTTCCTATAAATATATATTTCATGTACCAAATTCCTTATTCAGGTCCTTAATTCTCTATAAGTATAAGCCTCCTTGAAAAATGAACAAATTAGGCAACAAACACATATGTAGAGGCAAAAGTGTGTATAATTTGGTATTTTAAGCAGATCTGGATTATCAAAGATGTACAGATAATTCATGGTAAAGTATGTAGCTCAGAGCTTTATATGGCATGCAATGAATATAATTTTAATCCTCATCTCACTCCTTCATAAAACTGACCTAAATTTTTATTTCCAAAACTGTATGTTCGAAATGTCTTATACTAGGCTCTTCAATATTTTTCTTCATATGTATGTCAGTTTACTATTTTTTTTCATGTATCACTAGGGTTAACTATCAGGATTCTTTAATTATAATGGGTTTTGTATGTAGTGCAAAAACCTCATCCATACTAAGCAGGTGTTTGATCACTGAACCACATGTCTAGTTCTAAATACTAGTAGTTTATTTGAACAGTAGATAATGTATCATTATATATGCATACATACACACATATATTGTCAATATTTTAAACAAACAAATAAGCAAACAAAGACCCCAGTAGAGCATCAAAGTTCCTGGGGATCTCATCCCTTGCCTCTCCCTGACTAGTCAGACTATAGTCACACGGAATTTATTGTCCACTTTACTTTCTATGAAAAATTAACTTCTTTTTTGCAGAATCCCCTGTATAAAATATTCTCCTGGGCCAGGCATGGTGGTGCACGCCTTTAATCCTAGCACTTGGGAGGCAGAGGCAGGTGGATCTCTGTGAGTTCAAAGCCAGCCTGGTCTACAGAGTGAGTTCCAGGACAGCTGGGATGGGAGATCCAGTAAAAAAAAAAAAAGCTGTCTCAAAAAAAAAAAAAAAAAAAAAAAATATATATATATATATATATATCCTAGCTGTTCTTCATCTAATTCTAATTTAACCTCAGGACTCATTTCAAAAACTACTACCCCTGGAAAAATATTTACTACTCAAGTTACAATAAATGTCGCTTATCATTGCAGATCTCCTTTTTGCTTAATATTCAATATGCAAAACTGAATGCAGCTAGTTTTCCTTAGGCCTTGCTCACTGCATTCTGTGACATACTCCTGACGCCTTTGCGGGTACAGAAGTGGCACTCAGCAAATGAATGCCTTTGTTGTGTGCGTTAAGTACTCTCTAAAATTGAATACTAAGGACAAAACTCCTTAAATAATTTAATGTGATAATGAGTTTTAAAAAGTTATCGCATTCACAATAAAAACACAGTAACAGTTCACAAATACTTCCCATAAGCTCAATGTTATGCCACATGCTGTATATTTTCCCACATTATCATCAAAACAGTTCTGTGCAATGAAACTATTTTCCGAATTTTTAAAAATTAGGCTGCTGGGCATGAAGAAGATAACATACAGTTTTTCAAGACCATACCTATTAAGTCTGAGCTTGGAACCTGAACTCAGGAAACTTGTACCTGAAGCTCACATTTGAGTTGTTACAACATTTTAATTGTTAAAGAATCAGAACCACTTTCCATATGCTTCTTTTCATATATTCTTAATTTGAAACAGTCTTAGAAAGCTTTACTGGGAAAAAAAAAAGCAACAAACATTTCTGAAAAGAGAAGACTATTTTATTTTGTTTGTCTTCATTTAAATTAACATTTGATTACTACAAAAAGTAATCTACTGCATTGAAAGTGTTCAAAAAAACTCTTTTTGTGAAATGATAATTTTTTTAAATTATTGACAAAATATTTCTTCAAACAAAATGCTCATTTTAAAATTTTTTCTATTTTTATTTTTAAGAATTTCATACATGGGTATTGTCTTTGCATTATTTCCATCCTTCACAGTCCCCCAAATTTTAATTTTTAATAATAAGGTAAATGCTATTATCTTCTTTTAAAGTAGAATGGGAATGATGATATTAGCTTCGAAGAAAATAAAGTTCTTACAAAGAATGTGTCCTTATCTAAACTGGTTTCACTTTATTGTTTGAAAATTACCTTGTGATTACATAGGTTTTTATCATTATTCAACATGAAATTATAAAATAAATACATTTCAAAAACACAATACCAAAAATCCATTTATTTGTTGTTACATTGAGAAGTAATCTGATATAAAAACTAAATAGTAATGTGACAGGCAATAGGGAAAACCAAAAGCATGAATTTAGTCAAAGATACATATTGCTGTTAATGTCATAAAATTTAGAATTTTTTTTTTTTTTGGTCTTCTCAAAACAGCATCTTCCTGTAGCCCCAGCTGACCTTGAACTCACAGAGCTCCACCTGCCTCTGCCTCCCAAGTGCTGGGATTAAAGGCATGTGCCACCACTTTAGAATAATAATAGTATCCAGTATAGAAGGCAAAACTATGGAATGACTATAGATTGTGGAAATGCTTAATTTCAAGACTATAAGTATTCATTCACAATGAAAATATAAAATGATATACTAGAAACAACTACAACTTCACTCCAAATCTGCAGCATAAACTCTAAAAGGAGGAAAAACTAAACTGCTTATGGATCTTTGAATATTGCTTGGAGTTTAATTTCACACTGAACATAAGAGTCTATTCAATAATAAAACCATTGGGTGATGGAAAACATGTTCAATATCAATTGATAACTACTAAGCTAATACATAATTAGATACTCTGTTTTATGGTATAATCAGTAAAGTTAGCATTCTCATGTGAAATTCACTTTAACATTTTTTTTTTTTTTTGGTCTTTTCAAGATAGGGTCTCCCTGTAGCCCCAGCTTTCCTGGAATTCGCTCTGTAGACCAGGCTGGCCTTGAACTCACAAAGATCCGCCTGCCTCTGCCTCCCAAGTGCTAGGATTAAAGGCGTGCGCCACCACGCCCGGCCACTTTACCATTTTAAAACATATCTAATCTTTATCAAACTGTTTTGTTTTTTTCTGTATGTGTATGAATGTACTGTCTGCATGCAAGTTTGTGCACCCATGTTGTGCAATGCCGCAGAGGTTAGAAGAGGGTGTCGGATTCCCCTAGAACTGGAGTTCTCCTGGAACTGGAGTTTCAAAAGGTTCTCGGCCGCCATGTGGGTGCTGGGGATTGAACCCGGGTCCTCTGTAAGAGAGGTCGGTGCTCCCAACCGCTAGGCCATCTCTCCAGCCCTATCTAACTGGTTTTTAACCCACATTTTATAGACCCTATAATATTAGAAAATAGAAACATGTTTATAAAAAATTCAGAATTCATTTTCTCATATACAGTCTTACTATAAAAGTCTTAAACATAAGATAAGATAAAATATAGGTTATAGTTACAATCACAATATGCATAGTTTTAAAGAATTTTCCAGGTAATAATATTTACATTTTATACATCAAATATGAAGATGAAAAAAAAATTTTTGTCTTTGAGACAGGGTCTCCCTATAGCCCCAGCTGGCCTAGAACTCATTCTTTAGACCAAGCTGGCCTTGAAGTCACAGAGATACACCTGCCTCTGCCTCCCAAGTGCTGGGATTAAGACAATAAAACACTAAATAGCCAAAATTGACATTTACCTTAATTTTTGACCTTTTAGAAATGTATTCTGAAGAAATAATCACAGGATTCTATCCAAAGATTTTACTAAAGAAATTTCTTTATAGTTTTTTGTTTTAAGTAAAAAACATGATCTTTATTGACTAAGCAGAGGTTAGTGTGGGAGTGGATACTGCAAGGGGGGTTGAGGTAGACTTGGTCATCTCTAGTTGAAGAAGCTGACAACAAAACACGGCAATACCTTTACAGCTCTTAAACATAAGAGAGCCATTTTAAATTAGAGAAAAGGAACAACCAAAAATATAAAGACAAACATTTAGGAATTTAGATTCCAAATAATAACAAATCATGACCCTCTAGGTATATTGGTGAAATAAGAATTCCAAAAGTGAGAATATGCTCAGGGACTGGAAAAAAAAAAAACCAAAAAAAAAAAAGAGAAAGAAGAAAAAAAAAAAAAAAGGAAAACCTGGTAACAAAACACAACAGAAAGGATGATGCATATTTTCTAAAAATTATCATAGTCACACATGCATATCAAAGAGGTGTTTATCAACCTGCAAAATGTGCTTAGTGAATAGTGTAGCAGGGATTATTTCTAAGAAGAGGATGATATATCATATTGTTGTCATTTTTCATATATTCTTAAGTTTCCTTAGATGAATATATTCTTTTAGTAATAAGATACATGCGATCTGATAAACATGTTTCCCCTGAATTTTAATGAAGAGGTTGTCCAAGTTATAGAAAAATGTCACACCGTCTGTCTTCTCCTAAGGATTCCTAGGCAAACAACTTTTTGAGACTTATATTTATTTCCTGGAAAACAATCATTTTAAGAAATAGTCCCATAGACAATTCTACATCTTGTATACATTAGAAAACTTCTTTACTCTTCTGACCTCCGTGGCATTGCACGACACGGGTGCACAAACTTGCATGCAGACAGTACGTTCATACACATACAGAAATAAATAAAATTAATTAAAAAAATTTAAAAAAAAAGAAAACATCTTTAAAGTACTGGGTGATCTCGATAGTGTGCTAACTTTTAAAGCTTATTTTAAAAATCTCAAAGAGTTTGTGAAAAGTATTGTGGCTAATGTTCTCTAGTACATGGAAAAAATATTCATTTTGTTATGTGCTCACATTAGTGAGTTATAGGGCTAGGAGCAAATATTCTTCATTTTTGGATACCAGGGCACCTGATCTCCCTACTGTGCTGGCCTGTTAGATACTGAACAAATGAGTGGTTAACAAGTTGTGTGAAGAGGTGCAATGTCCTGAATCCCATTTTGCATGGGACAGGAGTTTCAGTGTCCAGTATGTCTTAATAAGGGCTCTGATTTAAAACCTACATTTACTGAAAAAGTTTCCTAATTGTTCCACAGCATTTTTTGAAAACATAATAATAATATAAATATTCGCAACACAGTTTAAATTTGTGATTATCAAATATATTTAAATTTTCATTGAGAAAAATGATAGGTTGTAGCCTCATTTTTTTCTACAGCATAGGGCCTAATTTTTCTCTTTATATTATTCATCTTAATGTTTACAATTAACAGCATTACTTAGGGAGAGTAGGGAGAGTAGACAATAATGCATACAAGGTGACATCACCTTGTCATGAATTAAAAGTTTAAATAAACACTGGGCTCTTTATCCTGAAACAGTAGTTTTAACCCTATATTATTATGTTGAATCAGTAAGAAATTTTCAACACTGTCTCAGTTATGGAAAAACTCACAAAAAAAAAAAAAAATACAGAGAACTCAGGAAAATGACAAAAATATGCTTACTATATTACTATCATATCCTCAATGACTATCCCAGTGCTCAGAGTAAGAGTTTATTTGCAATGTGTTCATTGATAAATTAATGCAGTAGAAACAGTGTAAACTAGCCTGTTGTGTTCCCATGAGAGTGACTGAAAGCCAAGGTCAGTTCTTTTGCATTCTCTTCTTTCTTCTTCTCCCTCCAGCCATAGAAATAGAGCTCAGTTATTTCTGCATGGCTGCAAGGTGAATAAGGCTGTCTCTTCCTCTTGCAGTACCATTTATTATAAGTTCACTGACATAATGCAGTTAATTTTTTTTAATTTTAAGAAGTTATAGGGCATTATTTCACTTACTACAGTACTTGAAAGTAATGTTCAGAATGTTATTTATTTATATAGAGATCTGCTAACTGAGAAGCATCATCTTGCTTTAAGGGGCCTCCTGTTTGCAAACTGAGCAACCCTGTTATTATAAGATTTAAAACACTGTATGTATGAAAGAACACATAAAACAATTCTACAGAGTAAAGTTGTGTCCATTTTCAACCTGTGAAAATACATTACTTGAATACAGACACAATTTAGAAAACTTCAAAGGGTATCATGAATTGAAATATCTATGTAATTTTCCTTGTTCTCTGGTATAATGTATATTACCATATGTATGTAATTTGGGTATATATGTTCATGTGCAATTCAGAGATTCTATTGAAAATAACAAATTTATTTAATTTCAGCACAAGCAATCTAGTGCACCAATAAATTAATTGATAAGGAACCAATTTTTAAAAATAAGAATACCTCAGCTTGCAATTTTTGAGAGTCCATGGAAAACCTATAATTATAATCATTAGCTTAGATCTCAATAACGAATCTTAGAACATTAATCCATTCCTCATAATGCCCCTCCTGCAAGTAAATTCAAGAAGGAATGCTAATTCTCAACTGCAAATTATCTAACTTAATCTCGGAATTTCCTAAAGCCAATCTAAGACTTGTGAGTACTAGCTGGCTATTCAGTAGCACGCCATACATTAGATGTGGTTCAACATTTGCATAGTTGTATGCACTACAGAGCATAACAAAGCATACCCAGAGAATCCCAGTGATGCATGGCAGCACTAAGAATCCAAATATTGTTTAAAAATAAACCATTTATTTACTTTAAGTCACTGCTAGGAAGAGTTTTGATCTTTGTTTTAAAAGATAACTTTGGGGACTGGAGAGATAGCCTAGCGGTTAAGAGAGCCGACTGCTCTTGCAGAAGACCCGGGTTCGACCCCCAGCACCCACATGGCAGGTGAGAACCGTCTTTAACTCCAGTTCCAGGGGAATCCGACACCCTCTTCCGTCCTCCGTGGCATTGCACAACACGGGTGCACAAACCTACATGCAGACAGTACATTCATACATATATATATAAATAAAAAGATAACTTAGGCAGTCTGGTTATTTTCAATGATTGACAAGTCGTTTGGAAAAGAATGAGCCTGAGTTGTTAAAAGCACTTATTCTCCACAGAAATAACAGATAAATAAGGGAGAACTGGCAAAGAAGAGCACTGTTTTTCAGTCCTGAAACCAGCACAGCCTCTAGACCACATCTCTCTTCTCCTGGAGGCAGCAGGTATGAATATAAGGTCTTAAGCCAGGAATAGCTGCCTGTCAGGCAATAATCATAGAGATTTCTTTCACAAGTCCTAAGAGTACTCCAAATCTCTATCACAGTCCAAAGGGACAACTGCTTGTCATGTCCCTGAAAAAGAAGTTACTTGGGTCTCCCCAAGTTATTACCAAACTCTGTCCTTAGAAGCACCAGAGGTACAGTGTTCTTAAGCAAAAGTTATTCTAAGAATGGAATTTACAAAAATCTAAACCCTACTACAAACTGTGCAGATTAATCCAGAGGACTTCGGGGGTCTTCTTAGAAATAAAGTATACGAATCATCAATCCTTCAATTTTTTTTTTAATTTTTATTTATTTTTGTATGTGTATGGGTGTACTGTCTGCATGCAAGTCTGTGCACCCGTGTCGTGCAATGCCGCGGAGGTCAGAAGAGGGTGTCGGATTCCCCTGGAACTGAAGTTCTCCAGGAATTGGAGTTTCAGACAGTTCTCAGCCGCCATGTGGGTGCTGGGGATCGAACCCGGGTCCTCTGTAAGAGCGGTCAGCGCTCTTAACCTCTAGGCCATCTCTCCAGCCCCAATCCTTCGATTTTTAAATGAACAATAAATTCTATTTATTTGAAATAATTTAAAAATATTGTATTACTAAGAGCAGACATGTGATTTAAATGTGACTTATTTGATATACCAAAATTTAAACACAAAAGAAATCTCCAACTCTGTTTTTAGAATCGCTTTAAAATATTTTATTCTTTTTCAAGAATAAATGGGCTCACATGGTGTTCTTTGTGATATTATTCCTACCTCATAGCATAAAACAATGAGAAGTAAGTAAAATTCTTATTGAAAATTCTAAAATCTGAGTGATAACAATTCATTTAATGAATCTATCCATTTTAACTGTTTTTATTCATTCTAAGCTGGTATTTCGACAATGTTCTTTTGTATATTTGTGAAAATTAAATGAGAGAACAAAAATCAAGTTCTAGAACAATGTTTGAGAATGGTTAGTAGTGTAGCAATTTGATAATTTTAAGAACCTAATTCTGAAGCCAGGTGCGGTGGTACATGCTTTTAATCCCACTACTTGGGAGGCCAAAGCAGGTGCATCTCTGTGAGTTTTAGGACAGCCTAGCATACATACCCAATTTTAGAGCATCCAAGGCTACTTAGTGAGATGCTGTCTCAAAGAAAAAAAAAAAAACTAATTGTGAGAATGGCATTTTTCCCTTGATAGTATCAAGCCTTATTAAACTAATACATCAAAATTAAATTCACTCAGAAAAAGTGCAAAGACCTTCTCTTCACATTTGAATCTTTGATCTGAGTAACATTTCAGAAGTGGAACTATATCTCTTTGTTTTCCACTCAGTGATGGCTGATGCTTAAAATCACCTTCAATGGTCACTAGAACCCTGACCCGATAGGAAATAAAAGTAAAAATTTAGGACTGTCCCACATAGTAAGTAATGTGCAAATCAACTCACGGCTTGGTGGAAATCCACGGCACAAGTGGAATTATGTCAAACTTTCCCAAAAGTATCAGGAGAGAGGAAGAAAGAAGCTTTGCTAGTAGATGGCAGGGGCAAAGCATTAACTCCAAAACAAATGGAGGCCTAACGATTGTCATAGTCCTTTAAAAAGTACTGATGGATTTTAATAGACAAAAATAGTAACGGGGATGGAGAGATGGCCTAGTGGTTAAGAGTGTCGACTGCTCTTGCAGAGGACCAGGGTTCGATCCCCAGCACCCACATGGCGGTTGAGAACCGTCTTTAACTCCAGTTCCAGGGGAATCCTACACACTCTCTGACCTCTGCTACATTGCACGACACGGGTGCACAATCCTACATGCTGACAGTACATTCATACACATAAAAAAATAAATAAAATTTAAAAAATAGTAGCAAACTAATACTCATGCAGAGAGCATGGAAAACACTATAGATAGGTTAGTAATTAGCATAATGACTGGAAGGACACATTAAAACTCCAAGAGCAGAGCAAGTTGGTCCATGGTTCATAGATATAGTAAGAGTCACTCAGGGTGGGGGACAATGGGATCTAAAACAAAAGCCAGCATGGAGAGAGATGAAGCCAGGCAGATGTTCCCTGAGCCATTTCATCTTCTCAAATCTTTGCCAGTTACATTCCTGCTTGTCTCAGGAGCAGAGCTGATTGCCCTTCTTTACAATCAAACCTTGAATATAAATTACCCTCATCCCCTCACCTTGACAACTAAGGGAGAGAATGGAAGTAATCCTACTCAAGCCACCCAGTGCCTGCTGACAGGTCACCACAATTAACAACTATTGTCATTTATAGAATTCATTCATCAGGTCCATTCAAATCACATTGTCTTCATTTAAATTAAATCAGAACCTCCTAATTAGATTAACATATTTTAAGCATCTATGTTTCAAATATATTGTTAACATTTTTGTGCTCTAAATCTACTAGTCAATCATAGTTTAAAAGAATGTTATAAGCAATAGTAAATTCTATGGACAAATGTCAGTCTAATTGATCTGAGTCATAGTTTAGTATTCCAAATTATTGGTTTCCATTTAACTGAGAACTATTGTCGAAGCTACATGAAATCCTGATTTCAAACCCAATAAATAAGAACAATTAAAATTCCAGAAATCGTTTGCTTATAACCGTTATTTTGTTGTTACTATCTTCACATCAAAGAAGGTATTTCAATTGCTTCATTGGCAATCTTTAAGGGCTCAGCTCCTGGTTTGCTCAAAACTTCTGATAGGAATCCAATCGCACATCACTACTGTGCATATTGCTTTGGAGCACCACCTATCAGCTGAAGGAGATAATGACACATGGCAGAACTTGAGCACAGAGCCTCTACCCACTTTTCAACCTAAAAACAAACAAGAATTGTTTGTTGTTTTTTAATTCATTTCTATCCTGTGTCAAATAAAAGGCTGATCACAGTAGTTTGGAACGTTTATACTTTAATAGATATGGAAAAAATATTTTGACCTGACTCAGTGGCTATTAAGAGTTTGAGGTTCAACATTATAAAGGCTCAGATTTTCCTATTAGTAGCATCATTTCTAAGCATGTAAGATGTAGGGTACAATAAACCAGTGGATTTCATTGGCATATCCCTGTGACTTACAAACTGAAGTGTGTAATGCATAACTTTTACCGAGTTCCATAACTATCTAAATAAATATATAAAACCTATGAGATAAGGGGATTTTAATAATTGTAAGAATTCATTCACTAGTTTCAGCATGCAAAAATCTGCTCAGTGTTTACAAATAAATGGTGCATTTCTCTCTGGCATGCATACTGTTTTCCAAAAATACATTCAGCCACAAGATTCATTAGTTGACTTCTATATTGATAATTTTAAGTGCCTAAAACATATAAAAAGTTATCTCATGGTTAAAAAACATGTTTTTCTTTGAAGGAACTTATAAAAAAATAAGGATGAAAGGACAGCAGATTTGTGTTTATACGATAAATAAAAATCTTTAAAATAAAACTGTCTAAGGTTCTTTTCCTAATGCCAAACTATAAGAACAGAATATGAAGGAAAAAAATATTGGAGAATACTGCCCCTCAGAGAATGCCATATTCCTTCCCAAAACAGTTTACTTGCAATGTTTCTGTGAGTCCAGGAATACAATTATTTTGCAAGCCATTATTACATCTCCAGTTTATAAACAGGGACACACAAACTCAAGTCGAAACTGTGAGACACAGAAAGTCCCTGTTCTCAGACCTGGCGCATTGTAACTTTAAACTTCAGATGCTGCTGTGTTTTTCTTTTATTCATCAAAACGTGGAATCAGATAACATGATGGAACCCAGAATAACCTAAAATTTGGAATCCTACTACTTCAACCTCCTAAATGCTTGAATTAAAAGTGTGTACCACCATGTAAGGCTTTCTCCTTCAAGAATGAAAGTATACATTAAATCGTTAACATTTCTTTAGTCTTTACTATGGGCCTAATATGATTTTACAAGATTATTGTACTTAATCTGCACAATGATGCAGTTGGTATGAGTATTAGATTTTCTTTCAAGATAAAAAAAATTGGAGTATGGGGCTGGAGAGATGGTTCAGCGGTTAAGAGCACCAACTGCTCTTGCAGAGGACCTGGGTTCGATTCCCAGCACCCACATGGCAGCTAAGAACTGTCTTTAACTCCAGTTCCAGGGGGAATCCGACGCCCTCTTCTGACCTCCGCGGCATTGCACGACACGGGTGCACCAACCTACATGCAGACAGTACACTCATACACATAAAAAATTAATTAAAAAAAAAATAGCCAGTCGNACAAAAAAAAATAAAATAAATCAGGAGACTAGTCCCAGGTCCTAGTGGACCAGAGGCCACCTATAACTATAATCTCTGGAGATCCAAAACACCTGTGCATCCCCATACACCACACACACACACACACACCACACACACCACACACACATTAAAAATGTATAAAAACACGCTATTCATATGTTGTAATACACTTAGCTCAGACACAAAAGACTAATTTCTCAAACAGAATATAATTTGTGTTCACTCCTAAGGCCAATAACGTATCCAGATTATTTTATTATTTTAAAGCTTCTTATGTAGAGAAGATGGTTGACAGCAAGAGAGTACAAGACCAAGTTCAGATCTCCAAAAACTCATGTAAAACCTGGGCAGATGGGTATAGCCACCTACTATTCCAATACCCACAACTGGGGCAGAGAATTTCAAAAGCAAGATAGCTAGATAGACTGGCTGAATTGACAAGCTCGGGGTTCAGCAATAGCCCTGGGCTCACTCTATAAGGTGGACAGGAGTCAAGACATCCAGTGTCAAGTTAGCCCCTGACATATGTCAACACGCGTGCACAACATACACACAGTATCTTACATTTTTAAAATTAAGTTCAAGGGTAATGACAGAGACCTACCTATCTGAATGATCACCGTCCAGGCCAAAGAAATCTGAAAGTCCATGAATGTGCCAGGTGTTAACTCTTTAGTTGTTTAAGTCTAAAAACAGGGATGCTCAAAAGGAAACAAGGAAATTGTGCTAAAAACAAATGCACTTCACTACTTCAGCAATCAATAAAATCGTAAGAAACACATGTGCAGGCAATGGAATACCATTTGGTTCAACTCAATTTTCCCCTAGCAAGGTTTAAGATTTTTTTAAATGTCAAACCAAAGCTCTCCAAATTTCATTCAGAAAATACAAAAACATAAAATTATGTCTCCCATTCTGCAGTAGGAAGCACTCGTAGTGAGCATTGATTCTTGACTCAGTATGAAGTAAATATGTCTTCAAGCTTAAAGTTCTCAGTGTGCTAGATCAGCAATACACACAAATAGCTTACAGGCCTTAATCAAGAAGAAGCAGGTCGAAAATTAAACCTTGAAGATAACCACTAGAAACTTGTGATGAAGTGAACAATTCATGAATGTGAGAATTATTTTCTGCTGTGCACTTGATTGTGGAGAATGCAGTCTTCAGCCATGACAAAGGTCTAGCAGACATATAAATAACATTACAAGTCTTTGAGATAACTTTTGAAATAAGATCTTCAAATACTTCAAGATTCCTGTGGTTTTGCCAGCATTCCTATTGTCCCTTTAGTGTAGTTTACTTGTGATGATTTCTGTGACACGAATATATATATATGCCTCATTAATAGTCCACTAAAGTTGATCTTTTGTGATGATCATGATTACTTTCACTAATGTCTACATTTTGCGATATGTTTAATGACTGTTGAGCTAGTAGTGAATGACTAGTTTGTGAATGAGCCTGAACCAATTCTACTGTATTCAAATTCATAACCTGATCACAAAACAATTGGTAATTTCTCACTGGCAAGTATAAAAAATAAGAACCATTCACTATTAATACACCCTTTTATTATGTTTCTGTAAACAAATATACCATCGGAGATCTTTTGATGTTTACTTTTTTCTGCAGATTTGGAACAAGTGAAATGTTTTCGTTTTTCCTTTTTTCATTAATAAATCTATCTTTACAGTACTCATCTCACTAGTGAAAAAATATCGGTACTTCAGTAGTTTATTATAAGTGTTATACTCAAAAGCTGTTACTTACTTCACTCACTTCAAGATCTAAGTCATTTGGAGGAATAGCATGAATCTGTCTTTAGCTACAATCGGCGCCAGCTAATTCAGCTGTCGTACTTGGACAAACAAGCTAGTGCTATTTCAAAGAAGCGTAGACGTAAGTCATTTCGAGAGTGACATTATCCCCCACTGTATCTGATCGCTAACTCACAACAGCAAGACTAGATTAACGCTTAGCATTGCCTTCTAGAGACGAAGCACATTAATCGATCGTTATCGAGAAGAGCATCCCTAGTTCGCGCTTTAGTATGGGCAGCAAGCAGGAGTACAGCCGCATAACGAATGCGACCTTCAAAGGCATTGCAGAGAGATGTTGCATTCATTCATTTCAAAGCTTTTTTTTTACCTTCAATTTTCTTACCTGACTTAGAAGAATGAAACGGGAAAAGGCCCACTAAAGATTAATTATCTGAAATACCAATTCAACTTGTTGTTCCCATATATCCAACACACTTTTAGAGATTTAGATATATCTCTAGGGACAATGCAACCTGCTAAATTTGAAGTTCATGCAACTGAGAAATATTAACTGTGTTAGACTGATTATGATTTTAATATAAAATATAAGGTATGACTTTAAATACCTGAGATCCTGGATTGTTTCTCAAAATTATACTAACATATTAGTTTAACAATTATGCCACAACAAGGTGCTGTATACCTCACTGCCAACTACTGATTTTAATGTAAATGTGTACCTGCCTTCATCTCAATCTGCTAGAGCAAATGATGGTACATCCTGGGCTAAGAAAACTGCCACATCGTTGAACTTATCTTAGGGGTAAAAGTCCCAAAGACCAGAAATTCATTCCCAAGTTAACATGACATGATTAAAAACCTAACTCTGTTGCCCATTTTAAGGACTCACCATTACGTTGAATAATATGGCTGCTCAAAGTATACCAGAACTCGCGCGCAATAGTCATCGATTCCTCTTCACACGTACTCTTAACACTATCAGAAGACCCATTAAAAAATTGTCCAAAAGATAGACGTGCCATTTAGATTACAGAATGCACTATATATACTATAATATTCTGAGAAACAAGATTATCATCATATATACAACATCTGTTTCATCTGAGAAGATTTTGCTGAAGTACTTTACACATCTGCCTATCTACTAGGTATATATTTTTTCTTATTTGAGCAATAGAAACTCCATGCGTAATGTTACCACTGTTAGACTAGATAAAATAATACCCGTCCTAGCTTTCATTCACGTAATTAAAATACTCAAGCTAATTATAAGCTATCTAGCATTTTACAATCAAGGCAAATTACTCTAAATGTATAAATTGCATTTCCATCCAGGCGCAGACCTTCCGCGTTTACATCACAGTGGCTTGCAATCTCCCGAATCCATCACTAGTCAGCTAATCTGCTTTCCCGGGCCTTCCGCAATCCTCTATTTGTGTTGTTTTTAACAAATAAGCTTCCCCTAAGTTTACAAAGGTAGGTTCGCAAATATGTGCTATGTTCCCTCCTTCCGCAAGTTATTAATTTTCAACGAAAACAAAGACTTATTCTGGAAGATGCTTAACATAGCACAGATGATGACACACGTAAGAAATGTGGAGAACAGTGCAGGTTGGAATTACTACGACGAGTGACAACTGATAAGAAGCAATGCTTTAGCCAGGAGGATCCGATCAAACAAGTTTCTTCTTATTGGCTTATGGGAGGAAAGAAACGAGCTGCTGAGCTGGAGAAAGAAGGAGGGACTACTGGCATCTCTGAGGAGACCTGCTCTGCTTCCTCAGTGGACAGGTAGAGCAGAAGTCTGCAGTTGGCTTTGCCAGGAAATTACTCTTTCACAACCTTAAGGGAGGGCAGTGTAGAGAAACTCAGAGGAAAGCCAGTTGGGTTACAGGACATATGTATAATCTACCAGACTAATGATAGCCAGCTTGCCCGCTCTTCCTACGATTGTTTTTTAATTTCCCATCTTTCTCCATAGAAAAGTAGGCACGAACAAGAATCCCCTTAACCCCTGAAACTTCCCTCTTCGGCATTGGAATCATTACAAGAGATAATCCAATGCAAGATATGTCTTTATATAAAGAACCTGCCGAGACATTGTCTAATCGTCTTCACGTCCATTTCTCACTTATTAATAATGTGACTCAGTTACCTACAATCTCTCCATTTGACAAGAAAGTATCATTGACCACAAGCCAACATTACTCTTTCGGCATTATACTTAAAGTGCACTTAGTGCACCCTTGGCCTGACGCCTTGCCTTCATGAATCCTTTGTAACTGGGAACTATCTCTGACCAACCCTTTCCCTGGCAGAATCTGACCCAACCTCTGGCGCCCCACCACCTTTCAGACATGACCAGTGAGTCACTTAAGCATGCTCCCTTCACCTTCACTCACGTGCTTCCTTCCAGGCCGCGCCTTTAAAATGGCAAGCCTCTGTCTACTTGTCATTTTAAGAACTGCGACCTCTTAGTTTCCACGTCGCTTTCCACTACTATCTACCGATACCGTTTGCCTGGATTTTTCTTGACCCACTTCTTCCTAGCATTTTCCGAACGCAACCTATTCCTCCCAACTTGCCAGTTCCTTACTGCAAATTTTTTGCTGTGTTCCTGCTGTCATCTGTCTTTTCGAAAACGCTCCATCTTACCTTCTTGTCCTACACCTGGGACTGGGGCGGTGCTTGGTAACCGCTTACTGCTTGAACAACTGACTTTTTTGCGTCGTGCTGCCCCCCCGCCCTCACTGTCCTGTTTCTTTCCCGTCCCCCTCGTGGCTTATCCCACAGTTTCCCTGTTTACCGTGCTATTCAATGTTTCCTTGCCCTCCACCGCAATCTTTGCTCATCCTCTGCGTCGCTTTATCATGGGCCGAGGCCACTCTCTGTTTGGACCACTCTTGCTCTCGTTACTCCCTTCCCGGACCCCCGCCCGTGCCCTTCCATTCTCTGGGTCCCTCTAGCCCTCTCTCCTTCTTCCGCCTTTCTACTTCTGCTTTCGCCCGCTCTTTTGTGTTTTCTCTGGTTTCCATTCTACTCCGACCCTCTTTTCTGCTAACCTTCTTTTTTCGCCCCGGCCTCTCTTCTTCTTTCAAACAAGTGTGTGTCTTTTCTGTGTGCGTATCTTGCTGTGTGCTCGCGTTGCCCCCTGTCTTTCCCTCCCCCGGCGCTTCGCGCGCTGTCCGCCTTCCCCTGGCCCCTTGGCGTTCTGGGCTGCTTGTCGCTCTGTGGGGTGCGCCCCCCCCCCGGTCTCTGCCCGCGCCGCCGTGCTTTCCCTTGCGCCCTGTCCCGCCTTCCCCCTCTTTTCCCGCTATCCTGTCTTTGCCAGCTGTTCGTCCCAGGCGCTTTCCCTCTTGCCCTCTGCTGGCTTCCGGTCGCCCGGTTGCTGTCGTCCGTGCCGGCGGAGCGCTCCCCTGCAGTCGGTCCCTCCCCCCTCGCCCTTCCCTCTCCCTCCTTTGTCCGGCACGGCCTCCGTCGTCGTGCGTTCGGGCCCGCCGGTCCCCCGTCCCTCGCCCGTGCTCCAGGCCGCCGGCCGCCCGCGTCGGCCGCCCCTTCTTTCGGCCCCCCTTCAGCCGGCTTCCCTGCCCTGCGCCCCTTTCGCCCCCTTTGACCTTTCCCCCGCCTCCTCCGTCTTTCCGCCGCCCTCCGCACTTCATGTTGCCCTCCCCTGGTCTTTGGGCCCTGCCCGCCCGGGCTAGCCGTGGCGGCCGGCGCCAGGCGCCCGTCCTCGCCTGGCCCTTCTCTCTGGGTTTTCCGGCTTTCCTTCCGCTCCATTTCGCCCCTCTTTCCTCCCCATGCGTCCCTTTCTTTCTCCCCCCTTGCTTCTTGGTCTTGTCGCCCCCCGGCCCCCCCGCCCCCCTCTCCCCCTGCCCGTTTCTCCTTGTGTTGCCTTTTTTTTTTCCGCCGTGTTGTGTTGGCGCGCTTCCAGCCCCCTCTTCGTCTTCCTTTTTTTTGGGTTTCTTTGTTGCGTTTTTTTCTCCCCTGCCGCCTTCCTCCGCTTGTTTTCCCCGCCCCGTGTGCTGGGTCTTCCTCTCTTTCTCCCTTGTTTTCCCTCCCTCACTTCGCCCCTCCGGCGCCGTGTCCTGGTCGGTTCCGTCTGGTCCCTGTTCTGTCCTCCCTGCTCCGGCCCCTTTCTGTCTTGCCTCCCTGCCTTTTCGGTCCCCCCCTTCATTTCTTCGTGTCCCCCTTGCCCTCCTTCGTGCTTCTTGTCCCGTTCCCGGGTGTTCCCCTTGTTGCCCGTTCCTTCCTTGCTTCGTGTGTTTCCCGCGCTGGGCTGCTCGTGTTCTGGCTGGCTTGGCGCCTGTTTTCTTTTTGGTTGCCTTTTGGCCTCCTTCGTGCGCTGCTGCCCCCCGTCTTTGCTCTTCCGTTTCGTTGGCGTTTCTTTTTTGCTCTTTTTCGTGCTCCCGGCCCCCGGCGTCCTCTCGCCCCTTCGTTCCCTCGTTCCCTTCTGGCCCTCCCTGTGTCCCGCCCTGCCCTCTTTCCCCTCTTTTCCGGGGTCCGCTGGTCGTCGTTCGCGCTGGTTCTTTGCCGCTGGCTGGGTTGGTTTCGCCCCCCTGCTGGTCTCCCCTTCTCCTCCTTTCGTTCGGGGGTTGCGGCTTTTGCTTCCTGGGTCTGCCCGTGGGTGCTTTTCTGTCCCGGGCTTTCCTCCCCCCCCTCCCCCCCTCTTCTTCCCGCTTCTTTTGTCCCCCTCGGTTTTCCCTTCCTGGTTTCTCGTCTTCCCCTCCCTCCCCCCCCCCTCCGTGTTTCCTTCTTCTCGCCTTTTCCTTCTCTCGCTCGTCGTCTCTTTCCCGGCCTTTCTTCGGTCTTTCCTTTTTTTTCTTGTCTCTTCCGCCTGCGTGTCTTTCGCGGGCCCTCTTTGTTCTGCTTCTCGCGCTTCTCTCTTCTGCTCCGTTTTTGTGTTCTTGTGCATCCCCGTCCCCCCTGGCCTCTCTTTCCCCCTTCTTCCGTTTTCTCTCTTTTCTTGCCCCCCCCTTCCTTGGTTTTTCTTCTTTCTCTTCCCCCCTCCTTTGTTCCCCGCCCGTCCGTTTTCCCCGTGCCGTCGGTTAGGCCCGCCGTTCCGCGCTGTTCGTTGTTTCCTCCCGCCGTGCGGCGTCCCCCGCTCCCCCTTTGTGTCCGTGCTTTGTCCCTTTGGGCGGCCTCTTGTTTGGCCCCGTCGTCGCCTTTCCGCCCCCTTCTGCGGCTCTCCTTTCGCCTCTGTGCTACTGGCTTTGTGGCTCCCGCTTTCGTCTTTTTCCTCGCCGTTCGCCCTCGTTTGCTTTTCCCGGGGGTTGTGCGCCGCTTGCGTGCTCGGTGCCGGGGCTGGTTTTTCGTGCTCTTTTCTTTGCCCGTTGGTGCGGTGGCCTCTTTGTTGTCCGCTTTTCCGGGCCTGGTTTGCTCTCTTTTTCGGTTTTCGCTTTTGCGTGTCCCTTTGCCCCGCGCGCGCACAACCGCATCCTTTTCCCTCCTTGCTGCCGCGTTCCGTTGTTTTCCTTCCTTTGCCCCGTTGCGCTGTTCTTTCTGCGCTTCTTTCCTCCGCGCCCGGCGGGCCCTTCGTCCCTGTGGGGTTTTTTCCCCCTTTTGCCTCTTTCTCTTTCTTCTTCCGGCCGGCCGTTTGGGTTCCGGGCTCGCAGCTACGTGTTCTCTTTTTGCCGCCCACCTGGCCCCTCCCCCCCCCCCACACCGCACACAACGGATCCCCACACACCTGGTGTTCTTGCTGGTCGGCTCCCTGTGTCCCCTGTTTTTTGCGTTTTTCCCCTGCCCTACCTCCACACACACGAGACTGACACGTCCTTCCTGCTTCCCCGCTCCTGCCTTTGTCTCGTCTGCGTCCCGCGTTGGCTGCCGCTCTTCTCCTTTTTTCGTCCCCGCGTTTTTTCCCTTCCTTTCTCCCCCCCCGCCCTTGTTTGCTGGCTTTTTGGTCTCCGGCTTTTTTCGGTCTTTGTCTCCTTCCTCTGTTTTTCCTTTTTCTGTGTTCTTGGTCTGCCCCTCCTTCCCTCGTTTGTTTTCTTTGCCCTTCCTTCCCTCCGGGCGGCTCTCGCTCTCCTCTTTGGCCTCCCTCCTTGTTCCCCCTTCGGGGCGTTTCCCCCCCCCCCCCTGCGTGGCCGTGGCCCGCTCCGCTTGGGTGGCCGTTGCCGTTGTGGTCCTTTTGGGGCTGCCCCTTTCTTTCGGCCGTCCTTTTTGTTTTTTCCCCCGTTGTGCGTTTCCTTACCCTTCCCGCTGTCTTCTTCCGTCCTCGTTCCCGTATCCGGTTGCCCGGCTTTTTCCTGTTCGGCCGCCCCCCCCCCTCTCTGTCGCCGCCCCTTGTCCCGTCTCGCCCCTTCCCGCTTGCTTCCCTTCCTGTTGTCTTCGGCTCTTTTCCCGCCTCGTCTTCTCTTCTGCTGTCTTCCTGTCCCTTCTTTTTGCCTTTTTCCCGGGTTTTCTCGTTCCCGGTCTTTCCCGGGCCTCCTCGGCGTTTGGCTCTGCCTTCTTCCCTTTGGTTCCCTTCCCCGGCCTCGGTCGGTTTTCTCCTGCTTTTCCCTTTGCTGCTTTGTTTTTGTTCCTTTCGCCCGTTTCCCTGTGGCGTTCGTGTCCTCTTTTCGCCTGCTTGCGCCCCCTCCTTTCCTTCCCCTCTCGTCGTCCCGCGGTCCCCGGCCTTTGTTGCTCTTTCCTCTCTGTCGTCTCTTTGCGCCCCTTTTTGGCTGCTTTCCCGTCCCTCTTCTCGTTCCTCGCTCGTCCCGTTCCTTTTCGTTGTTCCTTCCCCTTCGCGTTTTGTTTGCGCTTCTTCCCTCTTCCGGGTGTTTGGCCTTCGGGCCCCGTGCTTGGTCTCGCTTTTCCTTTTCTGGTTTTTTTTTTTTTCCGCGGCTCCCCTTGCCCGTCCCCCCCCTTTTGCCTGCCTTTCCCTCGGCTTGCCCCTTTCTGCCGTGTTGTTGCCCGGGGCTTTCTTTTTTGTGCGTTCTTGTTGTGGCGCCTTCGCCTGTGGGCCGTGCCCGCGCTCCGCCCCGCCCTTGCTGCGCTCCTTTGTTTCGCCCTTTCGTCGCTCTGGTCTTTCTTCCCCCTTGCTTTCGTCTTTGCCCGGTGCGGGCCGTTTGTTGTCCGTTTCCTTTTGTTCGTTCTTTTCCTCTCTCCTCCTTCTCCGTCCCTTTTGTGCGCTGCGTTGTCCCGCTCGCTTTCCCCCCGGCCCCCCCCCTTTCCTGTTCCCTTGGCCCTCGTCCTCCCCCTTCGGTCTTTTGTTCGCTCCTCCCGGGTGGTTGTCTTCCCGTTGCGGTTTTTTTCTTGCGTGCGGCCCTCCTTGTTTGTGCTCGGTCTGCTTTGCCTTCGTCGTGGTTCGGTCTTTCTCCCTCGTCTTTTTGCCTCGCCCGGCTGTTCCCCCTCTGCCCTGTCGCCTTGTCCCGCCTCTCTCTCTCTCCCGCCCCCCCCCACCATGTTGCTTTTTTTCCTGCGCGCCTTCTCTGCGCCCTCTCCCCCGCGTCTCTTCCTAGGCCCTCGGCTTGTGGCCCCGGCCTTTGCCCGTCTTTGCGCCTTCTTCCCCGTTCTTCCCCCCCCCACGCCCATGTCCCGCCCGCACACACACCACTGCCCTGTTCGCCTCCTTGCTCTGGTGCCGCTGTTTTTTCCCTTCCGTGCCTCCCGCACACCCGCCCAAACACCCCACCTTCCACAGCCCCCACGCATTCCTCCACTCCCCACATCACGACGCAACACAACTCCGGTTCCTTCCACACCACCACGACCGCACCCATTTGCTTCCGGTCGTCCTTGTGTGTCTGTGTTCGCCTGCGCTTGTCCGTGCCGCTTCTCTTTGCTTCCTCACCTCAGTTCCCGCTCCTGTGTGGCCTTCTCTCCGCTGTGTCTCGTTGGCCCCACGCCTCCACCCGTCGGAGCCGGCTTCCCCACACCGCTTTTGGCGCGCTTGTGTTTGGGCTTTCTTTCCCCCCCTTTTTTCCCCTTGCGGCTTGTTGCCCCCTTGTTTTTTTCTTGTCCCCTGCCTGTGTTCTTCCCGCTTTTCTTGCTTGTGCCGTCGTGCCGTGCTTTGTTTTTCGCCCCTTTTTGTTTTTTTTGCCGCTTTGTTTCGCCTTCCCCCCCCTCGCGTTCCTTGCCTTCTGGCTTTCGCTTTCTTTGGGTGCCCGGTGCTTTCGCTCGGTCGGTTGTCTTCTTGCCTTCCTTTTCCCCCTGTCCGCTCTTTGGTTGTTTTGGGGTGCCTCTGTGGGCTCCTTTGCCTGGTTTGTTTGCTTGTCCTGCGTGCGCCGGGTCTTGTTGCCTCGCGTTGTCCTTGCTTCGTTTCTTCGCTTCTTGTTGCCCTTTTGCGTTGTGGGTTTGGCCTCGTCGGTGCCCGCCCCCTACACCACTCCTTGCTCCCCCGGTTTTCCACCACCCCACACCCTGGTTTTGCGCTTGCCTTGGTCTTGCTTCTTGCTGTCCCCTCTTTCCCCGCGCGTTTCCCCTCCTTCCCCTTGGCTGTCTTGCTTCGGCGGCCCTCCTTCTCTTTGTTTGCGCCCGTTTTTGTTGCGTCGCACCCAACCCACCTCGCTCGCTTGTTTTTCTCCTTCTTTTCCTTGGTGTGTGTGTGTGTGTGTGTGTGGTGTGTGTGTAGCTGTGCCTGCTGTGTTTGGCCACCTCAAAACAAACGAAAGCTGACCCCCACACACACACAACCCCCCCCGTTCTCGGGGTGGTCTGGCCTGGCCTGTTGCTTTTTTTTTTTTTTTTTTTACGCGTGGCTCGCGTGGTGGCCTCTGTACCCGCACCAAACCACACACGGCACACACACCGACACCACCCCACCCTCCGAACACCCCCACACCACTCACCCCACACACACCCCACCTCCACCAACCCCACCCCCGTGTCCGGCTCCACACACCAACATACCGCCACACCCCCACCGGCCCCACACATACCACACGTTCCCGCCCCCCCCCACACCTCCCCTGACACAGTTGCCACACACCACAACCCCTTTGGGTACCACCACCCACACGCATCACCCCCACACCGACCCGCCTCCTCTCCCGCTTTGGCCATTCGATCTCTCCCGCCCGTCGTGTGTTCCCCCGTCGGCTTGTTGCGCCCTTCGCCGCCTGTTTTCCCTGGGCCCCGCCCCTTACCCCGCCCCCTGCTTTCCCTCTGCCCCCCAGGTTCTCTCTGGGCCCCCGCTCCCCCGTTCCTGCCTGCGGTGCCTCCCCCCGCCCTCCCCCTCCCCCCCGCTGTTCTCTGTTCTTCCTGCCGGTTGGCTCGTGCTGCCTCTTTCTTTCCCTCACACACCCCACGCACACGCTCCATCCGTCACCCGTCCAGTTTGGCCAGTTCCCCTGTTGGGCCAACACAACAGCCAAGCCCGCACACCACAACCCCGCCACACACCACCCACACCACACCCCCCCGCAACACCCACCCACACCCACACCTGCCCCTGTCTTCTCCTCCGGCCAGACCCCGCGCGCCGTGCCCGTGTGGCAACTGGCCCCTTCCACCCGTGTGCTCTTCCTCTGGGGGTACTTTATTCGGCCATTCCTTCCCTTTCCTTTTTGCCGCTCCGGCCGGGCCTCTCTTCCCCCACCCCCACACCACCACAACACACCCCCTTTTCCCAACACCTCCCGCCCCCCACCCCGTACCACCCCACTCATTGCCGCGGCTTACCACACCCAACCTCGTGTTTCTCCCCATTGTGACCACCCACCCCATAAACGACCACACACCAATGACCCCCCATCTTCCGCATCACTTGCCTTCGTCGGTCCTTCCCTAACACACTACGTCTCCACCCCCGCCGTCGGACCCACTTCTTCCTTTGCCGCACACTTCCCGCCGCCCGTCCCTGCCCGCTGCGCCGCGTCTTTCCGGCAGGCGCCCTGCTCCCTCCCCGGGCTGTCGAGTTGTCGGGCTTGTTTTCTCCGCGGGCTTTCGCCCTGTTCTGGGTCGCCTTGGCGCCCCCCGCCATTCACCGTGTTTGCCCTGGTCCTGCCTGTCGCTTTCTTGCCCCACTCCGGGTGTTTTCCTCGGTTTCGGGCTGCCTGGCTGGGTGGTCGGCCGTCTTCTGTGGGGCCGTCCGCTCTGCTCCCGCCGTTCGTTTCTGGCGGCTCGGCTGCGCGGCCGTGCGGCCCCTGGTTTGGCCGTTGGGTCTGGGGTCGCTTTCCCCTGCTTTGCGGCCTTCGCCCCCGGCTGCGGCTCTGTCCACGCCCCCCCTGCCCCCCCTCTTCTTTTCTTCGCCTCCCGCGCAACCTGGTTGTTTTCTTTGGTCCTCCCGCCCCCTAACTCCCTTTGTTTTCTCTCTTTCCCCCTGTTGTTGCCTCGCTTGGTGCCTCTGTGCCGGTTTTTGCCCGCTTGTCTTTTTGTTCCCTCTCCCCCCTCTTTTGCTTTGGTTTTTCCTCCCTCGCCCCTTCCCCTTTTCTTTCCCTCCTCTTCCCCCTCCTTTCCCTCGTTTCCCCCTCCAGGCCTCTCCCGCCCTGCCGCTGGCTTCTCTTCCCCCCGCCGGCGCCCCACTTCCTTTTTGGTGTCGTTCTCCTTCGGCTGCGCCCCCGGCCCCCCTCCCCCTTGGCCCTGCCGTGTGGGTGGCGTGCGCCGTGCTCGTGTCACCCACACACCCCACACCAACCCCCCACCACACACCCCCCTGCGTTTTTTTTGGTCCCTTTTTGCCCGCCCCCGGTTGTGCCTCCGCTGTCACTGGCCTCTCTGTCGCCCCGGTGGGGCCCTCCCGCGCCTCTGTTGCCTCTCCCCGCGCTTTTTCGTGGCTGCCTGCCCCCCCGCTCCCCGTGGTCGTGGCTTCGTTCTCCCGTTGGCCGCCTTTCCTTACCACATGTTTGCCCTTTTCTCTTTGTTTCTCCCCCCTCCTTTTGGCTCTCTCGCCCAGGCCCCCCCCCCCCTCTCCCCCCCCGGCGCACTTGCTCTGCCACCCACACCGGCCTTCCTTTTCCCCCTTTTTTCGCTTGTTGGCCCCCCCTTTTCCCGCGCCTCCCTGCGTCCCACACGACCCCCCCATCTTTTGCCTCACCATCCCCCCCTTTGGTTACATCACGCTCTTGTCTCTGTTGTGTTAACCGATTGACTTCCCCAACGTGTGCCGACAACACCACCCGCCCTCGGGAACGCAACCACACTTCTTCCCAACACACACACACACAAAATCACCCCTCAAAAGACGTCTACGCCGGTCACTTCTTGTTGTGAGCTCGTTCGTCTCCCGCCCACGGACACCCTCTCCCCACCTGCTTCCCTTGCCTTTCTGGGCTCCCGCTTTCGCTTTTGGTAGTCTCTTTCCGGCACAGGCCTTGGGTGCGTTTCCCCTCCCCCATTCTTCTTTTCTGTCCTTTCTTTTTCCGTTTTTTGGGGCGGGTGGCTTCCCTGCCTCGCGTTCCGCGCCCCGGTCTGCGGGCGGCCCTGGGTTCTCTTTCCGCCCCTCTCGGCGCTCCCCCCTCTCTCCTCCGTCGGGGCTCTGCCCCTTTTGCCTTCTGGGGCCCTGGTCCCCACTATGCCCAGCGCCACAGCACCAAACTTAGCACACATTCTTCTATCATACCGTCTGCCTGTCCCGGCCCAGTTCCCTCGACCCAAAGCATAGCGCTTGCCCAAAGAAGAACCCAACTTGAGTCGCCGTCAAGGCTCACACACGGCGCACAATACTTAGCATACACAATTCACCCGAGCGGGAGAGATCCAACACACCACCCCAATTCACCACCACCCAGACATTGAGTCCAACCACCACTCCGTTCACATGACCCACATAACTGCCTGAAGCACCCAACGCAGCAACCCACCTCGCCACCCCGGTCTCCTCTGTTCCCGCCCTTCTCCAGCATCACATACGCACGTGCCTCTTTCTTCTTTTGTGTTGGTTTTTTTTTTCTTTTTTAGACTGGGTCTTACTGTGTATTCTAGGTTGGCCTTGAACTTGAACTCAGAGAGACACACCTCCCTCTGCCTCCTGAATACCACACACCTATTTGTCATGATTTTCTTTGAACCCATAACCCAGGCCCACTGCGTCTACTCCTAAAGCATCATCCATTTAGTCAGACAGATCACAAACCCCCCCCACCACCCTTACCCACATATCCCCAACGTTAAATATTTTTTAATTCAACTTTTTCCTAAATCACACCCATATCAACCCACTTATTCCCGCGCTAACACCGTCCACCCAGACCACAGAAACCATGCATATAATTTATTCGAAGACCACACCCACCCAAACTCGCGCACACTATCGACACAGACGCCCACCCACTGTGCTAAGTACTTTAGAGGATGTCTTGCTGCTATATTACCCTCATGGGTCTTAGGTCTTCATGCTCCAAACAGGGAAACTAACAGCTAAAGGAAAATTAGGTCAAGTTACCATTGGGCATCACCAAGTGCAGGTGGCCAGAGACTACAATAATAGCTCCCTAATTATGTCTCATAATCCTATATAATATTTTCTATATGAAAACTACAATACCATTCAAGAAATATGTGTAGCATAGATGAATATAATATTTGCGGGTGTAATTGTTTTCCATTTTATGCCATTCATTGATTAATTTATGAATATCCTTTGTGCTTCTGAATTCCAAACTTAGAATCAGATCACGTATGCTTATTTCATTATGTTCTCTTCCATCTAGCACACACTCTGATACATATAACTCTTTCAATTAGATTCTTATTCTTGATATGGGAAGTAATTGTTTTGAAGATAGAGGCAACAGAATCGAGTCCCTAGATAATAAATATTTGTTTAGAATCTTAATCATGTGACTTTGTGTTAATTATATAATCTTTTACTTATCTATGTGTTGATGTTTGCCTGATGCAGTAAGTGTATACATGCTGGAATGCCCCATGGAGCCTGAAGAAGACATCATATTCCTCTTGAGAACCTGAGAATACAAAGGTATTAGCTGTCCATATGGTGTTTGAACAACCTGGTCCTCTAAACAAGAGCAACCAGTGCTTTAACAACCTGAAGCCATCTGTCTCGTCCCCTAATTTATACAATCTTTTAACTCCAATTTTATATAAGAACTGTCTTTAACTCCAGTTCCAGGGGAATCCGATGCCCTCTTCTGACCTCTGTGGCATTGCATGACGTGAGTGCACCAACCTACATGCAGACAGCACACTCATACACAAAAAATAATAAATTAATTTAAAAAAATTATAAAAATTGGAGTTTAAAAGATTGTATAATTAGGGGACGAACAGATGGCTCATTGGTTAAGAGCACTGGTTGCTCTTGTAGAGGACCAGGTTTGTTCATAACACCCATATGGCAGCTAATAACCTTTTGTAATTCCAGCTCCAAGGGAATATGATGTCTTCTTCAGGCCTCCATGGGCATTCCATGCATGTAGTACACTTACATGCATGCAGGCAAAACACTCATACACATAAAATAAGTAAAAGATTATATAATTAACACAAAGTCACATGATTAAGATTCTAAACAAATATTTAATTATCTAGGGACTCGATTTGGCCTCTATCTTCAAACAATTACTTCCCAGTATCAAAATAAGAATCTAATTGAAATAGTTATTGTATTCAGAGTGTGTGCTAAAGATGGAAAGAGAACAGTAATAAATAATACATACTTGATCTGATTTCTAAGTTTGGAATTCAGAAGCACAAAAGGATATTCATAATTATCATGAACATAAAATGAAACAATTACACCCACCAAATATTATATTCATCTATGCTACCAGCATATTTCTTGAATGGTATTTATTTTCATATAGAAAATATTTATATTTAGATTATGTGACATTATTAAGAGCATAGATATCTCTGGCCACCTGCACGTGTGTGCCAATGGTAACTTACCTAATTTCTCTTAGCTTTTATTTCCTTGTTGGGAGAATGAAGACACTAATGCCCATGATGGTAATATCAGGCAAGACATCCTCTCAAAAGTACTTAGCACACTTCTGGACATAGCAAGTCTTCAATAAATTATAGGCATGATTTTCTTGCTACTTACCAATAAAGTGTTAATATTGTATTTATAGAAATTTATTAAAAAATATTTGAATGGGATGTTAAGTTGTAAAAAACAACTGACTAAATGCTAGATAGCTTGAGAGGAAGACACCGGTATGTCCAAATACATCAGGAACCAATAAGGATTAGGATGAGTCAGGGGTAAGAGGTCAATAATCTACCCTGAAGTGAAGAGTTCCAGAAACCAACACAGAAGAGTAATGAGAGGTTCACATTAAGGGCTGGAGAGATGGCTGAACAGAGGATACCTTCTGTCTTCCTACGGCAGTCATTCTTACATGTACCTACCTACTCACAGACACATATGCATACAGTGTAACTGCCTGCATGGTCTATAAGTGCACCCATGTACTGCAGTGCCCATAGAGGTCAGGAAAGGATGTCATATCCCCTGAAGCTGGAGTTATAGATGGTTGTTAGCTGCTATGTGGTGCTAGGAATAGAACCCAGGTTCTCTGCATGAGCTGCTGGTGCTCTTAACTGCTGAGTCATTTATCCAGCCCCCTCCCCAAATAAAAATCTTTAAGAGGAGTAAAATTACATAGAAATAAGAATAATTGTTTGAGTGGGTTAACTTCACCCAATGCCTCCTTAAAGATACATAACCAAAAATCTAAATCTGATTATGGCCAATAAAAGTCAAGTGAATCATTTTTATATTGCCTCTGCTGAAACTAACTATACAAATCAGCCAATTATCAATTCTATACTTCTGTTTCCTTATCTATGGAAGAGGAGGAATGGCCCCCTATTGCAGGTTGCAGGCACACTGGGGGTAACATCACAAAGCACGAACAGAGTTACAGAGCTTGAGGAACCAAAATGGGTAATGTGAGTCAGAAAGATCCAGACAGACAGCAGTGTACCATAGAAAGTTGGTTTCCACACAAGGGAATCTAAAAGAATGTTAAAAGATGAGTCACAGGAGAAGCAAAGGAAGCACTCTATTTGGTGTGTGTCTTTCAGTAGAGATCCAAAATGGTATTAAACGAGATAGAAATGTCAAACAGTTGACAAGTAAAGGTCTTGCCAGACTTTATAACTGAGATTCCATCTGTACCCTCACCTTTGAGCTTGGTTTTCATTTTCAGTCCACTAAAGAAAGCTCGGGAGGCAGAGGCAGGAGGATCTCTGTGAGTTCAAGGCCAGCCTGGTCTACAGAGTGAGTTCCAGGACAGCTGGGGCTACAGGGAGACCCTGTCTCAAAAGGACCAAAAAAAAAGCTCATTTGCTATAACAACTGATCACTTCTCACTCCACCCACAACTGCAGGCCAAGGTTTGAGTTCCTTGCTCAGCCTAATTATAACTACACCAAAAATATAGGTTTCTCCTTCTGGTTTAATTAGATCCAGTCTTCTTTGCTTTTATTCCTTATTTTTAAACTAGGGATAATTTATTGAGAATAGTATGTTAAATGAAAATTGTGAATGTCTAATGTGAGAAAACAAAATCAAAATATTTTGATATTTAACAAAAAGACAATCTTTCAAAAACACTTCACAGATTCACCAATCTATGCAACACAGGTTGGATGATGTAAAAGCAAAGGGGGAGAAATTGTATCTGTATTAGCAATAAAGACAGGCCATCTGCGTGGAGGCTGAGAAAGAATATTTGGGCATGGTGTGCTTGTGACAGAGCCTCAGGGTCAGGGCGAAAGGGCTCTCAGAAAACATGGAATCTAATCCCCATCCCAACATTGCCGACCAGTTGTTCCTCAGCTGCCTCGTCATTCCTTATCCTCATAGAAGCGGCTGGATCATAGCTTACTGCCCCACAGAAGGAACTCCCTACCACCCAGGCCATTCCAGCCCTGAGAAACCCTATGAGAAACTCCTTGATGGTGTTCAAATGAAATCTGATGCCTTACCATTTCAAACAGCTGTTAATGTTTCTGTTCTCCAAGGCTACCCAGAACAGTGCTAATCCCTCTTATACATAACAGCCCTCCAACTACTAAAGCCCGTTAGTTATCATGTCTCCTGCTGAAGATGACTCTTCTCCATGCTTGGCATGTACTTGCTTCTTTAATCATTCTTCAAAGGGAAGAATATTGCCTACTTCTGTTGTAACAGAGAATATTTTAATTACCTATCGAAGTCAATTAACAAATATATCATAATGAAGCTAATTTCACAATTTTATAATTACACATTAATTTTATCCTCTTTCAATTATACATCATATTTTAATGTGTACAAGTAAGTTGTTAATATTTTCCTTCTTATCTTCAATAAATGAAAAGAGTAGATGTGTATCCTAAAGAGAGACCCCCATATGTATATGCACACGTGTGACAGTTCCACACATGGCAGCTCCCTGTTCTTCCTGATTAATAATGACGATACAACATGATCATTACGCCATGCATGGTTCCCATCATAACTCCAAACTACTGTGACTATTAGCCCAAATTCTAGAAATAAATATTCCATCACTAGCCATACCTTCATTATAACTATAACATCTGTTTTATTTGGGTCTTTTGATTCACCTCATTCATGTAACTTTTGATCTGTGGCCCAGAGATAACCTATCATATTTAAATCATTTGTCTTTTAATGTCTGGTCATTAAAACAGGCTTCTAGGGGCTGCAGCAATGCCTCACTGGTTAACAGCACTTACTGCCTTTATAGATCAGAGTCCAGGCTGGAGAGATGGCTCAGTGGTTAAGAGTGCCAAATGCTCTTTTAGAGGACCCAGGTTTGATTCCCAGCACCCACATGTCGACTAACAACCTTCTTTAAGCCGGGTGTGGTGGCACACACCTTTAATCCTAGCACTTGGTAGGTAGAGGCAAGTGGATTTCTGTGAGTTCAAGGCCAGCCTGATCTACAGAGTGAGTTCCAGGCCAGCTGGGGCTATCCGACCCTGCCTCAAAAAAAAAAAAAAAAAATCAGAGACTAGTTCCCAGGTCCTATGGACCAGAGGCCACCTATAACTTCATCTCTGGAGGATCCAAACACCTGCATTCACATACACACACACACACACACACACACACACACACACACATGTAAAAATGTAATAAAACAGCTATCTATGTTGTAATACACTTAGCTCAGACAAAAAGCATTTCTCAAACAGAATAATAATTTGTGTCACTCCTAAGGCAATACTATCCAGATTTTTATTATTTTAAAGCTCTTATTGTGAGAAGATGGTTGACAGCAAGAATCAAGACCAGAGTTCAGATCTCCAAAACTCATGTAAAACCTGGGCAGATGGGTATAGCCACCTACTATTCCAATACCCACAACTGGGGCAGAGAATTTCAAAAGCAAGATAGCTAGATAGACTGGCTGAATTGACAAGCTCGGGGTTCAGCAATAGCCCTGGGCTCACTCTATAAGGTGGACAGGAGTCAAGACATCCAGTGTCAAGTTAGCCCCTGACATATGTCAACACGCGTGCACAACATACACACAGTATCTTACATTTTTAAAATTAAGTTCAAGGGTAATGACAGAGACCTACCTATCTGAATGATCACCGTCCAGGCCAAAGAAATCTGAAAGTCCATGAATGTGCCAGGTGTTAACTCTTTAGTTGTTTAAGTCTAAAAACAGGGATGCTCAAAAGGAAACAAGGAAATTGTGCTAAAAACAAATGCACTTCACTACTTCAGCAATCAATAAAATCGTAAGAAACACATGTGCAGGCAATGGAATACATTTTGTTCAACATATCCTATGCAAGGTTTAAAGAATTTTTTTAAATGTCAAACAAAGCTCTCCAAATTCATAGAAATAAAAAACAATAAAATTATGTTTCACATCTGAGTAGGAAGCACTGGTGAGCATTGATCTTGACTCAGTATGAAGTCAAATATGTCTTCAAGCTTAAAGTCTCAGTGTGCTAGATCAGCATACACACAATTACTTACAGGCCTTAATCAAGAAGAAGCAGTCTGAAAAATTAACCTTGAAATAACCACTAGAAATGTGATGAGATGAACAATTCATGAATGTGAGAATTATTTTCTGCTGTGCACTTGATTGTGGAGAATGCAGTCTTCAGCCATGACAAAGGTCTAGCAGACATATAAATAACATTACAAGTCTTTGGATAACTTTGAATAAGTCTTCAAATACTTTCAAATTCCTGGGTTTTGCCAGCATCCTATTTCCTTTAGTGTTAGCTCTTTTGTGATGATTTTCTCATATAATTCTGCCTCATTAGAAATATCACTAAAGTTTGTCTTTTTGGATGATATGATTACTTCACAATGTCTAACATTTGCGATATTGTTTAATGCATCCTGTTGGCTAGTCAGATGAATGACTAGTTTGTGAATGAGCCTGAACCATCTACTGTATTCAAATCATAACCTGATCACAAAACAATGGTATTTCTCACTGGCAAGTATAAAAAATAAACCTTCACTATTAATACACCCTTATTAATGTTTCTGAAACAAAGATACCATGGAGATTTTTATGTATCTTATTTTCTGCAGATTTGGAACAAGTGAAATGTTTTTGTTTTTCCTTTTTTCATTAATAAATCTATCTTTACAGTACTCATCTCACTAGTGAAAAATATGGTACTTAGATAGATTTATTTTATATAGTGTATAAATACTGAACAAAAAGCTGTTAAACTGTGGACAACAAGCTTCACCTGCACCTTTCAAAGAGTGACTAAGTCAGTTTGTAGGAGTGAAATAGCATGTATCTGATCTAAATTTGCTAAACAAAATTAGCTGCATGCCATTCTGTTTGTCTTATCTCTTTCACTGGCTCACAGTGTGCTAATTCTGGCCACAAGCAGTAGAGTAAGCTCAGCAAAAATAATGAATGCCCCTTTCAACAACACTTGCATGAAATGTTTTGTCTATTTCAATTCATTTCAAAGCTTTTTTTTTACTTTCAATTTTTATCCTGTACTTAGAAAGAATGAAAGGAAAAGGGCCACTAAAGAATTATATCTGAATACCAATCACTTTTGTTCCCATTAATTCCAAACACACTTTTAGAGATTTAGATATATCTCTAGGGACAATGAACTGCTAAATTTGAAGTTAGCAACTGAGAAATATTAACTGTTTAACTGATCTATTTTACATATAAATAAATGTATGACTTTAAATACTGAGTCCTTGGATTGTTTCTCAAATATACTAACATATTAGTTTAAAATATCCACAAAGGTCTGTACCTCTGACTACTGATTTTAATGTAAATGTGTTGCTTCATTCATTGCTAGAAATGATGGTAACTGGGGCTAAAACTGCCACATTTAACTTATCTAGGGGTAAAAGTCAAAGACAGAAATTCATCCAAGTTAAATGACATGATTAAAAACCTACCTAGTTGCCTTTTAAGGACCAGAATGTTAATAATATGGCTGTCATATACCAGAACTGGCCATAGTATGATTCCTTTAAAGTACCTTTTAAACTATAGAAGACCCATTTAAAAATGTCAAAAAATAGATGTGCATTTAGATAACAGATGCATATATATATATAATATTCTGAGAAATATCTCTATATACAACATTGTTTCATCTGGAGATTTGCTGAAGTACTTTACAATTTGCTTCTACTATATATATTTTTTTTCTTCCTGAAGCAATAGAAACTCCATGGGTAATGTACCACTGTAGACTAGAAAAAAATTACATCGTTTAATAGTAATTAAAGCTCACAGCTTTTTAAAAAAGGCAAAATTACTTCCTAAAATGTATAATGTTCCATCCCAGGCAGACTTACCACAAGGCTTCAACTTCCGAGATCCCATAGTGCAATGATGCTTTCCAAGGCCTTCCATCTCATTTGTGTTGTTTTTAAAGAGCTTCCCCTAAGTTTACAAAGGTAGGTTCCAAAATATTGCTATGTTCCTCCTTCGAAGTTATTATTTTTCAAGAAAACAAGACTTATTTGGAAGATGTTCATAGCACAGATGATACACAGTAAGAAATGTGGAGGAAACAGTGAGGTTGGAATTATACAGAGTGACCTGAAAGAAAATGCTTTAGCCAGGAGATCCATCAAACAAGTTTCTTCTTTTGGTTATGGGGAGAGAAGAAAGAGCTGCTGAGCTGGAGAAAGAAGGAGGGATCTGGCATCCTGAGGATGCTCTCTTCCTCAGTGGACAGGTAGAGCAGAAGTGCAGTGGCTTTGCAGGAATTACTCTTCACAACCTTAAGGAGGGCATGTGAGAAACTCAGAGGAAAGCCAGTTGGGTTACAGGACATATGTTAATCTACCAGACTAATAGATCAGCCAGGCTTGCCCTGCTTCATACATTGTTTTTTAATTTCCATTTTCTCATAGAAAAGTAGGAACAAGAATCCCTTAACCCAAACTTCCTTCGCATGGAATATTAAAGGATAATAGATCAAGAATGTTTTAAAAGAACCTCCGACATTGTGCTAATGTCTTCACGTCCATTTCTCATTATTAATAATGTCTCAGTAATAACATCTCACTTTGCAGAAAGTTAATTTGAAAAGCAACATTAACTCTTTCAGGCAATTATAAATTAAAGTGCAATTAGTGCACCCTAGTGGCCTAGAAAAGTTGACACTTTCATAGAATCTGATAACCTGAGGAAATATATCTAGAAACACAATTTCCCTGGAAGAATCTGACACTACAAATATGGCGGGCACCTCACCAACTTTCAGAATGAAAAGTGAGTCACTTAAAAGCATCCCCTTCACCTATCACTGCAAGTGCTTCCTTCACAGAGCCCCCTTTAAAATGGCAAGCATCTGTCTACTTGTCTATTTTAAGATACTGAGAAATCTTAGTTATCACAAAGTCGCATTATCACATATATCTAAGAATTAGATTCTGCCTGGAATTTTTTCTTGAAATTCTTACTAGCATTTTCCAGAAAGCAAATATTCCTCCCAAAATTTGACAAGATCACTTACTGACAAATTTTTATGCTGTGTTACTGCTGTCATCTGTCATTTGTTAAGAAAAAAGCTAACATCTTAACTTCTTGGTCCTAACCTGGGACTGGGGCAGGTGCTTGGTAAAAGCTTACTGCTTGAACAAATTGATTTTTTGAGTAAGTGATGAATAAAAAGCAGCAATGTAATGTTTATTTCAAGTAAAAATAGTGGATTATAAAACAGTTATACATGTTTAAAGATGATATTCACATGTTTAACTTGCCAATAACAACAGAAATACTTTGATCATAATATGAGTAGATTCTAATAATGGGCAAGAGGACAAATAATATGCTCTTGGAAATACTGCATTCGTTAATAAATATACAAGGAAGAAAAAGAAAGTGACCTATGAAATTCTCTGGGTAAATATAGCTACTATCTATTATTAAGAATTCTATAATTATGATTTAGAACAGCTTATTTTGTGTTTTATATGGTTTAATTACTAATAAGAACCATTTATGAATAACCTTATTTTTTTAGCAAGAATATATTATTCTTTAAAAATAGTGTGTGTATTTTTATGGGTATGAGTATATTGCCTGTGTGCATAGAAGTGCACCCATGTCTTTCAATACCCAGGGAGATCAGAAGAAGCTGTCAGACTCCCCTGGAACTGGAGTTATGGGATGATTGTTAGCCATCATGTGGGTGCTGAGAACCAAACCCAGGTCCTCTGCAAGAGAAGCCAGTGCTCTTAACTACTGAGCCATCTGTACAGCCCCTTAAAAATATTTTAAAGTATTTATCATGTCTTTGACAGCATGTTAGTCCACAGGAGATTTTGAACTAGTTGAACTAAGTGATGCTGATAAGGTTCGCCGGTTGCTGTAGTCAGCTGAAGAGAGATACAATGAAGAAAGGTAACTCCAACTAGAACTTAAAATATTCAAATACTTTGTCAGGCAGAGGCATCAAGTAAGTCGTGAGTTCCAGGGAAAGAAGTCACCAAAAGTAAAAGCAGTGCTCAAGGCACAGCCAGAGAAGACAGCGTAGGCAGCCCATCTCTTTAGAACACATCTAAGCAGGATTAAAATTGAACTTGCAGACAATTTTAGCACCCTTTGAACTTTACAAGAATTCACTAAGTATTTCAGAATTGACACTAAGAAAATTAATGTGTTGAACTAAAAATGGTCATTTGGCAATGACAGAAAGGGCCTTAGAAGTGGAGGACAGGAGACAGGGAGACCAGTACATAGGACCTAGGACCATTACTGCTCTGAGGTTTCTAAGGATTTTACTTAAGACTAATTTAGAAATATATTTAATAACCCATGCAGTCACATTTTCTTTATAAAACAATCTGATTTAATTGCTGTCATTGTAGAAAAAAATGACTCAACAAAGAAACTCCTAAAAAATGAAAGTACTAATATGTGTCTGAAAGGAACATTATTCCATTTTATTTTTGTTGAGTTTTCATAAGTCCCTACAGAAAGGATATCATATAATGATGCTCTGTAAGCCTATGAAGAGTGAGAGCAAATAATTACAAAGAAAGATCTTAGGAAAAGGAGTTTGCCTAGAGCATCAGACACTGCTATCCATGACCTGTTAGGCATCCTCCTGCCAGTGATGGGAACCAGTCCTGGAGTAGAGAACAACACAAGTTAATGCTTAAACTGCAGCCATACTATACAGAGTCACAGGACATGAAGAAGCCATAGAAATAATTTTCAGTCCTAGCCAGCCTGGTACCCTAGCAAAAGAAAGAAGACCAGCAGACATAGTCCTTGAAGGCAAATTATGATCCCCATTGTATCCCAAGGGCTTAATACTTGCAAATGTTCATTTATGCCAGAAGCATATGGGAACAGGCATAAGTATATGTCAGAATAGTGGTGAAGATTCAGCAAGTAAAACTGATTGTTTACGTATCTGATGTTTCTGGAAAATAAATTAGTGGCTATTTTCTTTCCTTTAAACACCTTTAAATTGTGCTTCAAAAACTAGGAGCACTGTTTGTGCATGCATGTGTGTGTGTGTGTGTGTGTGTGTGTGTGTGTGTGTAAGCCATGATCTCTATTAGTTTAACTCCTTGCATTCAGAAACTGAGCCTTGCATAGTCCTACTGGTGTTTAGCATGCTTCAGTAACCCTTACGATATTGGAAATAACATGATTAAGAGTAATGATCCTGAGATACTTCCCAAAGGACAGATTTAATGATGTCGCACAGGAAGCTTCATGGTGTCTACGTTAATCTTTTATGGATGGGGGTTCCATTTTCATTTCCAGTTCCTAACAGGAAGTGACTTTTCCTGCCAAAACATGTTTCAAATCTCCCTTCTGTCACTAGGGCCCATGAGAATGCTGATCATGCTCAAGAAAGCGTCCCTAAGTGCTGGAGGGAACTCATCCATGACAAGACAGAGTTAAGGTTAGAGCAACAGCACTGCAAAGTCACAAAGCCCAGAGGCAGCATCTTGCAGAAGCCAACCAGAGAGACACAATGTGCCTCAGAATAAATTCATACTCTTAAAATCGAAAGTTTTCTTTATGTACCGGTTCAAAGAATAAAGCTATTTCTTAATAAGGCACTGACATTAAAAAGCACAATTCCCTTGGAAATAATAAAGAGGTTTGAATTCAAGAAGGGCCTGCGTAAACCTGACATATTCCTTTGGCTTTCTAGGTTAAAGTTCTCCACTGACTTACTGGAGAGGTGGAACTCACCACTTACCCTTTGCAATTCATTTAACTTAAGTAGCTCATTCTTTACTGTGGAGTGAATGGTCATCTCTACTTTTTAGTCATTTAGAGAAGGTCCTAGGTAAAAGAAACTCTGTTAAGTGCTATGAGTCAGAGACAGTAATAGGAGCTTCTCCTACATGAATATTAGCATTAAAATGCTATGCCTGCCTAGGCCTAGCTAACCAGATAACCACATACAAAACTGCCTTAACAATGATCCTTATTTTTGTAACCTTCATGAGATTGTATCAATTATATATGCAATACAAATTATGACCCAGATATAACAATAATGATAATTCCACAGTCCTTCCCTTAAAAAGGACTATACAATATAAGTAGGCCGGTGCATCCAATCCATTTTGTTGCAAATTTTATAATTCTCTTTGAAAGAACATAGCCTTTTATTTGTTCTTTCTTTCAAGTGTCTATGACTTTTCAAGAACTTCTCTGTATTTTACAGACAATAATACAGGAACTACAACCTGACTTCCCTCTGCTTCTAATTTTTTTACTTACAAACAATGAGACAACTGGACTAAATCACTACCCTCTGAAGACGATTAGATTTCTCCGAAGCCAACGCAGAGGAGTAGAAAGGACCAAAGGACCGCAGAGCCATGGAAAAAGAAATACCAAAAGCCCCAGAGCAGTGACCAAGAAGCTGGCTTCTTACTGCAGCTTTAATAAAAGCAGGAGAAAACCTGCTTTTCATACTAGCACCATACATACAAATTTACTTGACAAGAGGTCCACTTATAAAAATAATTCAGAAAATAAGTTTTCTCCCTAATATATTTAAATACACATTTTGAACTGAATCATTAAAAGCATTCAAGATGTTACTAAATGAGGAATCACGTTTAGCTGTGAAAATAGGAATATAAATACTCAAAGTCTCTAATCAAAGCTCACTCAAGGACTTAAATCAGAAATCTAAACTCCTATTTTTTGTGTTTTGGTATTATTTTATTGTTTAGCATCACTCAACAGCAGAGCTGCTACTCCACTACCAATAGTGCAGGGATATACCACTTGTAATAAATTCCATGCAAGTGCTGCCCCCTGGAGTTGTGCAAAATGATGAGCCTGTAGAGTAACCATTAATCCCAAAATCACTATGAAGTAACTTTATGCTTAAAAATCACCTTAGAATCAGACCTCAAACAGTCACATATTTCACCCTTACATCATATAAGCAAGATAGCTTTCTCTCTAAATCTAGAAAGCACTTATTTAGGCATCAAATACAAAAAACAAAATAGTGGCTTTAATCCTTTTTTATTAAAGCCTGGGGAATGGGGATGAATTAATTTGCTTAATAAAACAGGTCAGAATACCAACAACTCAGAAAGACACATATAAATGAAATCTGAAGAGATTGTAGGACAACTTCAGAATGTAATATTTGAGAGAGTCTTCAAAAGCAAATGGTATAATAGAGTCAAGAACCTCTTTGTATCTTCAAGCCGGAGCTTTTCTAACAGAGACTCTGCTGGAAAGTTTATGTCGTATTTATAAACATATGTGTGCATGCTTTAATTGTATGTACAATTTGAATTCCATGTAAAAAAAAAAAAACAATTAACTGGTTACTAGAATGTATCTGAATATCACAGTAGACTTTAAACTCATTGCTGTGGAAAACTGCTACAAAGTGGAAAAGTAGTGTAACTTACATGCATTTTTCCCCCAGGTAGACAATCCAACTCCCAAGAACATGGGATGAACTGCTCAAAACATCAAGACACTGGAAGAACTGACTTTTGCATATAGAAATCTTGATTTAAACCATATAGTTATCTTCTGTGCTATCACAATATAGGCAAGTAGGCTCTCCTTCAAATTGCGTAGAAATGTTATAGTTTCAAGAAACATTTAATTAAATTAGGATCTTCTTACTCAGAATGATCAAATAAAAAGAAAATTAAAATATCTCCTCATTATAAACTGTAAATTCACATGTACTATAAATCATGAAAAATAAGAATCCATTCGGATTATCCAAAATTTATAATATTTCAAAAAATGGGTGGTAGGAAAAAGATCCAATTTACTTCCACATGGTGAAATATTAATATAATAGAACATCTGAAATGATGTATTCTGAAAACTGTGGGTAGAGTGATTAATTTCTGCCCTGTGTAACACATTCAGGAAATCACTATAAATGATAACCGGATGTATCTGAGACTTTTTCCAGAACAGCTGCAGACTTGAACATATATTAACTATTTTCAACATAAATATTAACATCTCTATAAAACATCATTCTTCAAAAGCACGAAATAAGGCAGCTCAAATGCCAGTGAGTTTGCAGGTAATGGGACATCGTTTTTGATCATTTGCTTCATTCATGTTTTGAGCACTTACAAATCACCCATGGACATCCAGCAGCAGGAGCTTACTGCAAATTCAAAACTTATTGCTATTTTGAAAATACATGTTAAATTTTCTTAATTAACTTGACATAGCATAAAATGACATCAGTTAAAGCACTGCAATGTTAAAAGAAACATGCTAATTTAGCTTATTGTGTAAAATGTGCACTTCACTTAGCCATTAATCTCAAGGTAGCAAGCTTCTGAGAATACTTAGAAAGAGCACAAATTCTTGTCAGCGGCTTTTGTTAGATGGCAGGAGTCCACCTTTCCATGGTCAAGATGGGAAAAGAGGGAGAACACAGGGAAAGTGATACCTCTCTGTGGAATGATTTGGCCTTGGAGTCAGGGCTTCTGAGATGCCCTAGTGATCTGGGATCAATGCTGTTTTATTTTCTTTCAGGGATAAACCTGAGCAATGGTATGGCCTGTGATTGTTCAGCCGACCAGCCATATCAGATTTATCAAAAAGAAAGAATGAAAACTGGCTCAGAGGACTCCTGGATTGGCTGAGTGGCAGGTTGCTGGGAAAGACACACACATTCATGCGTGTGAACACACACACACACACACCACACATGTATACACTTAGTGGTGGAAGGGAAAATATATATTCACATATGCCTGAACTCAATAAATAATAGGGTGTAAAGAATCTATAGTAATGGAAAGGGTGAACGCATAAGACACATGATAAATAGTAGTTCTATTTAAGAACCAAAAAGATGAAAGCTCATGAATACTAAATATCTGATCCACTTTGAGGAAGAAATATGATTTTCCATCAAGTGAATGCAAACTCCAAAAAAAAAAAAAAATCAGCCAATGCAAACACTGTGTTCGGGTTAGAATAAAAAATACATAAATCTTCCATGAGGTGCATGCCCTGGTAAATATTCTAATGTAATTTCTTAATTAAGACACATTTGCAGGGACTAAATGAAAATATATATAAAGCTGTAAGTGCCTTGATTTTCAGGAAATTTGACTTTCTGTGCATGCATGATTAAAATAAAACCAGTGGAGTTGAAGAGAAAAAAAAGGCAAGGAATCAAGACAGAACCCAGTTCATTCTACTTCATCACAACAGAAGAAAGCTCAGGTGCTTTCAAGTTATTTGCAACTATCCTGAGAGGTTTTCATTTATTTGGAAGTATTTGGAATGGAAAATAAATTGTTCTGTAAAGTCCTCTTCTACATATGCAAGAACTTCAAATTTAAAGGAACAAAAGGGAAGAGTGTTCCCACGGACAAGCTTCTACTAAATACACTTTAAAAGATGATCGAGGCTTTTTGTATGTAATGGTTTTTGCTATTAAACTTTTATTAACGACCTTTTCTCAAATGTAGAAAACCACCTAAAGTTTTGGGATGTGACCATATATCTTAAATAAGCATTTATGAAATGAAAAGCAGGAAGACTTAGTTCTTGCACATAAAAAAAAAAAAAACTGGGAGCAGAACATCTCAATCACATGAAGGTTTCTAATTCTACCACTTCAATACAGCTATGTATCTTTATTTCGATACAATGGTAAGTTCAATCAGTTTTGCTGTAAGAAGCAGGTAGAAACTTAAGAATTATTCCTTTGGGTGGACAAGGCTTTCAGAATTGTCATATAAAGGTCTTTTGGCTAAAATATTTATAGGTAAAATTAATCATCGGGTATGAGGGAAAAAACTTAAGAATTACTTAAAATTTCTCTAAAGCTAAACTTTCTTTTCTTAAACAAAAGGAAATATAAAAACCAAGTCTTCTTGTGTACAATTTTCTTAAGAAACATCTTGTAGATCTGTACAATACAATCTTCCAACATATATATATATATATATATATATATATATATATATATTCCCTTTACACAGAGCAGTAAATAAGGTGCATTCCTTCTGCTTCTTAAGAAATTAGCATTTCAAAAATATGCCGCTTTCCCTGAACTCCAAGCGTGTCTAATAATGCGAGAAGCAGATTGTCTTCCCTCGTTTCCTTAATTTGTTTCATCTAAAAGCAATCCACTCAACATCTTGTCGCCCTCTGGCAGCTTGGTTTACTTATCCGCACTTAATTTCTCATTTGGACCAAAACAAACTCCTCCAAACTGCTACTGACTTCTAACCGCGAGAGGCAAGACGGGAAATATGTATTTACTTGGAGACACCACACACACACACACACACACACACACACACACACACACACACACGCACACACACACACACATACACATCACAAACACACAGCCTCACTCTCACCAGACTGTAACTTGTCTTTGTAACAGCACATCACTAAAACCAGCTGAACTTTCTCCACCAGGTGCGTTGGAGGAGGTTGGAAAAAAAGAAGTCCCTGAGGGCACTGACATTTTCCAATGGATCACCTTAGTATGCGTGTTGCAATTATACCGGAGATGCACCCGAGAGCTTTTCTTTGTGCGGCCCTTTCATCTAGATCACTTTGTGTTTTGAACAAGTGAGACTGGCTTTTGTGTCCCCAGAATTTCAAGTACAGAGTCACACACGGAACAATGGCACGCTAATCCTCGCGCTCTAAATGGGCTCACTTGTGGGTCTGACAATTCGCCCAGGGAAAAGAGGAGAGCTAGGGCGCAAGCTGGTGTCGCCAGAAGAGGACGAGGACAGCTGCAGAACTAATTTGGATTACATTCCTTGCAGAAATTCTGAAAAGGGCTTTTCGGCATAGCTCAACCAGGAGCCACACAGTTAATACCAAATTGCTGAGGACTGGAAGCTAGGTCCCCCAGCGGCCGATGCCAAGCCACACAGCCCCACAGTGGGTCGCCTAGTAGAAATTCCTCTTGGCTAAGCCTGCAGGCCAGTGGCAAGTGTTTCTGAATGGGTCAATGTGCGTAATCAGCCCTCCGAGGGGGAAATACGAAGGGCTACGAGTGGGGAGGGAGCTAAAAAGGGATGTATCTGAAAGGCCGCTAGGAATCCCAAGTCCCAGTCCCGGTGATTCTGGGAAGACTGGAGCGCGGGACCTGGTATGCACGAAGAATTTCACAGTGATTGGGAGGGTGCAAATGGCCAGCACAAATGGCGCACGCACTTGTGCCATTCGAAGGTCATTTTGAACGGCTCAGAGATTGGAACTTCTTATTTACTAGGCACGGAGGCGGAGGCGGGGGCGGGGGCGGAGCGGGTAAAACTACCGCTTGCTGTTTTCTTGCTGAGGTCAGAAGGACACCCTCCGGAGACCTAAAGCTCTCCCTGTCTCCACTCCGAAGCGTTTTATCTCCTCAAACCGACTCCTACGCTCCCGCCACCAGCTCCAGAAGGTTCCGGAAATCTTCCTGCCTCTCCCAGAGGGGCCCCTTTGGCCTCATCAGACACCCTGTGCTTTCCTGTCCTGTCCTCTCATTTCCAGAAAACTCCAAGTCTCTGAAACTTTGAGCTCCCCTGCACTCAGGTGCTGTTCTGAGCCCTGCTGGGCGGTGCACGCAACCTCGGGGGTCGTGAGTCCTTTCCGGGCCGGGATATCTGAGGCTCTAGCTCTCTGGCCAGTAGTGGAGCCTGGAGCCCGCACGGGTTAAGTCAGTTCCCGCGAGCACCAGGCTCCGCCGCCGCGGAGCGGTAAACAGAAGTTGGAGGGACTCCGGCCAATAGCAAGTTGAACTACAGGAAGAACTCGTCCCCGGGCCAAAGCAGCACCCGCCCGCCAGGCCCGGGTCTCCGCTCCTGCACACCGCGTTTTGGCTAACCAGGGCGGGCAGGCTGCAAACAAACACCCCTCTGGAACCCGGCAATAGCTCTGGGGCGCTTGCGGAGGAGGCCCGGGTCCCAGCTAGGCGCGCAGCCTGCTTGGATCCAGCCGAGGACTGGGAAGGGTCGCAGCGGCTGGACAGGTGCACCATCGGCTGCTGGCGCTCCGCTCCACACACCGCGCACACCCGCGAAAGGCCCAGCGGCGCAGCCCCCGGGAGCTCCCCGACGCCCTGCACTTCTCTAGGGCTATTTTTTCTCCCCCTCCGGAGCCCAGCCTGGAAGGACCCAGACTCCTTGGACGGGATTAGTTCTCCCAAGCCCCAAGCACAGGCGCGCACAGAAGCGATCCCGCTTAGGCTCCCAGAAAACGCGCGAGAAAGAAAGAAGAGGGCTAAGGAGTGAGCAAGAGGGAAAAATAATAAAGAGGCAGGGAGGCAGTAACGCAGAGTAATTCTTACATCAATTAAACCCAGGCGCGCGCGCGCGTGCACACACACACACACACACACACACACACACACACAAAGGTAAGTTTGGGATGGAGAGGGGGCAACCCTAGCAAGAGGCCACGTCCTAGTGGTCCCTCCAGCCTGGGAACCCCGGGGTATCAGATAGGCAAAGAGGAGAAGGAGCCACCCGAGGCGGCAGCTTCCACAGCTGGAGCGCGAGAGGGAACTGCGACCCACCTGACTGCGAAGCGCTTGGCTGGACAGTCCCCGCCGCCACCAGAAGAAGGCTCACCCAGAACCACAGTCCTGTCGCCAGCTTCATTTTTTGCAAGTCTCAGATCCCGTGCTGACAATTACATGTCCAAATGGCATAGCCCCTTTCGGGCACGCGGAGGAGATCCCCTAGCCCGGCGCGCGTGGGGGCGCAAGCGGGGCGGGCGCGGCGCGTGGTGCAGCAGCTCCCGGGGATGGCCCGCCACTCCGCGCTCGCGGCTCCAGTGCCGGGACCCGAGGACCGCGGAGCGGCCACGGCAGGATGCGCGGTGTGAGCGGGTGGGAGTGTGCGCGACTGTGTGCGGCGGCTGCTCCTGGCTGGACTGCAGCTATTTCCCCGTGAGATCCTTGGCGTGCTCGCTCCCTCCTCACTTTCTCTCTCTTTCTTTCTCACTGGTTGATCAACAATAAAAAGAAAGGGGAAAAAAGGCTTCCAAAAAAAGTTGATTGCAAAGAGGAGGCAGGGTTCCGGCCTCTCCCCCAAACCGGGCTATGTTGGGCTCTCTTTGCAGTTTGCTTGCACCTCCAGTCCAAATCCGGAGGGAAAGGGAGAGGGCGAGCTTCTTAGCTTCTCCCGATCCTGTTCTTTTTTTTCCCCTGTCAGCTTTCCTCACACTTGTCCAGCCGTTGCGGTAATTAAAGCTCCGAGCGTCATTTCCAACGCTCCGCGGTTTCCAGCTGCAGCCCCACAGAGAAATTAATAAGACTCAGGGAAAAAAAAAGGGGGGGGGGAGGAGACTGGGGGTGGGAATCAAACAACCCTCCACGCAACCAAGCAGGCTCTCCTACGGAGCGCAAGCTCCGCCCCGGTTCTGACCCGACTAGCCACGCCCTCACCCCCCAACTGCCCCCCCGAACCCCACCCCCGGGAAATCTTATTGGCTTAGCCACTTCCCAAAATCCTTGGCCACTAGAGTTTGGAAAACACCTGTCAAGGAGAGGGATGGGAGGGAAGCTGGGGGGGGGGGCGGGAGAAGGAGGATTTAAAGGGCTCACCCAGACTGTGGTCTGAAAGGCTCTGCTTGCTGCTGCTGCCCTGCGGAGGCCTAGGGCAGCTGGATCCTGGAGTGGTCAGATCACTGGAGAGATGCTGGCAGAACAAAATTTTTGACACAAGAAAATGTCCATTTTCTTCATTGGTCCAAGGCACTTGTCCCCACACATGACTTTCCCTAGAAACAAGGAAAATCAGCTTCGGCAGTGCTTTGGGCAATATATCTCTGACCCTCTCTGCCATCACCCCTCACAATCCATATTTAGTGCTTTGAAAACATAGGTAAGCAACCAATAGCCCCTGAAGGTGAGACGAATCCTGAGTGTGTAATTACCTCCTTCCCCGGATTTAACGCAGTCTCTCTCATCCTCCCAAGCTGACACTGAGCTGAAGGAAACATCCAGATTTGTAAAGTCATGTCCTTTGATTCTGAAATTTTATGCAAAGTGTCTCAAGCCTGATCTGATCTGTTCAGTCTGAAGGAGTTTAGGAGATCAGGTCATAACCAGAGGAACTTGAGCTAGGCTTATTCCTTACCAGAGCCAGCTTTAGGCCCAGTCTTCCTGTCACTGCGGATTTGTGATTCCAGGGTCACTGACCACGGTGGGAGTGTCTGAACTTCACTCAATCTTAAAAGTCATGCAAGGGACTATTGTGGACTGCACAGCCTTTATCTTTTGCAGTTCTGATACTGTACTCTAAGCAGGTGCCAGAACCTTCCTTCAGGGAGTAGTAGGTTATTGGTTTGCCATTTGTATAGGTATTCTATGTTCACATTTTCTTTGTTTTCTCTAGAAGCAGCAAATACATAAATACAAAATATCAAGGATGCCTTAAAATCAAAACACCCTGTCTCCTCAGTCATTATTTGATTCCTTGCTTTTGACTCCCATGGCTTCTGTCAATGCCCTCCTCCCCTAAGAATTTCTATGGAACTGAGAAACAACAATAACAAATCCTGGAGCATGAAGCCTTCCCTCAGACCTAACTGTAAGTAACAGACCCACAGAAGGTCAAACAACCTGAGTGTGCTGTTCTACCCAGAAGCAACAAAGGGCAGGGAAAAAAATAAGCCCAGACCAGGTGATGGGGACTTGAGTGGAATGATTCAGATATCAGAAGTATGCAGACAGGTCTTTGGAATTATCTTTATCTCCATCTTTACCACCCTCCCCCTCTGTTTTCTCTTATTCAATCTCGATCTCCTTCTCTAGTCTTCATCACCTTCAGGTACCTCTCCTACAGAAAAGCAGCTTCTTTTCAAAATTACATTTTGTTACCACAATCTCAATTTAAATGGAAAATGCTATTTTGGGGAGTGGGAGTAGTTTAACCTTTAATATTTTGTAAGAGCCTAGTTTTGGGTGCCAATAATTTTGTAAAAGTGAAGTATAACAACCATATATTATCTCTAATTGTGAGAAAAATATTAATTTTATAAATGTTCAAATTGTTTCCCAGTTGTGCCTATTATGATAATTTCTACTTTACTGGTTTTCATAGTTCTGAGGATGGAGCTCAGAGGATGTAGCTCAGTGGTAGAACACATGCCTACACATGAAGCCCTCCACAAGCTCATTTTATAGTATTGGAAAAGAACAACCCCTCCACACTGACTGTGCAACCTGTCTACGGCAGAAATTGTATATATGTTGTAATATCAGTCCTGTTTTCTAGAATGAGTCTTAGTCAAACAAGAATTTCAATTAAAATTCATAAGTTTAACAATCTGTACTTTTTGTAGGCAATACACAGTCCATACATAATTTCCACCAATTAAACTATCCAGTGCACCCACACATTGCTTCTAATACTTAGTTCACTGTACTTTGACCCATATTTTCTGGTTCTGTCTAGCTGAAACAATCATCAGAACCTGGTAAAGATGGGTATTTGACCAATAGTCCACAAGATGAATGGACATAAAAGCTGTAATTTATAGAAGCAACCCATATTGGATTGTGACTATTCTACTTAGAGCCTAGCTTAGATCATTTGAATATGAGAAACAGCAATGTTTGGAGGAAGGGGTACACTGGCGGGCCAGCCAGGAGGAAGAGAAAGTAAAAGCTGAGAATTATGTCCATCTCCACTGAGTCCACATAAGGAACTCCAATTCAGAACATGTTCTACCTGATGTGGGAGGTACAAGCTAACTAAATTGTAGATCTCGGTATTTTCTCCACTTTCCCTTGTAACATTATAAAAAAAAATTAAAGACAGTTTATCAGTTAACTAAAATGTTTTGGTGAGTTTTATAATCTGGAAAACTACCTAAGTAATTTGTTACTTAAGCAAACTGAGGCCCAGAAGGAATTACCAGAGTGCACCTTTCCTACGAACTGTCTTGCTTTAGTTATTGCATTTGTGATCTGGAATTTAACCTCCATGTTACAACAACACCCCTTCTATGGTTCTAAGTTGAGCCAAATTAGACAAATCAAAATGCCAAAGTCACAATTGATTTGATGAGAGTCTTCCCACTGAGTCTTTTCTCTGGGATTTTTGTGATTGGAAAAGAAAAAAGTTTTTCCTTGATAGCTTTTGAGATCTAAAACTCCAGAGCTGGCCTTCCCGTTTCCTTCTTGGTAGGGATGGCCAGACCTCAATGAGAAAGAAGGAAGCTCCGTTTGCAAGGAACGAAAGCTCAGATGGGCCTGGAGAGTATTCGAGCTCTTGTAGCATTCTCATTAAGCTACTTCAGTTTTCATTTTTCTTATCTGAAACCAGAAAAACAGGACAGGAGAAAAGAGAAAAGAACTTTGCACATTGAGTGGGCCATGAATCCCTTAATTCCCCTTAAGAAGATAGGAACATGGTCTACAGACTTCAGCTTTCTTTCCTGGAATCACATTACTTCCCTCGAAGTCATATTCCCAAAAGAGTCACCTTTGTTCTGCATTACTTTCTCAGATCTCTTACCCAAGAATGGGTGATTCAGTGCTGCGAGAAATAGAAAGAATTTGATGTTGATATAAGAGCCCTGTTATGATTTGATAAAGAAGAGTCACCTCAAACGTTCCAAGTGTTGCAGGCTTGCCCCCACCTTCAACTAGTGGTTGGTTAGATAATAGGGCCACTAACTTCTTTAATGGCCACTAACTTCTTTAACTTCATTTGTCAGGAGGCGTGGCCTTGTTGGAAGAAGCATGTGACCAGGATTGTGTGGAGAGAGGTTATGCATTTTAAGGGCATTCTTTGTCCTTGAGTCCTTTCCGTCTCTTTGCTTCCTGACAGTCACAAGGTGAGCAGCTCTGATTCACTGTGTGCTCCCTGCTATGAAGGGCTGTATCACACCCATCCCATGAGCCATGAGCCAAAATATACCATTCCTTTTAAGATAACTTGCTCATTTGTCACAGCAACAAAAATCCAAAATAATCTGACAATATCCTACAGTCTCATCATTCAAATTATCAGCTTGTTTCTAAAAATTTCCCTAAGGGTCAGTTCAAGTGTGCTGATTGGACATAAATGTAAACCACAGTCAAATGTTAAATAAGAAAATGAGACTATAACAGAAATCAATGATCTTATCTTGAACATTTAGACATAAATTTAGAATTCTAATTTTACTTCCTGTCCATCATCTTTCTCTTATTTTGTAATCACAAGCAATTTGCTTCCTTGACTGCTATCCCCTGATCTTTATTTTTTTTATTAATTTTATTTATTTCTGTATGTGTATGAATGTACTGTCTGCATGCAAGTTTGTGCACCCGTGTCGTGCAATGCCGCGGAGGTCAAAGAGGGTGTCGGATTCCCCTGGAACTGGAGTTCTCCTGGAATTGAAGTTTCAGACAGCTCTTGGCCACCATGTGGGTGCTGGGGATCGAACCCGGGTCCTCTGCAAGAGCGTCAGCACTCCTAACCACTAGGTCATCTCTCCAGCCCCTCTCCTGATCTTTAAATGAATAGTTATACAAGAGTATATATGTACATATGTGTGTGTGTGTGTGTGTGTGTGTGTGTATGATTTACCATCGACTCCCTAAGATCAAGTTAAAATATCCACATGCTCAAAACCTTTCATATATTCCTACATCTTTTCCCTCACCCATCCCACCCCCCAAATACCTCATCTGGGCCACCAACACAGATGTATCTTACACTGTGGTTTTATCTTGAGCTGTTTTAAAAAAAATATCATGGACTAGTGGTTTCAATAATATTTCTTTCTCAGTTGAACCCTGGAAGTCCAAGATCAAATTGTTGCTAGTAAGCGCCTCCTTCTGGCATACAGAGACACTTCTTTCTGGGGTCCTCACATGGCAGAGAAAAGGAGACCATCTTTCTCTTGTGAGTGCTTGACTCTAATGACCTCATTCTCTCTCAAAGGCTCATATCACAGCATTGAGCACTAGGACTTCAACATGTGAATCTAGGATACAGATTCAGCTTTTAAAAAAATACCTAAATAGGATCACAACTATTTTGGATCTTGGATCTTCTTAATAGTCCTTTATTTTATTTTATTTTATTTTATTTTATTTTATTTTATTTTATTTTATTTTTGAGACAGGGTCTCCCTGTAAGCCCAGCTGGCCTGGAACTCACTCTGTAGACCAGGCTGGCCTTGAACTCACACTAATCCGCCTGCCTCAGCCTCCTGAGTGCTGGGATTAAAGGTGTGTGCCACCACACCTGGCCCCTTACTAGTCTTTTGACCAAAGAGAAACTGAAAAAAAATACCCATCATATTCAATATTGTAACAATAAAACAGAAGATAGATATCAGGTTCGTAGGTTTTGTTTGTGCAAATTAGCATGTGAAATACCACTTTTATTGTTAGCCTGGCTAGGTTCACTAGTATCCTGAGTTAACGTATATTCAGTTTCAAGACACAAAAGAAATTTAAGAATCAAATATTTTTAAGATGTATGAACATATATTAACTAAAAAAATGTATCTGCTTTTTTTACTAACTTGATATCCAAAAAGGATCACTGCAGAAATATTTTTCTTTGAGTTATTTTCCTTCTATGTGCATGATTAAACCTCAATTTCCAAGTGCTAGGAGGGAGTGACTGAACATAGATAAATCAAATCTCTGTTTCTTTTATATCTATTTATCAGCTTCTGTCCAATTTCTTATAGACATTTTTAGTTTGTAGTTGAGACTGCAAAACAATTTCAGCTGTGTAGACAGAACAGTCTTTTCCAAAAAGTTCAGTAAAAATGATTTTCCCAGTGAAAACTTTTCTTGTGAATCTATCTTATATTATCTTAAACTAGGTTCTTAGATTCTATGTATTACCACAAAGATGAAGTAAAATTTGAATAGCAGTTACTGATTAAAAACAAAAAAGAAAGGAAACTGTCTTTTTATGCCTATATGTTTAAAACCAAGTTAACTGTTGTGGGTACTTACTGAGGATATGATTATACCTTTTCTGAAAATAAGTCAAGATAATGTTGATTAGTGTCTTTTGAGGTAACTCCTTATTTCCCTCTGTAATCCATAAAGAGCTTGATCAAGTTTTGGTTAATACACAGATTTCTCAAAAGAAAAATTATATTTATCATACAACCCAAAATGGATATTATTCTTTGAACAGTCACAGAGAGTTCTTAGAATTTTTCTTGAACTCCCACCATAGGCAACTAAAATAATTATTTTGGAAACACATATTTTCTTCTCCTTTGTATACGGATGGATAACTTTCAAAGATTCAGCACAAATATTCTAAGAGTTCAGAAAGGATCATACATTTCTTGAATCCTCCTCTTTCAATATTGCAAAAGTCAATTTCCTCCATGCTGATCAAGGACCTCTCATTGTAACCTGGCTTCCTCTACTGTAGTTCTCCAAGGCTTTCTTTGTCTCAAAAACATCATGAGACCAAAGATACCTGATAGAGTGTTTTCTTTTCTCCTAACCTCAAGTGGAACACAATTTCCTGCTTTTGCAGATTATGCATCTCAGAAAATATTCCTTTTTCTATGACATTTAATATTTAATTCACCAATGGTTAGGGTCCACACAAAGAGTTGCTTGAATTACTGAGTCTTTAAAGTAGTACAAAATATGAAATATAGGGCAAAGCCTGTATTAATCAATTTTGATAACAGAGGGAAGTGAATTCTAAGAATATGTGGTGCCATACATGCATTTTTTCAGAAGGTGGTTATTAATGTAGGCTGATAGTTTGACAAATGTTTTTCCTGTTGATTTTAAATAAATGAGACAAACACCATTTGGATTACTTTAGACTTTATCATAAAATTATATATATATATATATGAATCAAAATATTACATAGGACCCTCAAAATATATAAAATTATGTGCCATTTTCTTAAAAAATACAGACACAGAAACATTTTAGTAAGAAGATACTGTATCCACAAAATATGTCAAAGTGTACTACCATAGCAACACAGCCGATAATACTGAACTTTGTTTAAAAAAAGGCTGGAGAGATGGCCTAGCGGTTAAGAGCACCGACCACTCTTATAGAGGACCCGGGTTCGATCCCCAGCACCCACATGGCGGCCGAGAACCCTCTGAAACTCCAGTTCCAGGAGAACTCCAGTTCCAGGGGAATCCGACACCCTCTTCTGACCTCCGCAGCATTGCACGACACGGGTGCACAGACTTGCATACAGACAGTACATTCATACACATACAGAAATAAATAAAATTTTAAAAAAAGGCACTGTAGAACTGGAGTTATAGGCAGTTGCTAGCTGCCATGTGGGTGCTGGGAATTAAACCTGGGTCCTCTGCAAGAGCAGTCAGTGCTCTTAACTGCTGAGCCAGATGGCCCCAATTCTAGGGGAATCTGACATAGACTTCTGACTCCGTGGGCATGGCATGACACAGGCACACTTACACACGTGCAGGCACTATACTCATACACTAAAATAAAATAAAATAATAAATAAAATACTTTTAAAATCACCATTTCATTTAATTTTATTAAGAGAAAAGAAGACCAAGTGGGACCTTTTTTTTTTTTTTTTTTTTAAGAAGTGTCTCACTGCTGGCCTGAACCTTGCTATGTAGACCAGGCTGTCCTTGATCTCATAGAGCTACAACTGCCTCTTGCCTCCTGGGTGCTGGTATTAAAGGCATGCACCACCATGCCTGGCAGTCCAAACTTTGAGTCTGATGTAGGAACATTTATATTTATAAAAATAATTTTAAAGGAAAAGTCTAAAGCTATATAAAATCAGAAATTTTTAATGAATAAACCTGGTTGATCACTTAATTTAATAAATTTTATGTTACTTTCTGAACTAGACAGTCATCTTCAAAGCATTAAATTAATATGTTTTTATAAGAACATGTAGATATTTAAATGTATATGCTTAATGCATGCTTAAAGTATTTGGTGTATCATTAACAGTATTTAGCATCATATTACAAACTGATCATTCATGATAAATCTAATGTACATTTAAATTAAACCAATTAGGACTAAAGAAATGGCTCAGTATGTTAAGCACTGGCTCAGTATGTTAAGCACTTGTGATGGAATTGTGCAGACCAAAGTTTAGATCTCCATCACCCTGGTAAATACTGTCTGTGTATGACAACCTGCCTGTGATGCAGCACAGAGGATCCCTTGAGCTATCTGGCTAGCTAAACTTGCCAAAGCAGTTAGGTCCGGGTTTCAGTGAAAGACACCCAGTGTCAATCTCTGGCCTCCACACCCATGTGCATACACACGAAGTACAACCACACAGACATGTGCACTCATACACAAGCAAATATGCATAAACGTATGCACATAAAACACACACATACACATATAAAACAGTTTAATAAAAACAATAAACCAATTTATAAACATTTGGTAGAGCTCAGCATAAATTGTGGAATAAAGAATTCTTCACTCATGTATTTCTTTGTAATATTTGCTTTAAACCATATAAACGATGGTCATTAACAAACTTGGGCATTTTATGTATATTTTAAGGAACATTATATTAACAAGTATTAACACAACATTAGGTAATAATATTTATCTTAGCTAATACATGTTTGCTGCCACCACATGCTTTCAATGCAGTTATTTTGGGAAAGCACTGATAGAAAAAGAAAAATGTTCTTTGTCTAATCAAATAGTGGAAGAAAATAAAACAATTGTGATAATTTATCGTTGTCTATTAGAATGGGAAGGCACAAGAAGTCTGCTTCATCCAGCTTAATGTGACTTTGCTAAATGAATACTTTCAGACAAATGAAATTACAACTTGTCTTCCTGCATTTCCTTCTCAATCCATTTAGAAACTCCTCAACACACTGGAGAACATGGTGTGTGTTGTAGTGAAAATGCAAAGATAGCTGTAGATCTTTCTTGCCTCTCTCGTGCTTCTTTTCAGAATATTGTTCTTAGCAATGTCAGCAGGTATTCTGCATCATAAATCCTAGAGAAATTTGTTTAAAAGTATGAAGAGCTGAGAATATTTACCAACTCTGAAAGTAATTTTAATTGTCCTTTTTTATTATTTTTTACGTGTATGAGTGTACTGTCTGCATGTAGGTTGGTGCACATGTGTCCTGCAATGCCACGGAGGTCAGAAGAGGGCGTCGGATTCCCCTGGAACTGGAGTTAAAGACTGTTCTTAGCCACCATGTGGGTGTTGGGAATCGAACCCAGGTCCTCTGCAAGAGCAGTCTGTGCTCTTAACCACTGAGCCATCTCTCCAGGCCCCTTAAATATGTCTTAACATGATTATATTGAACTATAACTTGCAGTATTTGCTGTGAAATGGACAAGTATATGTTACTAACATAGATGCGTAAAGTTACATGCACATATATAATTTCACACCAATTTTCCTATAAAGTGTTTTTACTTTCCTTTAGCATCTAAAATGGTTAATATTCTGCCATGTTTTTTTTTCATGTTAGTACAATTAAAATGTTTAATTCCAAATTTAAATATTGCAAGAGGTAGTATAACCTTTCCATTTATACTTTTTTTAAAATTTATTTATTTGTATGAATGTACTGTCTGCATGTAGGTCTGTGCACCCATGTCATGCAATGCCATGGAGGTCAGAAGAGGGCATCGGATTCCCCTGGAACTGGATTTAAAAGAGGTTCTCAGATGCATTGTGGGTGCTGGGGATAGAACCCGGGTCGTCTGCAAGAGCAGTAGGTGCTCTTAACCGCTAGGCCATCTCTCCAGCCCCCCCTTTATACTTTTATTTACCTCTTCCTGATGTGTTTATGTTTTTGAAATAAATTAATTATGTTCTTTTTTATTTTTAAATGAGGAAGAGCTGAGAAAAGGAAAATTTTTCTTTAACATGAGTTCATAGTAAAACATATTCAGTATAGAAATATAAAACATATTCCACCGTATTCTGTAAGGCCAGCAAATCTCAATGACGGCAAAATGGGAATTACAAAGCCAGTCTAGAAACAAGACTAAAAGGGTATCATATTTTTAAACAATAAAGGGGAAAAAGTTTTTTAGGTAACCAGCCCATTTTATGCCTAGATACAAATACATTATACATTCACCCATTTTCAGATTGTAGCTAAAGGATGAAAACTTGCAAGTAATGTGAAATTTCACTTTTAATTTTAAACCACACAAATCAACTAGCTGGTAAGATAAAATAATAATTTCAAATATGTAAACAGGGACTGTGGCTTATTGGCTTTTCTGCACACAATGACTAATTGTGCTGGGCAGAAGTTTGCCTTCAAGATTGCAAGGCACACATCCCACAAAGATACTGAAGCTGGTTCCTACTCCTGTGGCCTTCACTGTACATTAATCAGAAGTGTTTGCTATGCAAATCTTTCCATACAAAGCAATTATGGTTGTTTCTAAACTGACCTCGTGTATATGTATTACTTCAGAGTTTTACTCCCAAATCGTACCTGATCATCTCCAAAGCATACAATACTTATATTGCTTTTTAAATGTACACAATATAGATATTTTAGTTTATTTGTGTGTCTAGAATATATAGAGAAGCTGTTTAAGGTTCTCAATCCGCAATGCCATGCTCAGTGCCTCTGAATAATATGCTAGTGACTGTTCATGCAAAGTATTTTCACCCCAGGGTCTTTGTTAGGATGAAGAGGCCCTTCTAATAGCTTGAGGCCATGACACCTTGCTTGGTCTTACTCTTCAATATTAGCTGATAACTAATAGAGACTGTCAGCCACAGTACACTAAGGGGGGGTATTTTTATAGCAGGGTATTTGAAAGTAAAATACATCAAAAATTAGTTGCTAAACATTTGCATCTTTTCCCAACATCACCTGCCCTCAATAAGTACAACTCAAATAGGGGAATTATAGTCTAGAGAAATAGTTTGAAAGTATACATAAGTCCAGTTAATAAAAGCAATAGTGGTCTTTAATTAACCAATATTGTATTGCCACAGGAATTCTCATTTTCTGATTTCTGGTTGAACAACAGTGGCATCCAGTGGCCAGATAATTGTTTCCATGATTAAAGTGTCACTGGCAGTTCACACAACAGGCCTAAGTGTTTGTGATGTATGAAACCAAAGAAGGAAAATCACTTGAAAGAGCCTGTTTCCAAAGCAGTCCTGTACTAAATCTAGGTCATTAAATTTGGCTCTGATGACTATTAATTATTTCTCAATAACCTCATTTTAGGGTACTTATTATCTGTCTACTTTTATCCCATTATTGACCCCATTAGATATTGATAGCCTTGCAACATTAGAAAATTTCCCAACAATGAACTGGGTGCAATTCTATGTTAAACATATGGCAAAATAAAAACCTGTAAAAACAGCTACATAGCATGTCCTTAGCACTCACTTTGTACAAAATTGTTGTTCATGTGGCTCCCTGTGTTGAGGACGGCTGCTAATAGCTGTATGTAACCCATAAAGGTTGGTCTTGGAACAAATCAGTATTGTAGTGACAAAATGAATGTCCCTGTACATAATTTTTACTTAGTCTTTTCACTTTCTGGCAAGCCCAAGAAATTCTGTGAGCTTGATAATGTTTCTTGCTTGGAGTTTACAAGGCTTCTCTGTGATTAACAATAGACATTTAGCACAATTAGTAGACCAGGGTAAATATTTCATAACCAAGTATCAGGAAACACAAGTGCTACACCCAGATTTGCTAGTTCAGACCCTGGCTTTGGTTCTTACCAAATGAATGGCTTGAGCTAAGGTTCGTTCACAATCTATACTTAAGGTTATCTGTATATAACTGGAAGGTAATAATAGCACCTGCTTCCTAGGGTTATAACCAGTGCTCAATGAATTATTACATTGAAATTTAAAAAGAGGCTGGCATGCAGGAAGCACTCAATAAATACTAACTTTTGCTTAAAGTTACAGAATTTATATACAAATTTTATATACAAAATCTGTTACCAGGAGCAGTATCATTTTCCCTGACTCTGACGATGCAGGTTTTTCCAGGAGACACAGAATGGCGACACATACAAGGTATAGCAATGGGACTTGACCAAAGGAAATCAGTAGCTTCGAAACAGAACCTTAATAAAGTGGGAGGGGCTCTGTCTGAAAAGAGAAGTGAAAGACCAGCACAGCAACAGCCTAGGAGGACACGTGGGAAGGTGCAATGCTCACTGGACAGAGGGAGAAGAATGTGGATGCCAAGACGGAGGAGGGAACTAAACTGACACTCTTTAGAAGTCATGGTGTACTCATCTGGGTTTTGTCAGATGGCAAGGTTGAGGACTATCTCTGATTTTTTTAATCCAATTTTATCAAATATAGAATCACATATGGCATTTAGAATCTATAGGAATTTAGATTTGCAAGGGTTTGTGAAGGATGTGACGTATTAATGGCACCATTCATAGCCCCTCTACTGCACATGAAGATTACCTTTCAGGGAATAGCAAGGAGACCCACAGTGAAGCCCCTAGCACCTGATGCACAGGGAACATTCCTGAGAGGTTCAGCTATTTACTTCCCTTGGGTGGCTTCTGCTATTCTTTCTCATTCTCTTCATTCTTTTTTCTCTTGTATCTTCAAGACAAATTAACTGTTGTTTCCTTTCATAGTAACTTCAGTGAAGCAAAGATCAAAAATGACCAACTCTTAGAATTATAATTAAAAGTATTCCTACAGGATACTGGGTTGTCATATTACCTTGATTCCAAGCTGGGTAATTATTTTTTCAATAAAAATGATTATTTTTGAGGAACCAAAAGCAGACAGTAAAAATTCAAATAAACTTTAGCAATATGCATGCCAAGCAATAAAAAGTGCTGATGACGGAGGCTAGTGGAGCCAAGAGAACATTCATTTCTAGCATAATGTGTAAGATCTGACACAGCAGATAATGGTCCATGGATAAGTTGACATAACATGGTGCACCAAGGTCCCGGGTTCAAAAGTTGAACCATCTCCAATGAGAGTCACAGCAGCATGAAATTCACAGAAACTAAATGAAAAAAAAATTATCTTCAGGCATTCAGTTCAGAAATCAAGCAATGAACCAATCATGATCACTTTAAATCAAATATCTAGTAAAGATAGTTAACATAGTTTGTTAAAAACTTAAACCAGGAAATATCTTCCTAGCTGGATCAGGAAGCTCACATTTTCTTCAAACTATTTCACACTGTATTGTTTATGGTTAGAAATTACATTATTAAGACTTTTTTTTCCTTTTTAAATATAAGCATCTTCAAGAAATCAAAAATTAAAGAATTCTTTAGCATAAATATTTCTTCATATGCATTTCATCATTTTATCATTAAAAGGGGGGTGACATAAAAATAAATTTGTATTGATGAAAATAAGAAAAACAAGAAATTGGGGATATTTTTCAGCAAATACAATTTTTTTATTCAAAACGGGATTTCAAAACCATAAAATTAACATATTCAACATGGTCAACATGTTTTTCTTGAAGGGTCAACTGTTTTCCTTACAAGGCTCTCCTATGGAACATGAAGTACTGACCCTGCCTAGCTAATGCAGACACCACTGCACACAGCAAGAAAGTATGATGACAAAATGGTCATTGGCTTCCAAGTCATAAGTAAAGAAATCTGAGCACACACAGACATTGTGAATTGCCCAAGCCTAAGTGACAATTCAACCTCTACACTTAAGGTTCATGGAACACAGATTAAGGGGCTAAGAGGTCACTAATGAATCCCTCAACTCATATTAAGGAAGCTCCCACATGCAACAGAGTCCCAGAGTGTAGAGAATGAGAATCTGCAGACTGTGGGTCCTTGGACAGGACTCCTATATTAAATTCCACCCAACTAGGGTTCAGGACCATGCAGAGAGAGGGCAGAAAGATTGTAAGAGCCATGGAGGAAGTGCCTGACCATGTGGAAAGAGAGTCCTTCAAGCTCCTGGAAGCCTGCTCATATGAACCTACAGCAATGGTGTCAGCATGCACAAGACCCATGCAAACTCAGACAAAAAGCCAGCATAGAACTCAGGAAATAGGCAGAAGACCCCAATCTTAGCTGAAGAAATATCATCATCAGCAGTTTACTGCTGGGTGAGAAAGAGCTGATCTTAAAGCAAGAGACTCTAGATAGGTTAACTTGAACCCAGTAGATGAACATGCACCAAGGGGACATCTGGGGACACTAACTTGACACTATAGGCCTTAATACAAAGGACAGGATTATGAATTCCAGTAGGGAAGGGGGTATAAAGAGGATTAAGATTGAGATATGCTATATGAAATACACACAAATTCCATAAAAGTTTACAAAAAAGTGAAGACATCTGTTTAATTGGTCCACATGACTGAAAAACAAACAGAAAACAGAAAAAAACCCCTGGAAGTAGATACAGGTTACCTGAAATGGGTAGCTGTGTAGAAACCTTCCAAACCTGTGCTGTTGTCTTTAATTTTAATTTCAATTTCCTGTTTACTAAATATTGCAAACTTAAGTCATAATGTCACAAGGCAAAGAATTCAAAATAGAAATTACCTCCATGGCCACTGTTTTTTTTTTTTGTTTTTTGTTTATTTGTTTTTGTTTTAAATGCTGCTCAAATCCTTTGGGATAGGGAGGCTGTTTCTGGGCCCTTCATGTACAATGGAAGACTATGTCAGGCTACAAAGGAGTAACTGATCAGCTACATAAACAGGCACTTCCCTTGTAGTCTCTCTTGAAGGGAAAGTGGCTGTTATTAAGTATGCACTGTGTTGAATAGGCCAATTCAATTGGAGAGAGCTTTATGGTGAAGGAAAATTTAAAAACACACACAAGTTTTCCAGACTATTTAGAAATAGAACATATTTTCCAGGGTGTCTGGATAACAGGTTGAATGTGGGCCGGCAGCTAGTTTTTGTTCCAGTGAAGCAATAGTGATTCAGCATTCTTGGTAGATAAACTGGAATACAGAAACTTCAATAAATATTTTCAAAACATGAAAAACATATTTGTTACAGGAACAAACCTGCTTTCTTTTTAAGAAAGTGTGGAAGAAGGGAAGAGGAGGAGGAAGAGGAGGAGGAGGAAGAGGAGGAGGAGGAGGAGGAAAAGGAGAGGCCAGGAGGGAAAAGGAGAGAGAGGAGAAAGGGAGAGTCAGTGACAGAGACATACAGAGACAGAGAGACAGACAGAGATAGGGAGACAGAGAGAGAAGCTTTGCTTAAAATTCTGAGTCTGGATTTTCCTTCTGATTTCTTCCTTACAGCAGGGAAAAGGTGTTGATGTGTGACTTGCTTCTTCGCACTCTCTGCCTCCTAGGGAGGACCCACAATGGATACAGTGTTGATAACAGATCTGTTTTCAGGATTTAACAGATGACGTCAGAATAAATGGCTAAGCTGCATGGAGGAATAAGTGGGTTGTGGACTCAGCCAGTCCTCAGAGTACCTTTTGTTACTTTGTTTACAAAACAATAGGCCCCTTCTTTCAGAAACAAGAGTGGTGTGTTCTAGGTATTTCTTATTTTATTAATTAGAAAAGATTTCCAACAGTGAGAGATTTTCCTTAGCTAAATACAAATTAATATTTATCATATACAAAATTATGAATGTGAACACTATGTTGTATGGATGAAACAATATTACCTGAGACTATATTCTGCCGCATTATCATTTGCTAAAAAATTTTGATAAATAATGAAGGAAGTGGGGCCTTAAATTAAGGTAGATGTTTTAAAATATTGGTTTTGTAATAGATAGTCTTTGACACTCTCTTTGAGGTGTTATTTCTGTGGATAGATGTAAAACCAACTGTTACTAAGAGGACAAGGATGCTGAATATGAATACGTGGTATTTCTGCAATTCTGTCACTAAGGGAGTTTATTTCCACCACTCTAGAGCCTAATCACAAAGGTCTTAGCTTTAAGTTTAGTGATATGGGACTGGAGAGATGGCCCAGCAGTTAAGAGTACTGACTGTTCTTGTAGAGGACCGAGGTTCAACTCCCAGAACCCACATGGCGGGTGAGAACCAGTCCTACATCCAGTTCCAGGGGATAGTTCATTTATAGACAGAAGATAGATAGATAGATAGATAGATAGATAGATAGATAGATAGATAGATGATAGATAGATAGATAGATAAATAGATAGATGATAGATAGATGATAGATAGATAGATAGATAGATGATAGATAGATAGATAGATAGATAGATAGATAGATAGATAGATAGATAGATAGATAGATGATAGATAGATAGCAAATACTGGCACCAGTGATTACATGGCTAGGAAACTTAGAATCATAAATGTGAACTGGGCATTTATGGATTACAGTCTCTTTAAAAAATTTGTAAACCAAATTAGGTCTTAGTCTGAGATAGCAGCACAGGTATGGATTGACTTCAACCCAATTCTTTAGACAAGATAAATGATCAACCTAGTATAGCATATTGGCCACTCTCTTCTATATTTAATTTTGTCCATATCCTTTACACCCATTTCTCATTCTCAACCCTGAGATGGAAGCCTCAAGTAACTAATCCAGAACAATTGCCTAAGCATAGAGATAAAGGGAGAATCAACTTATGTGCCAAATGATGTGACCAAAGACATAAATACTTTTGTGTACAGATACACAACACAAACATTGAGATGGGAGAATATTTACCCAGCTTCCTACACATATTCATGAAGAAGACAGTTGCATAGATATGGAGGTAACTTCTATTATCACTGTATCCAGGATAACTACACCTTCATTAATTGACATGTATATGTCAAACCAGAGGTAGACATCCTTGTCTTTTCTCTATCTCTCTATCTCTCCCCATATTATGTATTTCTTTTCTTTTAGAGACACAGCCACTCACTTAACCTGGAACTCACCAACTGGCTAGAGTGACTGGCAAATGAGTATCTGTGATGCATCTCTCTCTGCACAACCACCACCACCATTAACACCATTACCCCCCACCCAATACTGGGTTTGCAGAAGTTCTCTATTGAGATGGACTTTCACATGGGTGCTCAAGATACTAATCCTAGCATGCTTGCTCAGCAGGCACTTTACTATTGGAGTCACCCTGGCCCCCAAACTACATTGATTTTAATGAAAATGCACTACCATATTTTTGTGACCATAATATTACCATTCATCATTTATCTTAGACATCTGCTGTGCTGTTTTACTAAACTGTCCCATAGGACATGAATAACATCACTAACAATTTAGTAGAACACTGTCCAATTAGACACCACTATGATTTCCAGTGGATAATTATTTATGACATGTAAATGTTACTTAATACCTAATTATGTCAGTTAATATAAAGTTTTTTTTATAAAATCAAGACTATGATTCTGCCAAGATTATCTAAGGCTTACATGAAACAAACACAGCAGTCATCCAAGTAAGTCCACTAGTTTCCTATAAAGGACAGGAAGATGTATATAGACATCTTCCTAATGAAAAAGATTGTCCTTGGGGCTGGAGAGATGGCTCAGTGGTTAAGAGCACCAACTGCTCTTGCAGAGGACCAGGGTTCGATTCCCAGTACCCATATGTTGGCTAAGAACCATCTTTAAGCCAGGTGTAGTGATGCACACCTTTAATCCTAGCACTTGGGAGGCAGATGCAGGCAGATCTCTGTTCAAGGCCAGCTTGGTCTATAGAATGAGATCTAGGCCAGCAGGGGCTATAGGGAGGCCCCGTCTCAAAAAGACAAAAACAAAGACTGTCCTTATAAAAGAAGGCATAAGAACTGGTTAAATAATGTTATCTCCATCCTGATGTACAAGCAGAGGTGAAGGGAGAAATACATGGGGAGTCTCTCTTTGGGTATCAACTACACCAAAATTACTTTCAGCACATGTAAATATGTTTATTGCTTGATTTCTTGGTTGACAACATAGTAAGCTAAATTCATAATGTTGGCAAAGTCTCTGTATATAAACAGCTTACAAACTGAAATGACTTTGCATAAATGAACACTTTATATAACAGCTCTGCTCAGTTGCCTATCTGAAAAGGAAGCAGCCATATGAAGTGTCTGTGGTTCCAGGTGTTGCTGTCTTCCTAAATAGTAGCAACAGATGTAGCCAATGGCCCTTTTGGCTCTTCAGTGGTGGTGTGTAATGAGTCTGGAGAGGTAGAGAAGAGAGGGTGTTTGCACACTCAACAAGCACATACCCAGAAAACAGGTGCCTGACCTTAATCTTTATACAATGTTAAATATAAATTCTGATTGATTTTGGCTATTTCACAACCACGAGTTACTTAAAAATGCCCAAAAGGAATAAAAAATGCCCAATGGGGGAAATTTCCTTAATTTTGCTAAATAACCAATCAATTCAGTGAAAAATGCTGTATGTCAAGTTGTTGAAATATTTTCAATGATTTACTCTAAGCTTTTCTACTTTAGTTTACAAATAAAACAGGTTTATTATCATTTGGAGCTGCAGAAATTTTAGTCTTTTACCAGAAACACATTCTGTCTTGCTTTCAGTTAAACTAGGCTAGAACAAAGGTCTCCATTATTCCACAAAGAGAAATCATAGCCAACTTCTGCTCAAAGCAACCTCAATCCTCAGAAAATGAGGCTTTTTACCAACCACAGAACCAATCAATCAACCAGCCAACCAACCAGCCAGATAGCCATCCCACCTCCTATCATTCCGCATGTAAAAAACAGAGCTACTCAACCTGCACCTTGAGCGATCATGTGTCTCTTCATTCACCACCTTTCACTGAACAGGTATTCTTCTCTGTTTAAGGTTATGGTAGCATCTGTCTGTGAGTCTAAGCATAAATAATTAGAAAACAGTTTTATGTCAATGTAGCCAAACCACATTAGTTGTTTGTTCCCTAAGGTCTGTCATTTACCCAGGTATGACATTATTTCTTAAGATTTACTTTATTTTTAATTACATTTAATGTATGTGGGTATGTGCCTGTGTTCAGGTCCCCTCCCAGAGGCCAAAGTATGTCAGATATCCATGGAGCTGGAATTACAGGCATTTATGAGTCATCCAATGTTGATGCTAGGGTCTTCTACAAGAGTAGTAAGTAAACAAGCTCTGAACTGCTGAGCCATCTCTCCAGCCCCAGACATATGTTCTTGACCTGGGATTTACAGTACCAGAAATGGATTCTCTCCCATAGAGTAGGCCTCAAGTCCAATGAGAGAACAATTGGTTTTCCTTACAATAGTTGTGGCACTATTGAACAACTATGCACATCTTAGAGTTCATAGAGTATATAACTCAAGCATAAGCAAGACATTTATACTACCTGCTCCAAGATTCATGACAGAAGAGGAGGCAGAAGAATTGTCAGAGGAAGAAGGAGAGAAGGGCAACAAAATGATATGACACAGCCATGTCAGTCATGAACTCAGTGCTCACTTGCCTACGTTGAGCCTGCATGAGAATGGGCCTGTGGATAGCCAACCATCAATGGGGAGGGGTTTAGACTCCAAGTCAGAACTCCAAACTGATGGTCACACAGAAGGCCCTGATTAAACTCATTGGGTTTTACAACAAAACAAAAACATATCAACATAAAAAAGAGACTTGTGAAGAGAGAGAATTGATAGGAGTAAGAGAGAGACAATGGAGGGGAAGAGGATCAAGAGTAATCAGAATACCTTGTGTATGTGTTTAAAATTGTCAAAGATGAGGTCATTCTCTAACTGCAAATTGGAACCAACTGTTATAGAGGTAATCTCTTATAAAACTGGTAAAACTGCCTTCTTTAATTGACTAATAGACATAGGAACTGTGAAAAGTATTATTCTCTATTCAGAACCAAATATAATACTAAAGTCTCCTTAAGCTATGCACTTAAGCAAAATATATTAATACAGGAGAGCTGTGATATCAGCAATGGATTAACCTACCAAGGAGATGTTGGCCAGGGGATCCAAGCCCCCCCCCAAAAAAAAGATAAAGGCTTCTTGCCTGTAAACTGGGATAACTGCAAGAAGAGAGGCGGTAAGGCCCTGCTGACGAAGACCTGATGTAAGCATGGGAAAGATGTATTGAGACCGCACTTGCAAGTGTACAGTTGGTCTCTGGAATACCAGAGAGTGTTACCAAAGGCCACTAAACCAATAAAGCAAATATAGGTCTCCTTCAGTCAAGCAAGACTCCTCCATCAGCACCAGCTACACTGCCTGGAAATACTTTGCAGCATATGTCTTGGCAGCCATATGTCTGTATATCCCAAATCTAATTGGCTATTAGCTCTCTCCTTGGAGGAGTAACCCATGGCTGATGCCACAGCTTACATCCTCTAGTGGTTAAGAGATGTTATAAGTCACAGTAAGACCCTGTCATGTTTTACAGAAAAAACGTAATTCATGGATTAACATACCACCCAAACATCTGTGTCTATACCAAAGTAACCTACCATAACAATTAGTACTGTTTAAGTACCTATATATCTAATTTCTTGTGCTTCGTTAGTAGGACTGAAAGGTTATTCCTGGACAAACTGTCAGCCCATGAAAGGAAACAGCCAGAACTGACCAGAGTCCAAAACAACAGCTCCAGAGAAAGTAGACTGTTTTGCTTCTCGTCCGCCTGTGCCACTTTTCTAAGCCTAAGGAACAATCTGCAGAAGAGGGGACATGGTAGAATGTAAGGGCTGTGATTGGGGTGCATGGTGAAACTACAGCAATATAGTCTGGACACTTATTAGATCAACTTGATTGAACATACGAGCCCCCCCCCCCCCAAGCTGGATGGTGGGAGCCTTGGGCTATCTGGGTTTGGGCACAACTGTTTGCAAATTGGTTTTACACGAAGGATGCTTGTGCTCATAAATTATTACTTATTGTTAAAAAATGAAAAAAATAAAGAAATAATAAAAAAATTGTCAAAGAACAAATCTAATGATTTCTAGAAGCTATTAACACATGCAACAAATGTCCCCAAACCAATCTACTAACTCAATCTCTCTCAGCCTCTCCCACAAAGAAATAAAACATCACTATTTCAAAAAACAAAATAAGAAACAAAACGAATCCCTAGGGTAAAAGTGAACCAAGAGGTGAGCATGCTCACTATGAGCATCTACTTCAAATCTGACATTAGACAATGGAGAATAATGGGGAAAAAAGGTTTCAAAATCAAAGTATGTTCTTTGTTTGTTTGTTTGTTTGTTTTTTGGTCTTTTTGAGACAGGGTCTCCCTCTAGCCCCAGCTGGCCTGGAACTCACTCTGCAGACCAGGCTGGTCTTGACTCACAGTTCAAGTGCTGGGATTAAAGGCTTGAGCCACCACACCCATCCACCACCACGCCAGGCTCAAAGTATGTTTATAAAATCTGTTTTCTTCATTTAGCTGGAATATATCATAAAAAGTTATGTGAAATTTATCCTAATTTCCTATTAAATAGCAGATAAGAGACCCCAAATCTTCATTATATCTGATTTATTATTGCTCCCCATCAGGTACTGGAAAGCTTTAAAATATCCTGTACACAATTTTGTATAATCTATAAAATCCAGATAGGTCCAGAAAGAATAAATTAGCATGTAAAGTTTTTGTTTCTTGCCTGAGTAAAAAAGGCACAATTTAAAATATAGCAATTATAGGGGGCTGGAGAGATGGCCTAGTGGTTAAGAGCGCCGACCGCTCTTGCAGAGGACCCAGGTTAGATCCCCCAGCACCCACATGGCGGCTGAGAACTGTTTGTAACTCCAACTCCAATTCCAGAGGAATCCTACACCCTCTTCTGTCCTCCGTGGCATTGCACGACCCGGGTGCACAAACCTACGTGCAGACAGTTCATTCATACACATAAATAAATAAAATAAAATAAAAAGAAAAACAAATGAAAAAAATAAAATAAAGAGATTATAAAGGAAAACATATTAAGAAATATTTGTATTTGCTAATGACCTTAATTTCTAAAACACTTCCCAATGTTATTGTCAAAAAAAAAAAAAAAATATGAAGTAAAAAGAGCAATAATAGGGACCCCATAAATCCTGCTGGGAAAACTTGTAAAATTCTGAGACATTTCAATCAAAGTACAAACATTATCTTGAAGAATCCAAACATCTAAAAAATCTCAAAACCATCTTCTGTATTTGTACTGGATAATTTATTCATAATTACTCTGACTAGATCATGAAAAACACCTGAGATTTATTTCCAACTTGAAGGCCACTTTAAAAATATGTGTACTCCGTTACATGTGTGCACATATATACTGTGTTACATGTGTGCACATGTATACTATGTTACATGTGTACATATATACTATGTTACATGTGTGCCTATATATGTACTGTGTTACGTGTATGCATATTTGAACTGTTACATGTGTGCATATATGTGCTGTGTTACATGTTTGTGTATATATGCAGTGTGTTACATGTGTACATATGTGTACTGTGTTGCATGTGTGCATATGTGTACTGTGTTATATGTGTGCATATATATACATTGTGTTACATGTGTGCATATATGTTCCATGTTATGTACGTGCATATATATACACTGTGTTACATGTGTGTATATATGTACTGTGTTACATGTGTGCATATATGCACTGCGTTACATATGTGCATATATGTACTGTGTTACATGTGTGCATATATACACTGTGTTACATGTGTGTATATATGTACTGTGTTACGTGTGTGCATATATGTACTGTGTTACATGTGTGCATACATGTGCTGTTACATGTGTGCATATGTGTACTGTGTTACATGTGTGCATGTGTATACTATGTTACATGTGTGTGCATATACTGTGTTACATGTGTGTGTATATGTGCTGTTACATGTGTGCATATATACACTGTGTTGCATGTGTGCATATATGTACTGTTACATGTGTGCACATATATACTGTGTTAAATGTGTGCATATACATTTACACTGTGTTACATGTGTGCATAATTTACACAAGTTCACCATTTCCAGAAGCTTTTACTGTATCTGCTTAAAATAGAGCATTTCTGAGAAAACCTCTGGGAATGACCACCAAAATATTTCCCGTTTTCTAGACAAAAGCCAAGGCGTTTTTAAAAGTCAACCGCTGGCACTTGCTTTGCTGACCATCAACATGTTGCATTTTATTCCTTTGTTTTTCCCCTTTTCTTCTTTCTCCTTTTATTAAAACATTTACCCCTGTCATTACACAATCAAATATTTAAACACTGTTAAGCTCCCAAGATGCACTTAAAAAGAACAGAAGGACATGAAGACAATGACCAGCAGCAGGGCAGCACCCAGGTAATTATCTTCCTCTGAAACTCTTGCTGTGGAGGCTGCATTCCTCCATAATTCCTGATTGTTTTAGAAGTGGGGATGGTAGCGTATCAAGGAGAAATTAAATTTCATCAGTTTGGCTTTAAAATGTATACTATAAAAGTGACTCACTGTAGCTGACAGTGCCTATTAACTAGAAGCTAATGTTGCAGAGTCAGTCCGAACCCTGAGTCACGGCCTGTAGCTACAGAAAGGTCCCCTTCACACAAGAATTCTCACACCTACCCCTGGGGAAGAAAAAGCTACAAATATTTTCTACAAGTTTCCTCTTCAAAGCAATATAATGAATATTTACACATTGAGAATCTTTTCCCCTTGGAGAATCTTTTTTGAAAAACATCTCTGGTGGCAAGTTTGACTGGGCTATACAGGTGACTCAAGGCAGCCCTCCTGTCTCCCTCAAGAAAAATAAAAGAAAGCGTGGGGGGAGGGGTTACAGCTAAGTTTATACTTTAGTTATATAATAAAACAATCGGTAAAATAGATATAATTGTTTTAACATTTTATACATTTTTAATGAATCTGTGGTAAAAATAAGTGCCAGAAAAATCAGAAGTAAATGTATTAATATTGGCTAATTGTCTGAAATACCACAAAGGATAAAATATTAACATGCTTAATAATGTTATTTAGGAAAGATAAGGAAGGAAATGATAAATAAAAGATAGCTCCTGACCTCATGGAACTCATTACTTACACAGGAGGAGACAAGTTAGCAATTTAAAATTGTTCAGTTCAGACATGAGGAAATTATAAAATCTAAACTTTGCACTAGGTGCCCAGGGATCACAAAGAAGAGAGGTGCCCAAGTAAAGAAGAGAGAGCCATGGAGGACATGACCCAAGTCTTCACAGAAAAACTTAAAGAAGATGATTGAAGGATAAAGGTGAACGTCCAGGCAGCAATGGAAACTGGATGGAGCACTCAAAGCACGGGGGCCACTTATGACATAGCCTTTTTCCAGACACTGGGCATAATGGAGTCTTAGAAGGTAGCTGGTGATGGACACAGCATGACCATGAAAAGGCAAACTGTCACCATTTCCACCATGTCATGAATAACCCTATGTGAAGGATGTGTGTACCTGTAGGATGAGGGTGAAAGAAGGTTTTGTATTGGGGCTTTTATTGTAATAGATATTTTGTTATTGGAATAGTAGGGCTGAGAACAGTCATGGAGAGTACAGCCCAGTGTTTTTCACAGTCAGAGATAATGCCTTAATCAACAAAGGACTCAAAGGAGATTAAATAAAACCAAGTAGATGGTCGGGATGAGGGTAAAGTTAGAATGGAGGCTGGAGAGATGGCACAGTGATTAAGAGCACTGGCTGCGCATGCAGAAGACCTGGGTTCAATTCACAGAACTCACATTGTAGATAACAACTGTCTGTAATTCCAGTCCTAGGGGATCCAACACCCTCTTCTGATCTCTGTGAACATTGGATAACACAGGTGCACTTAAACGCATGCAGGCAATACACTCATACACATAAAAGAAAAAGTAATATATTTTAAAGTTAGAATGAAAATTTAATTGCCAAGTTCTGGAAACCTTCTGTGACAGAGAGTTTCATTTGAAGTTGATGACCAACCAGAAGTGCTATGAACCAGAAAACTATTCCAGCTTGCAACTGGTGTTCAAGACCCTGTCCAGGCACTATTCTCTCCAGGAATCTGCCTTAAAGTCCTCAGATGCTTGAAGTGTCATTAAGTAGTTTAACCTAACCAATGAGTTTTTAAAATCATTTGCATACTTGATAAGCATTCCCCTAGGCTCTCTCTGGTTAAATAATGAAAGAAAAAAAAAAAAAGATTCAAATACTAAAAGCTCAAGTCCCATATTCAAGGGTGAAGAGACAGTTAAAAGGTGACTAAATTTACCCTAGGCTTGCTAAATAGCAAAGTGCTTCAGGACATCTCCTTAAAGTTCCTTCCAACTTGGGTGTGCTGGTGGTATAGTTGTGAGCCTAGCTGCCTCCCAAAGCCCCTTCCCACAAATCATATAGAGGAGCTTGCAACTGGAAAGACAAGACGCTTAATGTTTCACTGTGAAATAGGTTCAATTTCAATTGAATTCTCGTCTTCCCTCTTCAAAATTACACTTAAATACATAATAGGTTCTATATGGATTTCAAACTAACTGGTAATTTCACAAATAGAAAAACATCAATTCAATGATATTAATTCTAACATGTTTTTGTGTCACTTCACAATATAAACAACATGCATATACATGCATGAAATGCGAATGTGTATACAGTTACATATGTATTTTCAATACAGCTATTTGAAAATAATATGAAAATCACGTTTTTGAACTCTATTCAAAGGATACAATATCACGCCAGCTTAATAAACATTTTATTATAGTATGTGGAGCTCTGCTGAGGAGGCACTTGGGCTGAGGTAAAAATAAGTTAAACCTTGATCTCCTAAAGCCTGTATTTTAGATGGAAGTCTAAACAAGTTTTCTTAATATATTCGCATGAATATGATATAGTTATGCTTATGACAATGAGCCCCAAGAGTGTACCTGGTTATGTGCACCTGCAGTGTGCTTCTGTTTTATAAGCTCAACAATTATTATAAACACTACTAACACAGGGCCAGCAGTTATGTTACTGGTCAGATATTTCATTCTACCCCCAAAATTTAAAAGACTCATAAGACAAGCTGTTGCCCCAGGAAACTGTGTCTCAAATACATATTTTAGTGTAGTCAAGTCACACAAACCAAAGAATATTTAGTTACTTGCAACTAAATTTTCTTTCTTTTTGTGTTTCCCATTTTCTTCAGAGTATTTTTCTGATAATTACACCTCAGTGGTATATACTTAAAAAACTTTTCCCATCATATATATTCATTATGTAAAATGGGGTTTAAAATACATTGTAATTTCTTTCAAAAATTGAAATCATGTTAGTTTATGTTTAAATCGATACCTAGTTCAATAATTTAGAGATATATTGGATTACATGTGCAGATGCAGTACTATAACCAGAAAATAGTAAAGGTCTGGAGCAAGGGATATTATTTTTACCTATTTTGTGTAATTTATGAAATTTTTTCTCATGTATGTGTTATTATGTAATCTAATCCAATTTAAAACAATTTGTAGATAATTTCCACAAACAAATGTGCTAAGCTAGGAAGGAGAAGCCCTACAATACCTTCATCTATATGTAAAGTGTAGATAAATTGTTTCATTTGTTTTTAAACACTATCATTTTGTTTTATAAGTATACCATTTATTTACCACTATAAAGAATCATGTTAAAACCTGAAGAAAATCTTATTCTTAAAAAGTAGGTATTTTTGTATCATATTCCTAGTAAATTTGATGATTTAAATATTATTATAGCAATTTTTAAAATACAAGCCTATGGTCTCTTCCTTTTTAGAACATGCAAAAAAAAAACACCTCTTTTTTTTTTTTTTAAACCTAAGTTAATATAAAACAGATTGGAAGACAAAAGGTATCTGAATACTCTCATCTGGTGGATTGCTGGAAATTACACTGCAGTGAAAAACTCTCTCTCACACAAAGAGATATCACTAAAGAGAAGGTATAGAAAGTAGAATGTCTCTGTTTTAAGTATAAATGGGTTTTCATTCTTGAAGTAAAATAGCAAAAATAATATAACATACAACAAACATAGTATGCTTTTTAAGCCTATCTCCTATTGTTTATGAATGGGATGGAGGCTCTTATTGAGTATGTGCCCCTTCAAAAACAGCAGCCTAATGCAAAATGGAGCAGGATTTTTGCAAATCAATGAGGATGAGGATGAGTGCTGCCAGGATTTGTGAAACGCGTTAAGTGTCAAGGCTGGTTTTCTTCATACTTCATCCATGACATTAAATGCATTAATTAGTATTCCACCACAGAGAAAGGCATTATAGTCACCACTGGGCTTATTAATGGTCAGCTTGTACTTTTCCAGCATATTTATACAAGTCAGGCACAGTCCATTTTAATAAGGAATCCATCAGTATCACAAATCTGGTCTCGCTTTCCTACCAAGAATAAAAATACAACCTAGCCAACTCATTTGCATTGTAATCTAATTTGAAATTACTTTATCAGTGCAATAACACATTCAATAGAGCTTTTGTCTTATTGATGAAAAGGGAATCCACTTGGTTAGGGAGTACATAACATTTTTTAATTAAATTTGTGTTATTATTGTCCTTACACTCATAGGGCCAGGTGATGGCAACATTCCATGGAAGAAAATAATATTGCCATAATAACAGCAATAGCCATGAAAATTTAATAACATTTCTTGGAGACATGCTGACATAATAATAAATATGTAATCATTATCTAGGTACTTTGCAGGGAAAGCAATCAATAAGAATATTTATAAAAATAAAGTACATTGTTGTAGAAATTGTGGATACAGTGAGGGGATAAAATATTTAATTTCTATCACCTAGTGAAAGAGACGTATTTTATATACAAAAGATAACAAGATGGTTGATTAGGCTATATTCATAAATCAAGATCTTGAGCAACTCCTTGAAGAGACTTGAAGATACTGAATGACAGGGGAATGAGACAGAGATTTTAGGAGGAAGAAGATGCTGTTAAAGAAGCATATTTGCCATGATAACAGGAAGACCAGAGAAGTGGAGGGAGCAAATCTGCGGAGCTCAGCTTGGGAAGGGAACTGGGGACAGGCTGTGAATTGTCCCAAACGCACAGCCAAGGGAGGAGAAGAACGTAGCCTAGAATGTCAACATGAATACACAATGATTACAGCAGGACTTCAAAGGGACTGAAAATGACCAAGGCCTTCGTTTTTCAACCTGCTAAGATAGTATCCTAGAAGAGATAGTCAAGGCATTAAGGTTTTAAGGACGAATGACTCGGAAAAAAATGAGGTAGAAAATTTTCCTCAAAGTATAACTGAAAGATGTTTTCTAGAGAAAATTCATGGTGTAAAAATCACCCTCATCACAATGGATATTATGTGGAAATCGCAATGAATAATTCCTACATGTTGAGGACAATGACCCAGAGCTCGGTGACTGTACTTTGTGAGCGAGCGTCCCTCTACTTAACCATGTTGGAACTGAGTTTAGAGTTCCTACTTGCAATGCCAAACATGCACTTTTACTGAACTTTTAAAATCCAAAGCACTATTATGTGAATTCTATGCATTTCTAAGAGTTTAGCTCGTAACTCAGTCTTAACTATTTTTAAGCACTAAAGCAATAGTTTAATAAAAGAAAAAAGATGGCTGAATCACTATTAAGAATCCTAGGAAGGCTATAAGAAATGCTTATTAAACTTTAAAGGAGAAATAAAAACAGCTCTAGGACAACGATGGCAAAAAACAGAGAACACTAAAAAGAAGAAAAAACAAATCTAAAGAATGAAATGCCCCAATATCAAACAGCAATACCAGATGTGAACCTCCAAAATCTCAACAAACATGAAGACACAAAACTCAAGAAACACACATAGAAACTGTGAATAGTACAAGATAAGACACTGGGGACAAGAGTTAAACACTAGAGAAAATGCAATTCGATTTAATTAATATTGATAAGATATTCTAAAAGTATAACTAGTTAAGTTTTATCAGACCATCCAGCCCTGTATAAAGTGTTCAGAGGATTTCCTTTAGGTATAATTTTAAAAGCTTATAAAAGTGAAGTTAAGAGTTTCATTTAAGACTTTTTTTCAAAGAACTTTTTCCCCTTATTTCCTGATAAGTGACTATACTACAATTAAAATCTTCTATTAGATATTCTTAATCTTCCAGGCATCCTATAACTTCAGAACCAGACACATTGACAGTTGGAAACATCAATGCCTGGTTGGAAACAGGACTAAATGCCCTACACTGCCCCAAATGCCCTCAAAATGAATAGTAAACTTATATAAAGCCATGAACTGACTTCCACATATAAGTACAATACATGCAATGTGATCAGAAATCATGCATCTAGAATTATGCAGTTGATTCCTAGCTCAGACCAACAAGCTTAAAGCAGGTAAGACTTGGGTTTTGATCAGGTTTTCTTAGTATTTCTGTCTTTAATCACAAAGAGACTACTGCAATGTCTCTTATGAAGAAAGCATCCAGGGGCTGTCTATTAAGCAACTTGATGTTCATATAACACAGATTTTCAGAAGTGTTATAATTTTTTTAAAGCACAAATTTTGTCTAAGTAATATAGAGTTTGTTTTCTGGAAGGGGCTGACAATGTGCTAAGCTGTCTATGGAATCTTAGGAAACTAAATACTGACGCCCTTTCTCTTATCTAATGCAGGTGAACTTTGACAGCACTGTGACCATCAGAATCTTATTCCTAGTCACAAAGCTTTGGGATAGCTCATTTTTCTTATGCCAACTGTTCACAGGTTTTAGTTTTACATCTGCATGACTGAAAGCTGTTTGTGACTTTAGGTTTGCTACCAGGGATGTCATAAATTCCCATGTGGGGCAATGTTACATAGGCACATGTGTTCTGTTGATCAAATAAACCGAAGGTAATTTAAAATTGTATGTTCTGATCTCTTCAGGACAGTTGGAAAGTCCATGTGAAAGAGAAACAGTCAAGGTAGAAAAGCATCAATTATCTGTCTGTTTTATTATCAGCATATGGAACCTTTTTCTGAACATTCACTCTAGTTAAGCCTTTATGTCATTCCTGTTTCAGTGTATTTTAAGCAGCATCGATGCACACAGATCTGTGAGAGTCCTTTCACTGTTATCTTCCATAGGAAAGTACTAGAGAACGGGGCTTATAATAATTATTTCGTGGTGGTGCACGCCTTTAATCCTAGCACTTGGGAGGCAGAGGCAGGCGGATCTTTGTGAGTTCAAGGCCAGCCTGGTCTACAGAGTGAGTTCCAGGACAGCTGGGGCTACAGGGAGACCCTGTCTCAAAAAGACAAAAAAAAAAAAAATTATTTCCTTCTTCATGGTCCACTTAGGCACCATCACAGGAAAGGAAAAGCTCACATTTTATCTACAAAAAGAAACCAAGGGAATTTTGCTTTAGTTGATGTGAAAATTGGTATTCCCAAAATAAATAACAAAGAAGCTTTTGATTTAAATTAAGTATACTTTGAAATTTCTGATGTTAGTTACTATACAACTCCTATGATCTCTACATTCTATTCTAAGATTTAATGGATAAAAGCAAATCTAAAATCAACTGCAAAGCAATTGAGCATAACTTTCTTTAGCAAATCTGTAAGTTCTGTTAAAATATATAAATAGTACAGGTAGCATACATGCTGCACAAACAAATTCTATGCCATATAATGTGAGAAAACTTGGTCCAGAGACACAGAAAAGGCATGATTTTTAATCTTTTGCCACATAAAATTCTTCTGGTACTTAACTTACTGCCATTGACCAAGGAAAACACATACATATGCAGCAGAATACACAAAGGAAATAAAGTAGATACACACAGAGAATTTTTCTGAATAATACTTTTGCTCATATGCAAGTACACTTACTAAGGCTAATTAAAGCCACTGTTTAAACTTATCATTGGAGCCCATATTATACTTACTAATTGTTCACACTGCAGAATTTGTAGTTATTTCTTACTTATCTATTATAAAACTCTGCTCAATTTTCTATACTATTATTTTAAATTAATGAAAATTAACTACTCTGTGTAATAAATTGATTCTCAAATATTACCGCTACCTAATATAAGAATAATAAATTCCAGTCACAATTACTGAACCCCTTATCCAAATTCACTTAGCATGGTAGACAGAATAGCAAATGGAATATATACAGATATTTCTGATTTGAAAAAGTAAGTCTGGAAGTACTTAAAGACAAAGACCAACAATATAGATTTTAAGTTAAATTTGAAGGGTGGTAGAGTCAAAACCAACTCCGTTAGAGGATGTCATTATTCCTCTGTAGCATTTCAGAAAAATTAAGTGATTAAAAACTAACAATAAACTTTTTAGTAAAGCTGGACTTTCAAATGATAGTTTCTTTTTATATTAAAAAAAATCTATTTTTCCTCCTTCATTTCCAAACTGCGGAAAGATGCTCTTTATGTTCCTTCCCTGCCCCCAACATCTCCCAAGAAGCTCTGGGTTTGCCAATGCCAATTCTTTTTAAACAAATGGCACCACTGCCCTCTAATGGCCATGAAGTATACTGAAATAACAGCAATTCTTAAAGAATAGTGTTTTTTCCAATAGCGATGGTATGGAGATGACATTGAAAGATGTTCAAGATTTTTTTAGAGCAAGTGAATTAAAAGTGTATTGTTTCAACTTTGGAACAGATGCAAAATGTTACTGTGGTCATTGTGAACACTCAAAAAGTCACTTGAATTCCCAGAGAAATCCCATTGTCTTGTGATTATCCTCTAAATACGAGGTCAAGTATTTGACCACCTATAAGATTATGCACCATTCTTCCTTGCTATTAAAGCATCATTCTTTTCCTTCATAGCATTAGTCAGTATGTAGTTCTACTGTGTGATTAGTGGCTTAGTATCTGTTTCAACTAAGAACTGTGTGAAGGTACAAACTACCTCTTATTTTCACCACTATCTTCTTAGGCTTAACGTTATACTTAGTTTGAGAGGTGCACTGGGTATTTCTGAATTAATAAATCAGATTAAAAATTTAAGAAAAACATTTTGGTTTGTTTTTGTTTTTTTGTTTTTGTTTTTTGTTTTTGAGACAGGCTCTTCCTGTAGCCCCAGCTGGCCTGGAACTGGCTGTGTAGACTAGGGTGGACTTGAACTTGTAGAGATCCACCTCCTCCTTCTCAAGTGCTGAGATTAAAGCCGCGTACCACCAAGCCTGGTCAGAGAAATGATTTATTAAGAATGGAAGAGGAATCAAGGATTAGTATTGTTTTATGCTAATTCTCATTTCTGCACATTGGCCAATTGTGGGTTTCTGGGATTATCACCATCTGTTGCATAAAGAAACTTCACTGGTGAGGGTTGAGAGATATATTCCTCTTGTGTGTGAGACTGTGTGAGTAGATCCTATGAAAGCAAGGGCTTGAGAATATTATTGGTCCTTCCCACAACACAATGGCTGAGAGTTGGGAGGAAGACAGTCCTCCCATCTCCAGATCCTCAGATATCACCTTATTAACATAGGAAGGAAAGAATATGACTGTATTATGAGCCTTTGATCTCTAGAGGTTATCTCACCTCAAAAAATTCTGATCTCTTTCTTCTCAAGGTATAATTGAAATAAAGTAATATTCTCAGAAGATTTCAGAATATTTTCAGTTTGGGCAGAAAATAATTGTACCTTCCACAAAGCCATAGCTTGGTTTATTTGAAGAAATTTTTTTCAACTGACCAGTCAAAATTAAGGTAGATGAGAATTTAGGTTCATTGTCTTCAAAGAGAAGTTCCTCCAGGTAACACCTTTCTTCTTTTTTTGTATGTTAATTTTTATTGAGCACATTTTATAAAACATTTCTTAATCAAATTTAGACTCATTCCACCATCCATGTCTCCCCTCCCCACTGCCAGAGCCCATGGATTCTGCCATGCATGTTAAGTCCTGTCTTGCATCTTTTTCTCAGTATTTTTTTTTCCTTTGGATACAGAAGTTTGTGGTTTTGGTCAGTTCTTTGAACAGGTTTTTCTCTCCTTTTTGTTCCCTTTAATTTTATATTATTCCAAAATATGCATATATACACTACACACATAAATCAGAATTACAAAGTCTGAAAATAAACTATAGGTTAATTCCAAAACACATTTAGGGATTCACATTTTAACAGTAAAGTTGCATGCAATTAAAAGAAATATAATTTGGGCTGGAGAGATGGCCTAGCGGTTAAGAGTGCCGACCGCTCTTACAGAGGACCTGGGTTCGATCCCCAGCACCCACATGGCGGCCGAGAACCATCTGAAACTCCAATTCCAGGAGAACTCCGGTTCCAGGGGAATCCAACAACCTCTTCTGACCTCCGCGGCGTTGCACGACACGGGTGCACAGACTTGCATGCAGACAGTACATTCATACACATACAAAAATAAATAAAATAAAATAAAATAAATATAATTTTACATTCTAAATTACATGTATGTTTTAATGTAATTTTTTGAAGGTTCTATAAGAATTTAATGTAAATTTTACAATCCGTTTATAATGTAAACTATACATTACTGTGATATTTCAATAACTCAGGGATTATACTGAAATTACTCTATAAAGCTATCAATACTTTTTTATTTTATATTATTCCAAAATATGCATATATACACTCCACACATAAGTCAAAATTAAAAATTCTGAAAATAAGCTGTAGGTTGATTCCTATGCACATTTAAGAAATTCACATTTTAACAGTAAATTTGCATGCAGGTATAAAGTCCTGTAACTTTACATTCTCTTTTTAGAATATGACTACATCTCCTCCATCTATATATGGTAATTACAATGTGTGAGAATAAGTGGTAAGACAATTCTAGAGCCCATTTATAGATTCACATTGTAATAGCACAGTTGCTTTCAGGTACAATGAAATATAATAATACAGTTGCTCAGTTTGCCTACCAACTGGAGATTTGGTGTTAGCATCCACAAATGAGGGAAACCATTTATGCCTTTTTTTTTTTTTTCTGGGACTGTTACTTCACTTAGTATAATTGATTCAAGTTCCATCCATTTACCAGCAAAGCTCATGAGGTCATCTTTCTCTACTGCTGCATAGAACTCCATTGTGTAGATGTACCACATTTTTGTTATCCAGTTTACGGAGGGGCATTTGGATTGGTTTCAGGTCTTTGCTATTGTGAAAAGAGCTGCAATAAACATAGCTGTGCATGTATCTTTGCGGTAGGATACATCTTGTGGATATATACCCAGAAGCGGTATGGCTGGATCAGGTGGTAGGCTCATATTGAGGTTTTGAGGGTTCTCCACACTGATTTCCACAGTGTTGTACCAGTTTACATTCCCACCAGCAGTGGATGAGTGTTCTCCTTTCCCCACAACCTCTTCAGCATTTGGTGTGTTTTGTTTTCTTGATCTTGGCTAGTCTTATTGGAGTGAGATGATACCTTAGTGTGGTTTTAATTTGCATTTCCTTAATTATTAATGATGTCGAACACTTTTTAAGATGTTTCTCAGCCATCTTTACTTCCTTACTGATGAAGTCTCTGTTCACCTCTTTACTCCATCTTTTGAGTAGGTCATTTGTTTTCTTACTTCTTTACTCTTTAAGTAGCTTATATATTCTGGATGTTAATGCTTTGTCTGATGTATCCATGGTGAAGGTTTTCTCTTCACTTCCTTGATTGTTTCTTTTGCTGCACAAAAGCTTTTGAGTTTGATGAGGTCCCACTTGTCAGCTGTTGTCCTTATTTCCTGTGCAGCTGCTATTTGATTTAGAAAGTCTTTTCCTACACCTATGTCTTATAGGTTGCTGCTGACTTTTTCTTCTATCACCTTCAGGGTTTCGGGTTTAGGTTGAGATCTTTGATCCACTTGGAGTTTATTTTTGTACAAGGTGAGAGGTAGGGGTTTAATTTTGTTCTTCTACAGATGGTGATCCAGCTTTGCCAACACCATTTTCTGAAGATGCTGTCTTTCATCCGTTGAGTTTTTTGGCCCCTTTGTCAAATATGAGGTGGCTGAAGTTATATGAGCTCAAGTTTGGATCTTCAATTTTGTTCCATTGGTCAATGGTTCTGTTTTTTGCCAGTACCAGGATGTCTTTGTGACTATAGCCCTGTAATATAGCTTGAAGTCTGGTAATGCAATCCCCCCAGTATTGCACTTTTCACTCCGGGTTGCTTTAGCTCTTCAGGGTCTTTTGTTTTCCTTATGAATTTAAGGATCTTTTTTCTTTCTAAGTCTGTGAAAAAACTCATGGTGATTTTTATTGGGGTTGTGAGCATTAGTTACCCCCTTACATCTATTTTGCCTCTGGTGGAAACTATTCTCAGTAGCATTTGTGTTCCTCTCGCAGGAGTAGCCAGGAGTACTGAAGAGTTGGGCATTTGTAGGAATTCTATATAATTAACCTTTTCGGGTAGAACCCACTATTGGTGACGTGAAAGTAGATCATCAATTTCACTTGGGAAAATGCAGCAGCCATTGTTTCACAAGATTGATAAATACTATCCAGAAAGTGTTAAAATGGTACATTGCTCATTCAAAGATCCCTTGCTGATGAAAGATAGTGATGACATCCAGAAGGTCAAAGCTCATCATAACTTTTCCTGGTCTACTCTCTAAAATAACCATTCTGAATAATTTGTTTTTTTTTTAACACCAGAGAATTGTTACTACACACACACACACACACACACACACACACTCACACATTAGTACAAATTTTAGAAGGCACCGATCTTTTCAGGGGGGGGGGTCTAATAGTCCACAGAAGTAGCATGCAAGGGATTAAAACCTCAGACTTTGATTCCATGCGCAGAGGTTCCATCATTCAATCCTGGCCCTACTACCTACCAGCTGTCTGACTTCCAGAAAATTATAGTTATTACCTGAAAGGAACATTATGAAGATGAGACAAGCAAATGCTTATAAAATATCTAGCATAGTGTTGTATTAGTTACTTTTTTCATTGCTGTGACTAAATACCTGGTACCAACAAAGAAAGGGCTTGCGGGCATTCAGCACAGCAAAACAAAAAGGCTTGGTGGAGTTCACAGCAGTGAGGGTATGAGGAAGATTACTCTTCACAAGTCAGTAGACCAGAAAGCAGAACTAAGTATGCTGGTGCTAGTGCTTAATGCTGTGCTTATCCATTCCACGGGTTCCAAAATTGCCTAGGAGAAAGCTTCTGGGGACTTCCATGAAGGATTATCTGGATTAGGTTAGCCTCTAGCCATGCCTATGAGGGATTATCAAGATTTGGTTAATAGAACTGGGAAGACCCACCCTAAAGAAGGGCTGCACCATGCCCTGGGCTTGGCTCCTGAACTGCATAGAAAGGAAGAAGCTAAATGAACATGAACATTCGTCCACTTCCTGACTGCCTCATGCCCCTTCCCCCTCGGCGCTGAACTGTGAGCACAAATAACCCGTTTCTTTCTCCTTTCTTGCTTTGAGAATTTTTTTTCACAGTTATCAATAGGAAAGGTAACAAAGGGACTGATGCTGCGCTGGCTTTCTTCTTTTCCCAATTGTAACCAGTCCCCAGACACTTGAGTGTGGTTGGTACTGCTCATATTCAGGGAGGCTCTTCTTTCCTGAGTTAATATCCTTGAAAAGATCTCACAGAAATTTCTCAATCCAAGCTGACACACAAAATTGTCCATCAGCAGTATATAACTTACAAGTGTACAGTAAAATTAGTTCATTTCTTTGTTTCTCTATTTTTGTTTTGAAAATAAATAGATCACATTCATTTGACTAGTAATTAGCAAACTTTTGTCATCTTTATTGCTCCTTAACAGATTATCTCTTACTATGGGAACTGGTCTATGCATAACAGTATGTCTCTCTCTGGGGATTGGTTGATGTTAGATGGCAGAACATAATATAATATATGAGGAAAGGAATATAGACTTCTGGATTGTTCTTTTTATTTCTTGTTCTTTATTGCCTCTCCAAATAGCTCTGCTTTGCAGATTAGATTATTCACTATGTTGTACTCAATGCTTTGAAGTATGGAACTAAAAAATTGCCCAAATTCATCTTGCCACATTTTTATGACTCTGGCTTTATAAATAACTATTCTGTTACCCAAGAATGGAAAACTCAACTAATGTAATTTCACAGCAAAAATGTATGATTTTTTTAGAATTATATGCCATTATTAAATGAAGAACACATTATTTTAATCTACTTTTAGAAACTATTAGCTGAAAACTTAGATAGAAATGAAAGAAATAATATTTAAAATGGAATAGCCTTACTTATTCTTGTACAGATAAAACCGTTAGGACTTAATCAGTAGATCCTCCCCAACCCCTCAACTTTCTTCTTTCTCATCAGCCTAATTGCATTGCAATCACTGGTCTAGTTTACATGGTTAATTTGAGAGTAGAGAATCCCACATCACTCTGCAAGGAGAAACCGAAAAGATGCCAGTATAGGTTCAGGAGATGAGATCAAATGGTAAATGGATTCACATCGTTCTATCAATGTATAGCTTATACAGAATGTGAGCTAAGTACTCATAAAGTGTCTCACTCCTGATAATTTAAAACATAAAATGATATACATATTATTTTTAAAAGAAGAAACTAGTCAGCAGCTTGAGTTTGCTTTGGGGTTTCTTTTTCTTTCCATTTTTAGATATTTTTGGTCATAACAAAATAGTATTATACATTTGTAGCTTAATATTAGATTAATTTTCTATGGATTTTATTCATGAACAATTTAATTTTGCTTAGAAGTTTTTCAAGAATTTTACAAATATTTTATGAAGGCTTAGAAATTATCACTATCAGTACTTTTATTTAGATAACATTAAACATATAAATTCATTTGGAGGGATCTCAAATGTTCATAATATCTTTCAATATCTATGGTTATGGGGTGTTTTTCCACTTAAAGGCTAGATTTTTTCGTGTGTGTGTGTGTGTGTGTGTGTGTGTGTGTGTGTATAAATGAATGAGTTTTGGCTTATTTCATACAGTGTATCTTAACCATATTTAGATGCCTTCCATCTGAACCCCTATAGCCCCTCCCCCACTGGATTTTATACATTCTGTCTTATATGTTAATTCTGTCCAGTCAAATTTGTGTTCCTGGATGACCCTCATTATGAATTCATTCCCTGGGGCCTGGTCAGCCTATCTAGAGCCACTCTGCTAAAGAAAACCAACTTTCCTTCACCCAGCAATGATCAGCTTCCAATAGTTCCTATTCTAAGGTTGGGGCTTCTTACCCATTTCCCCAGTTCTATGCAGGGCTTTTGTCTGGTTTGAGTTTCATGTTTAGATTTTTAACTGGTACTGCTTAGTCATGATCCTCACTTGGATAGAAAATATCTTGTTCAGTTTACTTAAGGCATGCTAAAAACTCCACCAGAAAACTCCTAGAAATGATTAACAGCTTCAGCAAAGTGGCAGGATACAAAATTAACCTAAAAAAAATCAATGACCTTTCCTTACACCAAGAACAAGCTACTGGAGAAAGAGACCTTCCCATTCACAATAGCCTCAAAAACAATAAAATACCTAGGAACAAACCTAACCAAAGACACCAAAGATCTCTACAACAAAAATTTTAAACCTTTGAAGAAAGAAATTGAAGAAGACATCAGAAGATGGAAAACCTCCCATGCTCATGGATTGGGAAAATTAACATTGTAAAAATGTCCATTTTACCAAAGCTCTTGTATAGATTTAACACAATTCCAATCAAAATCCCCAAGAGTTTCTTCACTGGCTTGGAAAAAAAAAGTCCTTAAATTCATTTGGAAAAACAAAAGACCCCGAATAGCCCAAACAACCTGAGCGAAAAGAGCTACACAGGGGGATCTCTATACCAGACTTCAAACTATACTACAGGGCTATAGTCATAAAAACAGCCTGGTACTGGCACAAAAACAGACCTGTTGACCAATGGAACAAAACTGAAGATACAAATACAATTTCAGCCATCTTATATTTGACAAGGGGGCCAAGAAGCCACAATGGAGAAAAGACAGCATCTTCAGCAAGAGGTGTTGGCAAAACTGGATCACCACTTGCAGAAGAATGAAATTAAACCCCTACCTCTCACCCTGTACAAAAGTCAACTCCAGATGGATTAAAGACCTCAACGTGAAACCCCAAACTCTGAAGGTGATAGAAGAAAAAGTTGGCAGCAGACTACAAGACATAGGCGTAGGAAAAGACTTCCTAAATCAGACAGCAGCTGCACAAGAATTAAGGTCGACAATTGACAAATGGGACCTCATCAAACTCAAAAGCTTCTGTACATCAAAAGAAACAATCAAGGAAGTGAAGAGAAATCCCACAGAGTGGGAGGAAACCTTCACTGCAGATACATCTGACAAAGCATTGATTTCCAGAATATATAAACTACTCAAAAAACAAAGAAAAAAGAAAACAAANCCAACCCCTCAACTTTCTTCTTTCTCATCAGCCTAATTGCATTGCAATCACTGGTCTAGTTTACATGGTTAATTTGAGAGTAGAGAATCCCACATCACTCTGCAAGGAGAAACCGAAAAGATGCCAGTATAGGTTCAGGAGATGAGATCAAATGGTAAATGGATTCACATCGTTCTATCAATGTATAGCTTATACAGAATGTGAGCTAAGTACTCATAAAGTGTCTCACTCCTTGATAATTTAAAACATAAAAGATATATGACATTATATTTTAAAAGAAGAAACTAGTCAGCAGCTTGATTTGCTTTGGGTTTTCTTTCTTTTTCCATTTTTAGATATTTTTGGTCATAACAAAATAGTATTATACATTTGTAGCTTAATATTAGATTAATTTTCTATGGATTTTATTCATGAACAATTTAATTTTGCTTAGAAGTTTTTCAAGAATTTTACAAATATTTTTATGAAGGCTTAGAAATTATCACTATCAGTACTTTTATTTAGATAACATTAAACATATAAATTCATTTGGAGGGATCTCAAATGTTCATAATATCTTTCAATATCTATGGTTATGGGGTGTTTTTCCACTTAAAGGCTAGATTTTTTCGTGTGTGTTGTGTGTGTGTGTGTGTGTGTGGTGTGTGTTATAAATGAATGAGTTTTGGCTTATTTCATACAGTGTATCTTACCATATTTAGATGCCTTCCATCTGAACCCCTATTAGCCCCTCCCCCACTGGATTTTATACATCTGTCTTATATTGTTAATTCTGTCCAGTCAAATTTGTGTTCCTGGATGACCCTCATTATGAATTCATTCCCTGGGGCCTGGTCAGCCTATCTAGAGCCCACTCTGCCTAAAGAAAACCCAACTTTCCTTCACCCAGCAATGATCAGCTTCCAATAGTTCCTATTCAAGGTTGGGGCTTCTTACCCATTTCCCCAGTTCTATGCAGGGCTTTTGTCTGGTTTGAGTTTCATGTTTAGATTTTTAACTGGTACTGCTTAGTCATGATCCTCACTTGGATAGAAAATATTTGTTCAGTTTACTTAAGGCATGCTAAAAACTCCACCAGAAAACTCCTAGAAATGATTAACAGCTTCAGCAAAGTGTCAGGATACAAAATTAACCTAAAAAAATCAATACCTTCCTTATACCAACAAAAGCTAGTTGGAGAAGAAAGAGACCTTCCATTCACAATAGCCTCAAAAACAATAAAATACCTAGGAACAAACCTAACCAAAGACACCAAAGATCTCAACAACAAAAATTTTAAACCTTTGAAAAAGAAATTGAAGAAAGAACATCAGAAGATGGAAAACCTCCCATGCTCATGGATTGGGAAAATTAACATTGTAAAAATGTCCATTTTACCAAAGCTCTTGTATAGATTTAACACAATTTCAATCAAAATCCCCAAGAGTTTTCTTCACTGTGCTTGGAAAAAAAAAGTCCTTAAACTTCATTTGGAAAACAAAAGACCCCAATAGCCCAAAACAACCTGAGCGAAAAGAGCACACAGGGGGATCTCTATACCAGACTTCAAACATACTACAGGGCCATAGTCATAAAACAAGCCTGGTACTGGCACAAAAACAGACCCTGTTGACCAATGGAACAAAACTGAAGATACAAATACAATTTCAGCCATCTTATATTTGAAAGGGGGCCAAGAAGCCACAATGGAGAAAAGACAGCATCTTCAGCAAGAGGTGTTGGCAAAAACTGGATCACCACTTGCAGAAGAATTGAAAATTTAAACCCCTACCTCTCACCCTGTTACAAAAATCAACTCCATATTTAACAGGGGGGAAAATTGTAATTACATGGATTAACATATACCAAACATCGTGTTCTATGCTAAAGTAACCTACCAAACTATTGGTGCTGCTTAATACCTATATATCTAATGTTGTTCTTCATTAGTAGGATCGAAAGGTTATTCCTGGACAGACTGTCAGCCCATGAAAGGAAACAGCCAGAAGATGACCAGAGTTCAAGTCAACAGCTCCAGAGAGAGTGGACTGTTTTACGCTCTCTCCACCTGTGCCCCTTTTCTAAGCCCAGGAGAACACCTGGGAAGAGGGGGCGTGGTTAGAATGTAAGGGCTGCGATTGGGGTGAATGGTGAAACTACAGCAATGTAGTCTGGACACTCATTTGATCAACTTGATTGAACAAACAACCTGTCACCCCCCACTGGATGGTTGGGCTGTAGGGAGTTTGGGCACAACAGCCGCAGATAGGTTTTGCATGAAGGATGCTTGTACTCATGGATTATCACTTATAGCTAAAAATGAAAAAAAAAACCTGAGAGAAAGATGCAGGACAGTTATGGGAATGCATGATCTGGGATGGTGGTGGGGGGGAGGGAAAGGGAAATAAGCCTGAACTGAATTGGAAAAAATGTATGAAATGCACAAAGCATCAATAAAAATTATTAAAAAAAAATAAAAAAAAAAAACTCCAGGTGGATCAAAGACCTCAATGAAAACCCCAAACTCTGAAGGCGATAGAAGAAAAGTTGGCAGCATGACTACAAGACATAGGCATAGGAAAAGACTCCTAATCAGAGCAGCAGCTGTGCAAGAATTAAGGTCGACAATTGACAAATGGGACCTCATTAAACTCACAAAGCTTCTGTACATCAAAAGGAAAACAATCAAGGAAGTGAAGAGGAATCCTACAGAGTGGTAGGAAAACTTCACCACAGATACATCTGACAAACATTGATTTCAGAATATATAAACTACTCAAAAACAAAGAAGAAAGAAAACAAATGACCCACTCAATAATGGAGCAAAGAGTTGAACAAAGACTTCACATTGAGGAAATTAGAGATGACTGAGAAACACCTTAAGAAGTGTTCAACAACAACAACAACAAAAAAAAAAAAAGCCGGGTGTGGTTGGCGCACGCCTTAATCCTAGCACTTGGGAGGCAGAGGCAGGCAGATCTTGTGGTTCAAGGCCCAGCCTGGTCTACAGAGTGAGTTCCAGGACAGCTGGAGCTACAGAGAGGACCCTGTCTCAAAAAGACCAAAAAAAAAAAAAAAAAAAAAGTGTTCAACATCACTAATCATTAAGGAAATGCAAATCGAAACTACTTTAAGATATCATCTTACTCCAATAAGACTGGCTAGGATCAAGAAAACAAATGATACCAGGTGCTGGAGAGGTTGTGGGGAAAGGGGCACACTCATCCACTGCTGGTGGGAATGTAAACTCGTACAGCCACTATGGAAAGCAATGTGGAGAACCCTTGGAAGACTTGGAATGAACTTGCCACGGGACCCAGCCATACCACTCCTAGGCATGTACCCTCAAGACTCACCCCACTGCAGAAATACATGCACGGCCATGCTTACTTCAGCTCTCTTCACAATAGCAAGGAGCTGGAACCAACCCAAATGCCCCTCAACTGATGAGTGGATAGAGAAAATGTGGTACATCCACACAATGGAGTTTTATGCAACAGTAAAGAAAGATGACATCATGAGCTTTGCAGGAAAATGGCTGGAGCTAGAAGACATCATGCTGAGTGAAGTAACACAGTCCCAGAAAAGCAAACGAGCAAATGGTATGCCTCATCTGTGTATGCTAGTGCCAATTACCTAGTTGTAAGTATTTCTTGTGCATGGCCCCTTGAGCTTTGTTCAAAGCAGTTGGGAGTGATGCATATTGGAAACAACAACAACAACAACAGCAACAACAGAAAGGACTGCATGGAAAAGCTGACTGAAACAGTGAACTTCTGCTCAAGACAGTCAACTTCCACGTGGAGAGTATTGAGAAAGACTGAGAAGGAGATGAAAAGCATGTTTGGCACAATGCATGAGCTCTGGTGGGGTCTAGATTTGATAAAAAAAATAATTAATTAATAAATAAAAATAAATAAATAAAAAGAAAATATCTTGTACAAAATGTAGGAATAGGGCTGGAGAGCTGGTCTAGTGGTTAAGAGTGCCAACTGCTCTTGCAGAGGACCCGAGTTCGATCCCTAGCACCCACGTGGCGGCTGAGAACTGTCTGTAACTCAAATTCCAGGAGAACTCCAGTTCCAGGGGAATCTGATACCCTCTTCTGACCTCCTTGGCATTGCACAACATGGGTGCACAAACCTACATGCAGACACTACATTCATACACATTAATTAATTAATTAATTAATTAATTAATTAATTAATTAAAATGTAGGAATAACACATGTAGTAAAAACTTCCTATGCTTTCTAAAAAGAAATTTAGTCCCTCAAAGACCATGATGGAAAAAGTGCATACTGCCTAAAAATTGCATATTAAATTGTAGTAAAGATAAATATTACATTCTATAAATTGATTATAAATGTTCTTTAATATATACTTATTTTAATATTTCTGCTGGCTTAAAATATTTCCTCTGAATATATTTAATAAAGTACTAAGGTCACAGCTGCTCAGTTAGCTTGAAAACACAGCAAAAGATTAAAATGATGGAATATTAGTAAGAAATCTTGAAATGGATGATAGCAACATAAATGTGTATGTCTGTGTCAGTGTGTTTATGTTTACCCAAAGAACATATACCCATTATTTTATTAAATACTCTATTACATTTCACTTAACTTTGGATGAAGTTTTCTGTTACATGTTACAGTTTAAGTATTGTAAATACAATTTAATGTTATGAAGTTAGAATGTATTGTAGCATGTAGTCTTCATAGTTCAACCAAAATGTTTATTATATGTGAATAGTCACATATGAACACAAAAAAATGATAACAAGGAACTGAGAATTATGAAGACACACATGACATTTTTAATACATTCTGAGGTTCATTTATATTATTTTACAAAATCATTTCTAATAGTGAAGATAAACAATGTTACAGACATCTAACAACATTTTATTCTAGGTAAGACTTTACAAGTTTTGGCCTTGGATACTTTTCATACTAAATTGTTATTCTCAAAAGATAAAGATCTAACCCCAAACTGCAAGAAAATCCTTAGCATATTATCATAAACAGGAACCGATAAGAAATTGATGGCTATATGTGAATTAATGTTAAGTGTACTCTGTAATTATCTCAAATAGCCCTGTTTCTTTCTTAGAGTAGGGCAGCAGCTCAGAAAACTGAGCACAGCTAAATACTCATGAATTCAGATGTACAAAACATCACATTTCCTGCCTTGTGATCCACCCAATTTAGTATGTATATTTTGGGCTATAATTTCTTCTTTTGAAAAATAAGCTGTTTTCTGAAATGATTTAACTTCTTTCAACACAGTATAAAATAAGCTAGAATGTGAAAGAGAGATGAAAAGGATTTATCTCAGCTGACCACCAGTATTCAGAAAACAAGGTCTTTAGGAAGAAGAATTCAACTGATATTTTCATATTGCTGTTAGATGAAGGAAAATTATTTAGGTCAGAGCAAATACATCCTTTAAAAAAAGAAAGACTGCAAAGTAATTTGCTCAGCTTAGACATCATTGCTTCTGCTTTCTCTTTCCAAATGGGTTCCAAGAGTTTGGAAGACAAATATACTTCACGTACAGATTTACTTACATATATTTCCCTCTGTGATAAAGGTCTGAGTGACAATGCCCCAGTTACCCTGACAGTTTTCCCAATTGTTAATCATCAGCATCTTCTATGTGGATTTTTATATTTCCATAATGTTTTATAAAAAGCTTTGTCATCATTTAAATAAAAATTTCTCCAATTTTGACCCATGAATTTCTGTTATAATTTTTATATAACCTTAATTTAGAGTTAATTATGAGAAAATGGTTAGTTGTTCTCAATTTTTGAATTTACAAGCCTAAGATATAACATCCTTTACTTTTCTTTGTAAAGTATTTGTTTCATACTTTAGGTTTATTGACATATCAGAAATAGCAGTAATAAAGTAAGAAAAATATATTTCATATCTAAATGCAGAGTTTTTGGATCAATGGAAAACAGTATTCCCTTTTCCATAGATTGAAATTTCATTTCTATTAAAACATTTTTTACAGAGTTTAATTTTATAAGTAAATCTTTGATGCCTCAAAACTATCTTTTTTGAAGTTTGCATAGAAAATACATTTTATAGTAAATACTGAAACATTTTATTTTTATCATTGTTATAGGACATTATACATTGAAAGCAAAAAGAAGCTTCTCATAATTACATATGTTTCTTTTCTAGGCAAAACCAATCCCCCCTCAACATGGCATATATTGAGAACACTTCCCATGAATAATTCATACACATAAGTTTTTATATACATTAAACAAACTGCCATTTTCTTTAGTTGTTGACTTTAACATGTGCAATAGTTTGAATGAGACTGTCTCCCATAGGCTTCAAGTATTTAGACATTTTGTCCCCAGTTGGTGGTGCTATGCTGGAGGAAGTAAGTCACTGGGGGCTGGCTTAGTGAGTTCAACAAGCCTCGCCAGTCTCCAGTGTCTCTCTCTCTTTACTTCCTGTGCTCATTGGAAGATGTGAACCTCAGCTTTCTGCTCTAGTTCCTGCCACCATGCCTCCTGCCACAATGCACTCTAATTCCCTGGAATGGTCAATCATAAGCTCAAATAAACTCTTTGTTTTATAAGTTCCCTTGGTCATGGTGGTTTTATCACAGCAACAGAAAAGTGGCTAATATATCATGTGAATGAGAAAAGCAACTGAAATAAGATTCTTGTTTAAAAACAAAACCAGTAAGGAAATCCACCCCCATCTATCACAAGAAAGAATGGATACAGTTCTGTAAAATCCTTTGCAGAAATTTAAGCACCTATAATTCCTGTCCCTGAGCAGAGTCTTATGTTCCTTAAAATACTTTAGGCTTCTCTCTCTCTTCCACCTTTTTCTCAACCCTTCCCCACTCTCTCTATTTCATGACCTCTTGTTTGACTATTATTATTACTTAAGACATGTTCCTACTCTTGTAGGCGAGGCTGCCATGGAACTCACTATGTATTCCAGGCTACCCTGAATCTCACAATATTCCAGCCTTGGAATCTTGATTGCTAGGATTACAGGCATGAGCACCACACTAAGCTTATATTTTATTTTCAATTATTATTTAAATTGTCAGTTTATGAGTTGCATTATGATAAATTCATATATAAATACACTGAATTATGATTAAATCCAAGTAGTTAGCATTTCTATCTCTTTGAACAAGCTTTAAATAACTGTTAACCATAATAATTGTGTATGCTGGTGGGATAGTCTGATATTTAATACATTTATATAATACATACTGATCAAATCAGTGTGGAGGTCAGAGTACAACTCAGAGTACAAATTACCTTCTGCGACTTCATGAAATCTTGGGATTGAACTCAGTTTGTCAGGGCTTCACGCTCTCATCCACTGAGCCATTTTACTAGTCCTAAAATGGTGTGTTAATTCTCCTCCCTTATATACATTTTCTGATATTTGTCTTTTGTTGGTTTCTCATATGCACTGTGGACATTGTATGTACTTGAGTCCATGACATTTATAAACCCTGACAAACTTAGAAGGATTGCATCTAAACCAAGGCTGAATAAATGTTGATCACTTCCTTTTTAAATATTTTATTGAGATTTTAGTTTCATGAAACAGTTCCCAATCAAGTCTAGACCCCCTCCCCCATCCATGTCTCCCAAACCATCACCAGACCTTGTGCATTCTGCCATATATGGTAAGTCCTATCCAGTCAAACATTTGCATCCAGATGTCCCCAAGTGTAAATCCATCAAATGGAGTCCAGTCAGCTCATCTAGAGATCATAAATAGGGCTTCCTCAGATAGAACCAGTCAGTCCTCAGTGTCTCTCAGTCCAGGACTGGCCTGCCACACATTTCTCTCCTCCCCGCTGGACCCTTGTTTAATTGAATTGGCATAGGTCCTGTGTTCCATGCCACCCTTCCCACAGGTTCACATGTGCAATATTCTGGTGGGCTGAAATCTTTTCCCTGTGTTCATGAACAAGCCCTGGTTCTTACAATCTTTCCACCCCTCTTCTGCAAAGATCCCTAAGGCATGGATTGATGAAGTAAAATATAGGCATCCTACCAAGGGACACACACACTATAATCTCTTATTCCCTAACACTGGGCCAGTTGTGGCCTTCCATGTCCATTGCTCTTTGTTGTATAAGGAAGCTTCACTGGTGAGGGTTGAGGGATGCATTAATTTTTCTCTCTACGCCTCACTCCACTATGTTCCATGGGCCTTAAGTGCAGAGGTTCAGCTGTAGATATGTCACCCAGCACTGGGCATCTCTCAGACATATATTCTCTGTGTCTGACCAGTTGTAGAACTCTGCAGTAACCTCCATATGCTACAATAAGAAGCTTCTTTTATGAATGATGCACAGTATGCTTGTCTGTAAATAAAAGGATCCATGTTTCATTTATGGTAAGAAATTTCATTTTTCTACAGACATGAAAGAGCTAAGGTTTTCTCTGGGATCTAATTCCATTCCAGCCACGTGTATTTGGCTACAATTACAGTTCTACCTATTGCTTCACTCTCATTGAGAGGACTTTAAAGTCCAAGTAGGTAGCAGTAGATAACCCCCAAGATAACAGTGAACTATTGCACCAAAAAGGATAGCTTGCTGTGATAGTTGTTACGGTTATTAGACTTTGGGGCTGGGTTGGATCATGGATTGATCTTCTCCTTTAACAGTTTGCATATTATCATCTAAGATTATGAGAGCTAAACTTCAGGTAGATGGCTTGTAGGTCATTTCCTGCTTCATTGCTTCAAGTCCTATATCCAGATTATGGCCTGTCTTCAGCAGTAGGGTCTTAGCTATTAGCACTAAGGGGATAACCAAGAGCTTTGGTGATAGACTACTTGAGGAGTCACATGGACCACTCTCACCTGTCACTCAAAGGGAGGTCTATCCTGTCCAGCACTGTGTTCCTTGCCAAGCAGCCCCCAGGTATAGACAGGCCCTGATGTTAAGATACCATATGTCTCATGGGTTATGGGATCATCACATTTCCCTCTGGATGCCTTAGTCTTCCAAAAGTCATTAATGTCTGCACTTTTTCCTTCCTCCTTCCCCAGTCCCAGTCCCCTCATTTTCCCCACCTTCCCCCCCAATTACACACACCTCACACCATCACCCCTCTCCTGAATTCTCTCACACCCACCCACGCACATGTGACCCCTGGCATGTCCTTCTCTCCTCTCCTCCCTGCTGAACTCTCCTCATTTCCCCACTTCTGCTTAGTAGCATCTATTCCTTACTATATTCCTCTTTCAGGTTCTTCCTTTTCCTTTACCTCCATGTATCTTTTCCATTTTTTTCTTGGCTCCTGGTGTTACATCAAGATATATACTTACACAGAAGGGATTGACGCCACAACCCACAAATGAGGGAAAAAATACATCGCCTGCTTTTCTGCATTTGTGCTACTTCACTTAATATAACACTCTCTAGTTTCATCTTTTTACCATCAAATTTCACCTTTTCTTACTGCTGAGTAGAATTCCATTGTGTAAATGTTCCACATTTTCATTCTCCATTGGTCAGTTATTTCCATTCCTTAGCCATTGTGAAGAGAGCAGCAACACACATGGATATAGAGGTAGTTCTACAGTATGATAAGTCCTTTGGGAACATGACAAAGAGTTTGCATTCTTACCAACAGTGAATGAGTATTCTTCTGTTCCCCTTTCTCCACATTCCTGCCAGCATTTAGAGTCATTCTTTCTCTTGTTCTTAGCCAGTATGACTGCTGTAAGAGGAAATCATAAGGTGGTTTTTAAATCTTCATTTCTCCAATTATTAAGAATGTTGAGCAGTTTTAAGATGTTTCTCAGCCATTTTTATTTCTTTGGGAACTCTCTGTTCAGGTCTACAACTCATCCTTTTATTGGGATGTTTATTTTCCTGTTTCTTTGTCTTTTGCATGTGTGCTTTGTATATTCTGGACATTAATCCTCTGTCTGATGTGTTTTTGGTAAAGACTTTCTCCCATTTTGTGGGTTTCCTACTCCCTTCATTGGTTGTTTCTTTTGAAGTACAGGAGCTTTGTAGTTTATTCACTTGTTGTTGACCTTAATGTCTGAGCACTCGATGTCTGACTTAGAAAGTCTTTTCCTACCCTATATTTTGAGGATAGGAGTTTCAGGATTTCAGGTTTTATATTGAAGTCTTTGATTCATTTGGATTTGGCTTTTGTGATGGGTGAAGATATGGGTCCAATTTTATTCTCCTGGGGGTGATCCAGTTTTGTCAGTATCATTTGTTGAAGTAGCTATCTTTCAACCATTGTCTGTTCTTGGCACCTTTGTCAAATATCAGGTGGTTGAAATTGCATGTACTCATGTTTGGGTCTTCTATTGTGTTCCATTTTATCTACATGTCTGTTTTTGTGGTAGTACCATATGGGTTTTATGACTGTAGATCTGTATAATCTGAGATCTGGTATCATGATCCCCTCAGAGTTGTTCTTTTTTGACCTAGATTGCTTTGAATATTCAGGGCATTTTTGATTCCATATGAATTTTAAGATGATTTTTCCTAGCTCTGTGAATAATGTCATGCGTATTTTGATTGGTATTGCAGTGGATTCATATATTGTGTTTCTTAAGATGGTCATTTTCACAATATTGATTCCTCCAATATATGAACATGGTAGGTCTTTTCATCTCCTAGTGTCTTACTCTCTATCTTTATTTAAAGATTTGAAAATTTTAGTGTAGAGATCTTTAATGTCCTCTGTTAGGTTTACTTCTAAATATTTAATTCTGGGGTGTGATTGTGAGTAGGAAGGTTCCCTTGAATGCATTTCCTGATTGTTGGTTATTGGTATAAAGTCTACTGATTTTTGTAAGTTTATTTTTAACCTGCCACATTACAGAAAGTATTTATCATTTCTAACAGTTTTCTAGTGGAATTTTTGGATTTTATGTATATAATATCACCTACAAATAGAGATCATTTGACCTCTTCTTTTCCAATTAGTACTCCTTTAATTTTCTTCTCTTGTTTTATTGCTTTTGCAAGAGTTTCAAGGACTATATTGAAAAGGAGTGGAGATAGTGGACAGCCCTGTCTGCTTCCTGATTTTAATGGGAATACTTCCAGGTTTTCTCCATTTAAATTGATGTTGGTTATGGGTTTGTTGTATATAACTTTAATTATGTTGAAATATATTCCCTCCTAAACAAATCCTTCTAGGACTTTTAACACGAATGCATTTTGGATTTAGTCAAATGCCTTTTCTGCATTCTATTAAGATCATGTGGTTTTTGTCTTTAAGACCATTTATATGTTATATTACATTTATTGACTTACATATATTGCATTTCTTTTTTTTTTTTTTTAAATTTTTATTTATTTATTTATTTTTATGTGTATGAATGTATTGTCTGCATGCAGGTCTGCGCACCCGTGTCGTGCGATGCCTCGGAGGTCAGAAGACGGTCTCGGATTCCCCTGGAACTGGAGTTCTCCTGGAACCGGAGTCACAGACGGTTCTCAGCCGCCATGTGGGTGCTGGGGATCGAACCCGGGTCCTCTGCAAGAGCGGTCGTCGCTCTTAACCGCTAGGCCATCCCTCCAGCCCATTTCTTGAACAAAGCCAGCTTGATAGTGCTGGATGATATTTTTTGATCATCTGTATGTGTGTCTGTATGTGGTTTGTGAATATTTTCTTGAGTATCTTTCATTCTATGTTCATTAAGGATAAGGTTCTCTGTTCATTAAGGATGAACAAATCATTTCCTTTTGCAGAAGTTTAAGCCATCGATATGTTTTTTTATTTATTTTTTCTTCTTTCAACGAAGTTTTGTGCATTTCATACAACATTTCTTAATCAAATTTAGGCCCATTCCCCCATCTTTGCCCTGACCCCACCGTAGTTTATGCATTCTGCCATACATGTCTTCCATCTTTTTCTCAGTCTTTTCTAAATTTTTCAATGCAGAAGTTTACTGTTTGGGGCAGAAGTGTACTGTTTCAGTAACATCTATGTCCCAGTCTTTTTTGTGGTTGTTGTTGTTCTTCTTTACAATTTGTTTTTTTAAATATAATGTTTTTATTGATGTTTCGTGTATTTTAGGCATCATTTTTCAGTTCAGTTTAGGCATAGTCCCTTTTCCCTTCCCGCATCCCACCCAGATCATGCATTCTGCCACAAATATCCTACATCTTTCTCTCAGTCTTTTTATGTTTAGGAATTCACATTTTCCTCCTTTAATTTTATATTACTCTAAAATACGAATACATACTTTCCACCCATATACAGTAATTACACTCTGAAAATAAGTGGTGGGTCGATTCTATAGCCCATTGGGAGATTAACAATATAACAACATAGTTGCTTTCAGCTAAACAGAAATATAACAACAACAATGTTCAGCTTGCCTTTCAACTGGGGATTTGATGTTAGCATCCACAAATGAGAGAAACCATTCCCCATTTGTTTTTCTGGGACTGTGTTACTTCACTTAGCATAATGGCTTCCAGTTCCATCCATTTACCTGCAAAGTTCATGATGTCATCTTTATTTACCACTGAATAGTACTCCATTGTTTAGATGTAAAACATTTTTGTCATCCACTCATCTGTTGAGGGGCATTTGTGTTGGTTCCAGCTCTTTGCTATTGTGAAGAGAGCTGCAATAAACATGAATGTGCATATATCTTTGTGGTAGGATGAGTCTTGTGGGTATATACTCAGGAGTGGTATGACTGGGTCAGGTAGTAGGCTCATTTTGAGTCTTTTAAGGGTTTTCTACACTGCTTTCCATAATGGTTGTACAAGTTTATATTCCCACCAGCAGTGGATGAGGGTTCCCCTTTCCCTGCAACCTCTCCAGAATTTGATGTCTTTTGTTTTCTTAATCTTAGCCAGTTCTATAGGAGTGAGATGATATCTGAGAGTGGTTTTAATTTGCATTTCCTTAACTATTAATGATGCTGACACTTTTAAGATGTTTCTCAGCCATCTTTACTTCCTCACTGGTGAAGTCTCTGTTCAGCTCTTTACTCCATCTTTTGAGTAGGTCATTTGTTTTCTTACATCTTTGTTTTTTTGAGTAGTTTATATATTCTTGACGTTAATGCTCTATCATGTGTATAACTGGTGAAGATCTCCTCCCACTCTGCGGGTTTTCTCTTCATTTCTCTGATTGCTTCTTTCACTATACAGAAGCTTTTGAGTTTGATGATGTCCCATTTGTTGACTGTTGACCTTATTTCCTACGCAGCTGCTATCTGATTTAGAAAGTGTTTTCCACCTGTGCCCCTTTTCTAAGCCTAGGGAACAATCTGCGGAAGAGGGGGCGTGGTAGAATGTAAAGGCTGCCATTGGGGTGAACGGTGAAACTACAGCGATGTAGTCTGGACACTCATTTGATCAACTTGATTGAACAAACAACCTGTCACCCCCCACTGAATGGTGGGACTGTGGGGGTTTGGGCACAACAGTCTGTAGGTTGGTTTTGCACGAAGGATGCTTATACTCATGGATTATCACTTATAGCTAAAAAATGAAGAAAAAAAACCTGAAAGATGCAGGACAGTTATGGCAGAATACATGATCTGGGATGGGGTGGGGGTGGGGGGGAAGGAAAAGGGAAATATGCCTGATCTGAATTGGAAAATGATGTACGAAATGCACAAACCATCAATAAAAATTAAATTAAAAAAAAAAAAAAGAAAGTGTTTTCCTACACCTATGCCTTGTAGGTCCTTGCCAACTTTTTCTTCTATCACCTTCAGGGTTTCAGGTTTCACATTAAGATCTTTGATCCACTTGGAGTTGAATTTTGTACAGGGCGAGAGGTAGGGGGTTTATTTTGTTCTCCTACAAATGGTGATCCAGTTTTGCCAGAATCATTTGCTGAAGATGCTATTCTTCTTCCATTGAGGTTTTTTTGCACCTTTGTCAAATATGAAGTGGCTGAAATTGTATAAGCTGAAGTTTAGATCTTCAATTTTGTTCCATTGGTCAATGGGTCTGTTTTTGTGCCAGTACCAGGTTGTCTTTATGACTATGGCCCTATAATATAGCTTGAAGTCTGGTAGAGCAATCCCCCCTTATTGCATTTTTCACTCAGGTTTGCTTTAGCTATTTGGGGTCTTTTGTTATTCCATATGAATATAAGGATTATTTTTCCAAGTCTGTGAAGAAGCTCATGAGGAAGGTCTTCTTATATTCCTTCTCCACTTGTTTATTGTTGGTGTAAAAGAAAGGCTACTGATTTTTCTAGGCTAATTTTGTATCCTGCCACTTTACTGAAACTCATAATCATTTCTAGAAGTTTTCCAGTGGAGTTTTTAGCATCCCTTAGGTAAGCTATCATATCATCTGCCAAAAGGGATAGCTCAGCTTATCCTTTTCTGATTAGTACTCCTTTAATTTCCTTCTCTTGTCTTATTGCCCTAGAAAGCATTTCAAGCACTATGTTGAAGAGGAGTGGTGATAAGGGGCAGCCTTGCCGGGTTCCTACCTTTAAGGGAAATGGTTCCAATTTTTCTCCATTTAGGATGATGTTGGCAGCAGGTTTGTTATTTATGGCTTTCATCATGTTGAGGAATGTTACTTTCAGTCCAGTTCTCTCTAGGACTTTAAATATGAAGGAATGCTGGATCTTGTCCAAGGGTTCTTCTGCATCAATTGAGATGATCATGTGGTTTTTGTCTTTCAGACCAGTTATGTGTTTTGTGATATTTATTGATTTACATATGTTGAACCATCCCTGCATCTCTGGTTTGAATCCAACTTAATCATGATGGATTATCTTTTTGATGTGGGTCTGTATGCAGTTTGCAAGTATTTTGTTGAGAATTTTTGGATCTATGTTCATTAATGAGATGGGTCTATAGCTTAGCTTTCTTTCTTTTTTTTTTGTTTTTGCTTATATCTTTGCCTGGTTTTGGTATTAGAGTGATGCTGGCTTCATAGGAGGAATTTGGGGGAAATCAATGAAATAGAAACAATGAAACCAATACATAGAATCAATGAATCCAAAAGCTAGTTCTTTGAAAAGATAAACAAAGTAGATAGACCTCTAGCCCAGGTAACCAAAAAAAGAAAGAGCAACTCCAAATCAATAGTATTTGGATGAAAGCAGAAACATCACTGTTGTGATGAAAAAGAACAAATCCAGAAAATCATATGGGAATACTTCAAAAACCTACACTCCACTAAATTTGAAATTTTAAGAGAAATGGATGAATATCTGAAATCATTTTTCCCTCTTAAGACTGTTTTAAAAGTTTCCCATAGGTTTTATTGTGTTGTATTACTCTTTTCGTTTAGTGCTTGAATACTTTTATTTTTTTATTTCTCCTTTGACCCATCCATTATTCAGGAGTGTGTTGTTTAGCCTCCATGTGTTCTTGCAGATAGCAAGGCTCTTTCTGGTGTTGATATCAAGCTTTATTGCACTGTGGTCTGAAAGAAAGCATGGAATTATTTCAGTCCTTTGTTGGTAACCAACAAAGCTTAACCAAGAAGAGATTGACAGTTTAAACTGACCCATAATATTTGAGAAAATTGAAGATGCAATAAAAAATCCCTCCCAACTAAAAAAAAAAACCTTGGACCAGATGGTTTCACAGCAGAATTCTATAAAATATTAGAGGTCTTACAACCATTACTACTCAAAATGTTCAGAAGTATACAAACAGAGGGAATTCTCCAAAGTTCCTTCTAATTTGCATCATTTTAAAATATGTATATATACCGCCACACATATACCAAAATTATGACATCTGAAAATAAACTATAGGTTTATTCCAAAACATGTTTAGGGATTCACATTTTAGCAGTAGAGTTGTATAAGGCTAAAAAACCATATTACTTTACATTCATTACATAGCAAATTGATGAGTAACATCAGGTATTACATTTATTAAAAAAGAAAGAAAAAAAGAATTATTTACTTTGTTTTACAAATAGAGACTTGGTGCTAGGATCCACAAATGAGGGATAGCATATGCCATTTGTTTTTTTGGGATTGTGTTACTTCACTTAGCATAATGGCTTCTAGATCCATCCACTTACCTGCAATGTTCACATTGTCATCTTTATTGATGCATAGAATTCCATTGTGTAGATGTACCATATTTTCTTTATCCACTCATGGGGAAGAAACACTTGGGTTGCTTCAAGCTCTTCACAATTGTGGAGGGAACTGCAATAAACATGGATGTGCATGTATCTCTGCAATAGGATGAGTCTTGCAGGTATATACCCAGGAGTGGTATGACTGGGTCAGGTGGTAGGCTCATTTTGAATCTTTTAAGAGTTTTCCACACTACTTTCCATAGGGGGCTAGAGGTCTATCTATCTTGTTTATCCTTTCAAAGAACCAGGTCTTGGAGTCAATGATTCTTCATAGTGTTTTATTTGTTTCTATTTCATTGATTTCAACTCTGATTTTTCTTATTTCTTCCTGTAGGTTGTGTTTAGGATTCATTTGTTGTTGTCTCTCAAGTCTCTCAAGTGTTTTTAGTTGCAGTGTTAGGTCTTTTATTTGTGTTCTTTCTGTTTTCTTAATGTAGGCACTTAGGGCTATAAATTTCCCTCTTAAGACTGTTTTAAAGTTTCCCATAGGTTTTATTGTGTTGTATCACTCTTTTCGTTTAGTGCTTGAATACTTTTATTTCTTTATTTCTCCTTTGGCCCATCCATTATTCAGGAGTGTGTTGTTTAGCCTCCATGAGTTCTTGTAGATATTAGGGCTCTTTCTGGTGTTGATATCAAGTTTTATTGCACTGTGGTCTGACAGAAAGCTTGGGATTATTTCAGTCCTTTTGAATTTGCTGAGATTTGCTCTGTGTAGCAGCATATGGTAGATTTGGGAGAATGTTCCATGGGGTGCCAAGTAGAATAATGAAAATATAATTATATATATATATATATATATTTGGTCTTCTTGAGACAGGGTCCCCCTGTAGCTCTCACTGTCCTAGAACTCATTCTGGCCGTGAACTCATAGAGATCTGCTTGCCTCTGTCTCCCAAGTGCTAGGATTAAAGGCGTGTACCACCATGCCTGGCTTGAAAGTATATTCTTTGGAGTTTGGGTGGAATATTTGGTAGATGTCTGTTAGGTCCATTTGATGTGTTATATTATTCAGCTCAGATGTCTCTCTATTTAGTCTTTGTCCAGTTGACCTGTCCAGTGAGCTCAGTGGGGTATTTAAGTCTCCCACTATTGTGTGCTGGGATTAATCTGTGCCTTGAAGTCCTACAGGATTGTACTTATGAAGTTTAGTGCACCAGAGTTTGGTGTGTATATATTTATGATTGTGAAATCTTCATTGCTAATTCTTCCTTTGATAAGAATGTAGTGACTCTCTTCATCTCTTCTGATTAGTTTTAATTTGGTCTATTCTGTCTAATATTAGAATAGCAACTCCTGCTTGCTTTTTGGTACCATTTGCTTGGAATATTTTTTTTTTCATTCTTTCACCTTAAGACGGTGCCATGGGTTTCTTATAGAAAACAAAAAGATGTATTCAATTTCTAAATCCATTCTCCCAGTCTGTGTCTCTTGATTGGAGAGTTCAGACTATTAATGTTTAAGATTATGATTGAGAGATGTATATTGCTTCCCATCAATTTATTTTCTGCTTGTGTTTTTGGTCAGGTTTGTATTGCTGTAGTAATACCTTCATGAATTACTCTCTCTTGCCACTTGGTGATAGTTGTTCTTTTCCTCTGTCCTTTGAATTGCTTCAAGTGTTTTCTGAAGGGTTGGTTTTCTGGACATGTATTCTTCTTTCATCCTATTTATGTCATGAAAAGTTTTTCTTTCTCCTTTGAATATAATTGACATTTTTGCTAGGTAAAGTAACCTAGGTAAGCATCGATAGTCATTTACTACTGGGAATGCTTTGGCCCAAGCTCTCTGATTTTCATTATTTGCAATGAAAAGTTAGCTGTAATTCTGATGGGTTTCCCTTTATATGTAACTTGTTGTTTTTCTCTTAAGGCTTTCAGCATTCTGTATTTATTTTGCGTGAGTATCTAGCATTTTTACTGTGATATGGCATAGGGAATTTCTTTTCTGGTCTTGTCTATTTGCTGTTCTATGTACTTCTTGTATTTGTATGGGTATGTCTTTTTTTTTCAATTTGGAGAAATTTTCTTCTATAATTCCTTTATATATGAAGATCTAGTCAGTACCATTACCCTGGGATTCTTCTCATTCCTTTATACCTATGATGTGAAGGTGTGGTCTTTTCAGATGTGTCCCACATTTTCTGATTATTCCACTCATGTTTTTTTTTAATTTTTCATAACCTTTGCTTAAGCACTCCACTTCCTTCATGTTATCTTCTAGTCTTGACATTCTGTTTTCTGTTTTATCCATTCTGTTAGGCTTTCTCCCGTCCTTTCCTGTTGATTGGATGAGTGTTCAATTTCCTTTTTCATTTCAGCCTGAGATTTTTTTTCAGTATTTCCACTTCTTTTTGGAGTTTGTCATTCTCTCCTTTAAGGTCTTTGATTCATTTGTCTGTGTGTTCAGTTTCCTTTTTAATTTCAGCCTGAGATTTCTTCAGTATTTCTACTTTCTTGTCTCTCTCTCTCTCTCTCTCTCTCTCTCTCTCTCTCTCTCTCTCTCATTCTTTGATTCATTTGTCTGAGTGTTCTTTATATTCTTTGATTTCTTTGAGTTCCTTGAGTAGGTCTATGATAATTATTTTAAGATCTGTGTCCTGGGTTACCTCCGGGGAGATCTCATTCTTGGAATCTTCTATAGAACTGGTAGAATTTGGTCCAGATTTATTATTTGCTTTTCCCACGTTATTGGTTCTTCGCTGTGCTTTAGGCATGTGGATTTGTTTTGTTGTTTGTATTCTGTTACTAAACTCAAACGTTTCTTAGATGCCTTTGTTGTCTTCTTATTAGTTATGAAAGGCTGGGTGGTCTAGGCTTCAGGTTTTCAGTTTTGTTTTGTACTAGAGGGACCAGCCAATTCTTGCCCTTCTAGTGAGGAGCTTCTCCAGAGGGCCAAGAGAGGTAACAGTCTGGCCGGCTTGAACTTCACACATTTTGATGGTTCCTCAGGGCTGGCTGCACCAGCATGTAGGACCAAGCCTCTCTATAGGGTGGTCTCAGGCACCATCTGCTTCATCATGACTGTGTGGGCCTACCTGGGCATCACCCCGGGGTGGTCTCAGAACACTTCCTGCTTTGGCATGCCTGGGCCAGGCCTCCCTGCCGGGTGGTCTCAGGGCACCACCTGCTTCAGAGTCCTTTCACAGGCCTAAACGGGCTGGGCCTCCTTCCCCCCACGCTTGGCCTCAGAGCACCACCTCAGCCTACCTGGGCTGAGCCTCCCCACTGGGTGATCTTGGGGCACCACCTGCTTTAGCATGCTTGTGTGAGCCTATGCTGTTGATCACTTTTTGTTTAACTTTGGTGGTACCCATGATTTTAGAAATTTATCCATTTCTTTAGATTTTCTAATTTAATGGAGTATAGATTTTTAAAGTATTCCCTTATAATGTTTTTGATTATGTTTGTACATCTGATGGGTTTTCTTTTATATGTAAGTTGTTTTTCTCTAGTAGCTTTCAGTACCTTCTATACATTTAATGTTTTTACTTAATATGCTCTAGGGAGTTTCTGTTCTGGTCATGTCTAATTGGTGTTTATGTGCTTCTTGAACCTCAATATGTAAATTTTTTCTTTAATTTATGGGAGCTTTCCTCTAAAATCCTATTGAAGATCTGTTCAATGTCATCAGTCTGAGATTCTTCTCTTTACTGTATGCTTATAATTCACAAATTTGGTCTTTTCACATTGTTCCATATTCCATGAGTATTCCATTCCTGTGTTTTTAATTTTTTTCCATAGTCTTTTCTTGAGGAATCCAAATCCTCAAGTTTGTCATCATTGATATTATGGTTTCTGTTTCCTTTATTCTGCCTATGAAGCTTTCCATTGTTTCCAATTGGAGTACTGAGTGTTTCAATCCCATGCTAATTTCCATTTGGATTTTCTTCAGTATTTCTATCTCTTTTGTGAACTCACTTTTCAAATCATGAATTGTTTTGATATTTCATTAAACCACATATTTGTACATTACAAGATTATGCCTTTCCTCTTTAAGTTCTTTGAGTTGTTTGTGTTTTAAATTCTTTGAGTCATGTTTAAGATTTTCTTTTAAATTCTGTGTCCTGAGGTTTCTCAGGGTAGTTCTCACTGTAATGTACTTCTTTTTTAATTAATTAATTTATTTTTATTGATGTTTTGTGTATGTCATACATCATTTTTCAGTTCAGTTCAGGCATATTCCCCTTTCCCTTCCCCCCCACTCCACCCCACCCCATCCCAGATCGTGTATTCTGCCATAACTGTCCTGCATCTTTCTCTCGGACTTTTTTTTATGTTTAGGAATTCACATTTTCCTCCATTAATTTTATATTACTCTAAAATATGGATACATACTTTCCACCCATGTACAGCAATAACAGAGTCTGAAAATAATTGGTGGGTGGATTCTAGAGCTCATTGAGAGATTCACATTATACCATCATAGTTGCTTTCAGATAAACAGAAATATAACCATGTCATTCAGCTTGCCTTTCACCTGGGAGATTTGGTGTTAGCATCCACAAATTAGGGAAACCATTCTGCATTTGTCTTTCTGGGACTTTGTTACTTCACTCAGCATAATGGCTTCGAACTCCATCCATTTACCTGCAAAGTTCATAATGCCATCTTTCTTTACCACTGAATAGTACTCCATTGTGTAGATGTACCACATTTTTGTCATCCACTGGTCTGTTGAGGGGCATTTGGATTGGTTCCAGTATTGTGAAGAGAGCTGCAATAAACACGGATGTGCATGTATCTTTGCAGTAGGATGAGTCTTTGGGGTATATACCCAGGAGTGGTATGACTGGGTCAGGTGGTAGGTTCATTTTGAGTTTTCAAGTGTTTTCCACAGTGCTTTCCATAGTGGTTGTACAAGTTTACATTCCCACCAGCAGTGGATGAGTGTTCGCCTTTCCCCACAACCCCTCCAGCATCTGTTGTCTTTTATTTTCTTGATCTTAGCTAGCTGTACTGGAGTGAGATGATATCTGAGAGTGGTTTTTTTTTTTTAATTTTATTTATTTCTGTATGTGTATGAATGTACCGTCTGCATGCAAGCTTGTGCACCCATGTCGTGCAATGCCGCGGAGGTCAGAAGAGGGTGTCGGATTCCCCTGGAACTGGAGTTCTGAGAGTGGTTTTAATTTGCATTTCCTTAATTATTAATGATGTTGAACACTTTTTAAGATGTTTCTCAGCCATCTTAAAATTCCTCACTGGTGAAGACTCTGTTCAGCTCTTTACTCCATCTTTTGAGTAGGTCATTTGTCTTCTTACTTCTTTGTTTTTTGAGTAGTTTATATATTCTTGATATTAATGCTCTGTCAGATGTGTCACTGATAAAGATTTCCTCCCACTCTGTGGGTTTTCTCTTCACCTGCTTGATTGTTTCTTTCACTGTACAGAAGCTTTTGAGTGTTATGAGGTCCCATTTGTCGACTGTTGACCTTACTTCCTGTGCAGCTGCTGGCTGATTTAGAAAGTCTTTTCCTGTGCCTATGTCTTTTAGGTTGCCACCAACTTTTTCCTCTATCACCTTCAGGGTTTTAGGCTTCACATTGAGATCTTTGATCCACTTGGAGTTGTTTTTTGTACAGGGTGAGAGGTAGGGGTTTAATTTTGTTCTTCTACAGATGATGATCCAATTTTGCCAGTACTTCTATAGGACTAGTGGGTTTTGTTGGGGACATATTCTATTGGGTTTTCATATTATTTGTATTTTTGTGTTGCCATTTGGGCATAAAGATATTCTTTATTAGTTATGTGTCCAGCAGGAACTTCTACTTTGTTTTTGCTTAATTGAAATTTGGTTCTGTTTATAGTCTTTGTGTAGATTGGTTGATTTTTTTCTTCATGCTGGTATTTTTCAGGTTCTTGTAGGCCAGTAGTCTGGCCTGGGTGTATGGTGGGACAGAGTGGTAAGTAGGCTGTTCAGGTTAGTAGGAGGGATGGTGTGTGTCAGACAGATCAGGGATCTATGCTAGGGAGTTTAGGTAGTCTGTATTAGGAAGCTAGTCCAGAGATATGAGGCAGAGGAATTGGAGCCAACCTGGGTCCAAGCTGGCCGAGGACAGGGTGGGGATGGGAGGGAGAAATGGAATAGAGATGAGGTAGGCTTACTTATTAGAGTCCTAGCAGAGCAGGTCAGTCCAGATAGTCAGGAGCCAGTGGAGATAAGTATAAGAGTAGCACCTCGGGAGGGATTTAGCACTCTGGGATAGAATATTTAGCTAGCTTGAGGATCTGAGGCAAAAGAATGGATCACGCCAGGGTCCAAGGTTGGCAGGGAACCAATCACTGTCTTTCTTAAAGTTCTATTTTAATTGTTCAGAACTTGGAGTGCTGACCTATTCCCAATAATAGTAGTAAATCAACATTTCTATTTCTTGACAATTACATTATGTTGGAGCCTTCCATCTCCTCCCTTCTAATTAGTTTTAACATATAATCAGTTTTTGGGAAATAAAATACCCCACTGTTTTGTAGAAAATTCAAATGGATTTCTTTGTTAACAGAAAATATGCTTTCATTTTGGTTTGCTATTATAAAATTACCCAGAAATTATAACTCAAAGACAAATTAAGTATGTTTTTCAAGCATTGCTTTTCATAGCTGTTTGAACTCTTGCATTGTTTTATCAATCAAATTTGTTCTTAGACAATTTCATACATGCATGTAGCACATCTTGTGTATGTCCTGTCTTCCTTTATCTCAGCCCTGTCATTCCCCTCTCTTACCTACAGGCCAATTTTACATATTAATACCGTTTTCTTTTGTGACCCATTAATGTTAATCAGGACCATCTGAGTTCCCATAGGTTTGAAGTTATCCACTGGAGCCTTGTCAAATTGACTTCTATTTCTGCATAACTATTGGGCTCTTGGCTTTTGACTGTGTATCATCAACTCTTCCTTCCTCTAATTCCAACTCCCAAGTATTAGGGGATTTCTGTTTTTCTCTCCTCTCCTCTCCTCTCCTCTTCTTTTCTCTTTCTCTCTCTCTCTCTCTCTCTCTCTCTCTCTCTCTCTCTCTCTCTCTCTCTATCATCTATGCTGTATGTATTCATGTGGCTTAACTGTGCACGGGTAGGTCAAATGTCAAAGTTGAGTGTCTTCCTCAGTTGTTTTCACTTTGTTTTTGCAACAAAGCTTCTCAATAACTTGATTTCCCATTCCACTAGACTGGGTGGCAAGTGAGCTCCAGGGATCTGTCTGTCTCCCAGTCCCCTAGCATTGAAATCACAGGTACATACTGATTCTGGCCTTTTTAAAACCTGAATTTTTGCAAATTTCATACAATAGAGTTTGATGACATTTAGATTCCCTCCCCATTACACTCACTTTCATATATATATCTGAACCCCCATTACACTCACTTTCATATATATATATATATATATATTCTATACAGTCTTCTTTGTGTCTCTAAACAGTCTTCAGTGCAGGCCGTCCACTGGACTCACAAAGTCCATCACTGTAAGTCACTGTCTTTCCTCCTCCAGCAGCTTTTTCCTGGGTGATAGGGATCCAAACTCAGGTCCTCCTACTTTTGTGGCAACACTTTACTGACTGAGTCATCTCCTTATGTCATCTTTAAGGGGAGTCTTTTCTCTAAACGTTTAAAACTTGTCATGATGGTAAGAGTTCTGCCCACCCAACCTATAAATAGGGGAAGGGGGTGTCACATTTTAATGTCACAGTAAGAAAACATGAAGAATGATCTTACTGTGGTGCATTTGTTCTAGCAGTTCAGTCTTTAGGATGCTGAGTTGTTTCTCCTACCTAACCTTCAAAGACACTTTGCTGCTCTCTGTGATCTTCTCTAGCCTTCTCCTTAAGTGATTTTTTTTCAAATATATCATTACTCAGTATTATTCAAATACATTGCTTTTTTGTTTAATATAGTCCAAATTAGTTTGTTGGAATACAACCCAAGAGTTCAAAGTAATGGGGGCTGATTATATAGACACTCTTAGGAGGGTCATTACTGTGACCCTCCTAAGGGTGTCTATACATGCATAATTTAAAGAATTTGGTATTACCAGCTAAGTTCTTCTTTGGAAAGCCATATGTAGAAGTATTTAGTTCTCCTCACCCTTACCAATGCTATGTATATTAACATTTTTGAAACATTTTTTTCTCTTATTGAAATGATTTGTTTGTTTAATTGTAAAGTTAGACATTTGTTCATATCCATTCTCATGCTTTTTTATTCTTATTATTTTAACTTCATTAGGTCCAGTGTGTGTCTGTGTGTGTGTGTGTGTGTGTGTGTGTGTGTGTGTGTGTGTAGCTGCCTGCCCATAATGCATAAATACGAAAGTCAGAAGAGAAATAACTCTCAGGAGTCTGTTCTCTCCTGGCTCCCTGTAAAATCCAGGATTGAACTCAGGTCATCAGGCCTTGGTGCAGGCACCTGTGACATGTTGAACCATCACACAAGCTCCCTATTGGTGGTTTAATTTTTCTCCTTTCACATAATTTCCACTTTCCTTTTTGTGTGTGTGCATTTAAAATATTTAATGAGATTTCATATCAATGTGATTGATTAAATCATTATTATCCATGCTTTAATTCACCCCCTATCCCTTTCCCATTCCAGGAGGTGAAATATAGTCTAAGACTGAAATTTTTACTACTTTATTCAAATATTTAGTTTCTCTGGAAACTAAGTCCCATTCTGAAAGTATTTTAGGGCTACCAAGGATCATTTAAACAGCAGAAAATTGGATATGATAGGAAAAAGAGTTTGTTATAAATAATGGAACTTCTACCACTCAGAAGAATCCAAGAGTTTATATGTGTCAGGACACATAAACAAGACCAAGCACTTATAACTGTGTTATGCCATCAACCTTCTGGATTTTATTTACTTTATTTTATTTTTTAATCTTTTACTGAAGTTTTGTGCATTTCATACATCATTTCTTAGTTCAATCCAGACTCATTTCCCTCTCCATGCCCCCTCCCCTCCCAAGTTCATGCAGTCTGCCATACATGTCCTGTTTCCCCTTCTGAGTCTTTTCAAAGCAGAAGATTACTTTTTTAGGTGGAGGGTATGTTTGCATATTTTAGAGTAATATAAAAATAAAAGGGAAAAATGTGGATCCCAAAATATGATTTGGAAATAACATAGTTTATTTTCAGTGGACATGATTTTTGTACATGTGTGACATACATAAATGCATATGGTGAAACAATACAGATTGGAGGGAACAACAACAAAAGAACTGGGACAGGGAACTGACTGAAGCAGTAGAGTTCTTCCCTCCCCCAAAATAATTCCCACTTTCGACATTTGTCTTTGTTAGTTTCTCATATAGGTTGCGGACATTGTATGTATTTGAGTCTGTCACCTTTATAACTTCTGACGTGGTTAGAAGGATTGCATCCAAACCAAGGTTGAATACATGACAGTGATGACTATTCTTTTTAGGTTCTATTCATTATCATTCTTCAGAGCACTGAATGCTGACCTTTTGCCAATAACAGTAATAAATCCCTGCTTGTCTTGGGACATGTAGCTTAAAATACTTTCTAACAGGAACATTTCTATGCTGCTGACAGTTTATCAAGGGATCGTTGCATTTAAGACATATCTTATGAATTATTTATGATGGCTGATGGCTAAAGTTCAAAGGAGTTAATTAACAATGCTAGAAGTTAGTAATCAAGGTTGATCATTTGACAGTAGGATGAGTGAGTTTTGAGACTTAATAAACTTGGAATATTGGAACAGGTGCTAACCTTGGTTTCTCATCTGAAATTTGGGGTGATAAATGTGACCTATATGACTCAAATCCTAAGAAAAACAGACATGGAACATAGTGGTTAAGAAAGGAAGGCCTATTTGCCTGCCTGTGAATCCTGATTCTGGACCTTGAATCTACTCTATCTGTAAATTAGGCAATTTTCTTATTCTTCCTTCAACTTCTTTTCTGCACATAGAGATTAACATACTTCATAGGGTCTGTGTGAGGTTTACATGAACTGTTGTTAGAGGAAAGTCTGGAACATGGAAAGTACTATAAAATCTTGATTTCAATTAGTATCAATAAAGTTTCAAAAATGTTATCTGACACTAAGTATTTCACACATATAAACCACACCTCCAGACATTTCCTACATACTGAAAATCCTATACACAAGTCAGGCTTAAAATACTATACTTTGGGGCTGGAGAGATGGCTCAGGGGTTCCAAGCACTGACCGCTCTTGCAGAGGACCTGGGTTTGATTCCCAGCAATCACATGGTGGCGGACAACCATTCATAACTCCAGTTCCAGGGGATTCAATACCCTCTTCTGACCTCTGCAGGCATTGCGCAACCTGAGTGCACTTACACACATGCAGGCAATACACTTAAACACATAAAATAAAAATAATAAATAAATTTGTAAATAAATAAAATAAAATACTGTGCTTCATGATTTTCCTTCAATATTCCTTTTTCTTGCAGTTTTCACATGGAATAAATTAGCTAAAGGAAGAAAGAGAAGAATCCATAACTGGACGAACAAATATACAAGAATAATGAATCAGTCTGAGATGTGTATCAAGGGCAAAGTGTCCTCATCTGCTTCTGCTTTGTCTCATCCTTGTATCTGTACCTGTTTACACATTCATGTTCACCACCCCCCTTTACTCAAATTTCCATGAAATAGATTCAAGTTTTATGAATAGTCAGCAAAGGCAGGACAGTATTTCCTTGTTATATTGTACCTTTTAAAGAAATAACTTTTTCTTCACCATTTTAAATCCCAATGTGAATATTTCATTTTAATATCTTTGAGTTGAACTGAGTATAAAATTTTTGGTACTCTTCCCAACATCCTAAATCTGTTTTAACATGAGACCACTAAATTCCACCATATCAGTTTATTTTAAAAGATTATTATCATCTTGGCTATTTGCCCAAAAATATACTAGGTACTGGAAAACCCCAAGTGCTCCAAATAACATTTGTCTCATGAAGCACAAGTTTCATCTAAGCACAAGTTCTTCTCCTAAACATTCCCTAATTTTCCCCATAGAAGCCTTCATTCAATTACAATATTTGGCCCTGGTAGGAATATAAGCAATCCATCATTTAGGTGGCAATCACTGACCCATGTCTTTTGAGACTCAAATAATTTATGTCTTGTTCTGCAGTCCACACTCTAAAACATCACACTGGGAAAAAAGTAAGAATCCCTAATGATCAGAGGTTCCAGAACAACAAGGGTCACAGAATAAGATTAAACACTACAATCGCCATATAAACTGAGTCTGCTATGTACCAGAGAGGAATTTTTTCAGCAACATGTTATTCATGGTATCATAAGTAAAGCACAAACATATGAAATATTTTCCATTCTCAAAAAAGTTTTCAATGTTGTACTGAGATAAGTGAAGAGCTTAAGTAATAAGAAAAATTAAGACATTAAATCAAGAGTGAAAACAAGCAAGTTAGTACATCACCAAAAAGCAAAGGAAATCTGGGCTTCAGAGAACACTGGCACTAGATATGAGAGCTGGAGTCTTAATTTCTATTTGTGAGGAATGTCTTTCTAAAAGGTTGGAAACTGTAGGAAGCTTTCTTTTTATGATGAACGGGACCACACAGCCATGCTGAGGGAAGGGGAATACAGTGCCTGCTTTGCGGACACTGTGGCCAGCTGACTACTTCCCACAGCCCGGCCTGAGTGGTACTTCCAACTCAGGCCCTTAGCCTGGACCCATGAGACACGTGTTCCACTCTTGGCCATGACTTCCTACCTGCCCAGAGACTGCTGAACCCTGGACAGGAATTTCAGGCTGATGGCTGATGGCCTATCTTCAGCCTATGTCCACTCACAACACCACCTACCCAGATTGGCAGTCCACAAGGAGACCTCTTTCCAACTCACTGGCCACCTGAACTAAATGCAGGCCCACCTTAGCCTGTATGTGTGCAATAATTAATAAAGGCCGGGAATTCTGTGATGATGTTACTATGAAATTCACATTTACTCCTTGCTAAAGCTTGCTTTTATAAACCAAATGAAGTCAGTTCCCAGACTCAATCATAAGTCCCCCAACTCTGCGCCAGTGTACACTGTTGCCCCACCCAGCATGCTTGCTCCTCCTTGGGGAGAGGTCAGAACCTAGGCCACGTGGTGCCCTGAGGCATGCTAGCTGGAAGCTAGCCTGCAATTTAAACTGGATTTTCCCACAGGAATCTTGTCCTTAAAGAGAAACATGTAGTTACACCAGTCTATAAGCTGACCTTGACACACAGTCTGTCTGACCTCTCTGGGACATCTACCAACTTGCCACATCAAGTTTGTTGATTCTGTCTTTATGCTGAAATGGACATCTTCATTATATCCTTATTAAATTGCTATATCGCCTCTAATGTTCACATTTCATAATTCTAATAGCAATAAGAGGTGTAGAATAAAAAGGTTTTCCCCCTTAATTATATCCAAAATCTTATTGCATAGCCCAGTTGTTATTTTTTTATTGAAATGATTAGGATTTAAGCTGTGAAATCTTATCTTTTTATTGATTTATTTTTATGTATATGAGTGTTTTCTTGCATGTATGTAACTATACCAGCACATGCAATGCTGACAGAGACGTAGGAGGGTGTCATAGCCCCCAGAACTGGAGTGATGGTGGTTGTTAGCCAACATTTGGGTACTGGGAAGAGCTTGGAACTGAACCCTGGACCCGTGCAAGAGCAGCCACTGGTCTTAACAGGTGAGCTATCTCTCCACCCCTTCCTATCTCTTTTATAAGTAACAGCTTTTATCATCTATATCACAAGATATTTAGAGTTGGAAAAGTATTATAATTATTATTTAAATGTAGGTAATTCCCCTTCAAATTGTATAATTTTGAAATTTTTTTTCTGTGTTACTATAGTGGGTGCCCATGTACACAGAGCACACAGCACTTAGTACTATGGAGTAGTGAGACATCAAAAACAGTCTATAAACCAGGCAAAATGAAAGGAATAAGCAAGGGAAAGCCATAGTACCAGATAATGAAATTATTATCTTTTAGATGATACATAGTTATGATAATATTGATGCTGGAGAAATAAAACAGAAACTTTAGAAAGTACAGATCTTTACAATTAGTATAAAGATGTTGGGCAGAATATAAATCATATTTATTGGAGTGAAATGATAACCAATTATTGATTAGATATCAATGAGTCATAGGAATTTGTAACAGTCTCCATCTGTTACAAAAAGAACCTTCTTTTATGAATGGTAAATGGTACTCTTCTCTGTCAGTATAAGGATACATATTTAGAATATAGTAAGAATTATGTTGGTCTAGGAAAGTGACATAAGTAGGTTCTTCCCTGGGGTCTATGATCTCTCTAACCATGTATACTTGGCTATGTTAGTCTAAATTTTAGAAAGGTAAAGCTGAATTTCTTTCTGTGGCTCTTCTGTTTCAGAAAATTAAATAGCAAATTCTGTTTCTAATAAGTAAGACCTTGTCTTTCTTTCTCTAAGCCCATATGTATCATAATAAAATACCTCCAAAATAATAACTTAAATAGAAAAACAATGTGCAAATGATTCTGAGTGTAGGACCGTGGATCCATTGATTGCCATCTGCCTGTTATATAATCTTCACTTATCACTTCATTATGTCAACTTCACCTTTCCTACAAGACCTGTGGGAAGATACAGTTTAAATCAGTTTAAATTGCAGGTTAGCTTTCAGCTAGCACGCTCCAGGGCACCCCGCCCCAAGGAGGAGCAAACAATGTGGCCTAGGTGCATGATGCTGGGTGGGGCAACAGTGTGCAGTGGTGCGGAGTTGGGGGACTTATGATCAGTCCTGGGAACTGACCCAGTGGGTTGGATGGCGGTCCAGCAGACCACCAACCTGGGAAGCTGGTGTGGGGCTGGAAGGAGACCTATCAGGTCTCCAGCTGTGATGTGTGGTGAGTGCCCTGGCAGGAATTAGACTGTAGAGTGCCTAGTAGGCAACAGTCTGGCATTAGACTGTAGAGCACCTATCAGGCAGCAGCCTGGAGGATCTGGGAGTGCCAATAGGGCATTGCCTGGTGTAGATGTTAGATGAGACAGGTGGGCAGTGGGAAGGTTATCAGCCTTTGGCCCCAAGGTTTAGGACAGCAGCTGGGGGGCTGCCTTGCCTCCTCCCTTTTTCCTGTAATCCACATCTGGCGGAGTGACACCACATGGTCCCATAAATTAGATTGTGAATTCCTTGAGTTTAGAGAATTCCTGAACTTCTTTTTTTTTTGGAAACCACTCAGACTGTGCTCTCTCCCTCTGACTCTACTGGCAGCAGAGCAGAACGATCATCAATGGCAGGAGATCTGCTTTACAGCAACTCTCAAGCTAACTTCACTCTTGGGAGAAAACACTATGACTCCTCCTCGTGGTTTCTGGTACTCGACACAGAGAAACTTCTCTAGTGGCAAACTATAGAAATTATCCCTGAAAGTATTGTCTTGAACTTCTAAGTATTTGAAAATTAGTGGGCATGTTAGTCAATGATCAGTAAAATTTGTGATAGATCTCTTAAAGTACAGAGTTTATAAAATTCTGAGTTTTGTGGGCAATTTTTGATAGTTGTTATTAAGTAAAAGTCATAATTCTGACTAGAAAATTGCATGGTACCCAAAACATTTTTTGTCATAAGATAATCAAACACTTTGTAATATTCTTATGTAGAGATATATGTATGGTAAAGATTTAATAATCATTGGATCAAGTTCCTTTCATTAAAGATTTATAATACTACTATAAAGTAAATGTTTTTATAAAATTTTTAACAATAAATTCTTACTAAATATCATTTATGTGTGCAGAACTCTAATAGGTATCAAGGATACATTTATTTATGCTTTTCTTCATTGGTCTTGTAGGAAATTTTATTTTTATGCTGAACAGGACCACACGACCCTGCTAAGGGAAGGGGAACACAGTGCCCACTTTGCGGACACTGTGGGGAGCTGACCCCTCTGCACAGAGGCCAGCTGGCTACTTCCCGTATCCCGGCCTGAGTGGTACTTCCAACTCAGGCCTTTAGCGTGGACCCACAAGATACCTGTTCCACTCTTGGCCATGACTTCCCACCTGCCCAGAGACTGCTGAACCCTGGACAGGAATTTCAGGCTGATGGCTGATGGCCTATTACTACCGACTGGCCCTCCGGGGGCCATGGGCTTCCAGGATCCTCTTGGCAGGAAAAACACAGGGTCGGTGAACAGCGTACAGAAAGAAAAACTAAGAGAAGTTTTCCGAATCCGCAGCACTTTATTGAACTGGGGCAGTGATTATATAGTAGTCTTAGGAGAGGGCAGAACAAAGGATTTGGCAAAGCTTCACAATTACATAGGTAGGTAAAAAAAGTCAAGATTTACACATTAACTGAAAAACTCATTATCTATATCATGATTGACGAGATACAGAGCACACAGAGCAGGAAACTAAAACATCACAAAGTTTAGTTAGGAAATGAACTTTCTTTGAAGTAAAATGTAGAAATCTTAAGATAACCTTTACCGAGGAAATAACATTTAAGAAGAAAAAGGAACATCAATAGTTTACAAGTCATAATTGAAAAGTCACAGCACACCGAGTAGTAATTACTATGTCACAGTACAAAGTTCTTTAGCAGCAGATATTGACCTTAAATCTTTATCCTAAATCTAGAGTAAACATATCTTAATATCCTAAAGTTAATAGTTTCTTTTAAGTTTCTATTAAAGTAAAAACCTTATTCCTATAATATCCTAAGTTACCTATTAGTTTTTCTAACTCTAACTGCTAATCTAAAGTTTCAATCTTTACTGAAAATGAAGAGCTGTTCTGACTGCTTGATCCAGCTAACAGTTTTGTTTTTGTTAGATAAATTGGCTGGTGTAAAGTAATTTAGTTTCTGTCTGACTTTACTGGGAGTGTCAGGACTCAGACATTTAGTAGCTGCATAAAGCTAGGAAAACTATTTAATCTGTCTCTTTACTTAAATAGAGAAATGGGATTAAAGAATCTTTTTATTTTGATTGTTAAAGAGGAGTTTTTACTTTATTTTAAGTGGAATGATGTATTTTGTTTTTGGCTACACATATCACTGGGACTTCTTTTTCTTTAGAGACAGTCATAGAGACATTACCTCTATATAATTGTTTTGTTTTCCAGTTTAGCACAGGTCTTTACATTGCAATGTATATTACAAGAGAGATCTATTACTTAAGATTTACAGAAAATTCTTGCTGCCAGGAAAAAAAAACCCTGTGCCCAAGAAAGGCATTTTAATTGTCAGTTCTTGGCACATTCAAATAGTTTATTTTGTATCTATAAGCTGACCTTAAGAAAAAAATCTTTTTGTGCTCAGTATCATGCTAAGTCCAACACCAGAAAAACGTAAGATCCTAGGAGAGCATCTCAATCTCGGGGGTGATTTTAGCTGAGTGTTCTACCAGGGACCTCCAGGGGATCGAGCCCCATAGGACATTGCTCCCCCGCCTGCCTTGAATATGATTTCTCATATTGTTTACACAGGTGACACTGGAGTGGGTGTGGCAGACGCGGAGGTGGATGCCGCAGCCTATCTTCAGCCTATGTCTACTCACAACACCAGCTACCCAGATTGGTGGTCCACAAGGGGAACCTTTTACCAACCCACTGGCCACCTGGATGAAATGCAGGCCTACCTTGGCCTGTATGTGTGCAATAATTAATAAAAAATGACGGCCGGAAATTCCTTGATGATGTTACTATGAATTCAAATTTATTACTTGCTACAGCCTGCGTTTATAAACCAAAAGCCCGATGGGCTAAGATTACATGTGCAAAATAACGGCTGGGAGTCCCTGTCTGATGATAAGAAGGACACGTTTATTAATTCAGAGCATTCTGCTTTTATACCCAGAGTGACATCATATCTCAAGGCCTATTTTCAGATCTGGTGCCTCATGTTCCATAAAGTACTTGTCAATGCCTTTGATCCCAAGGTGTCACCGGCTTGGTAATACACAGATAAATCCTGCCTTAGGCCAGGTTTCAGTGTCAACAGACAAGCAGGTAATTTAGCACAAAAGAGGCCACAGGTGTCTTCTTTTTCCCTATAGGACCAACTATCCTATCAAACACTATTAATTCAAATCAAACTATAAGTAAATAAGAAGAAGTCACACAGACTCTAAAGGCTACAGACATCCAGCTACAAAGTGATTTAGAAAGACAAGTTGCCAGGTGTGGTGGTACATGCCTTTAATCACTGCACTCAGAAGCCAGAGGCAGGCAGATCCCTGTGAGTTCAAGGGCAGCCTGGTCTACATAGCGAGCGCCAGGCCAGCTGGGACTAAAGGAAGACCCTGTCTCAAAAAGATTAAAAATAAAAAACAAAGACTTGTAGTGGTGCTTTAAGATGAATGTCAGCTGGGGTGGTGGTGCACTCCTTTAATCCCAGCACCCAGAAGGCAGAAGAAGGTGGATCTCTGTGTGTTCAAAGCCAGCCTGTTCTACATGGTGAGTTCCAGGAAAGCTGGGGCTACAAGAGACCCTGTCTCAAAAAGACAAAAAGAAAAAAAAATGATAAAGCTCAAAGATAAAATTTGAGGGAAGACAGGAAGGCTCACCTTCCAAGTAAAGAAAATCTAAGCAAACATATAGAAGCAGAAACCATCTAATTTGTGAGAGGAGGTGCTTGTGTATGTTTGTGGGGGTGCACATGTACATAGAGGGCAGAGTTCAATGTTGTCTTCCTCTATCACTTTCTACCTTGGTTTTTGAAACAGGGTCTCTCACTTGAACCTAGGTCTCACCAGACTGACTGAACTACAAGCCTCAGAGATCCACATGTGTCAACATCCAAGCATGTGAGACCACAGGCATGTACTGACACATCTGGCTTTTTTATAGGAAACTAGGGATTCAAATGAGGTCCTGATGCTCGACTAGCAAGCACTTCACAGACTGAGCTACCACCCTACCTCCTGATGCTTGACTAGCAAGCCCTTCACAGATTGAGCTACTGCCCTATCTCCCCACTTGCCAATTTGTTTCTGAAAGTGGAAAAGTCATGCTTGGTAAAAATTAAGATATTTGGAGAAATAATATGGCATCAAATTGGTAGGAATAAAGAATTTCATAAGGAAGAAAATCAGTAAATTATTAGAGAATCCAAGGTTAAGAATAATGACCAGAAAGAGGTAGTATTCAACTACTATGAGGGTGGAGAAGTCAGTGTGAGTCCTTCTCTTCTGGAATAAGCGACCCTTCATCACCAAACTAAAGGCATAGCTATCTTTTAAATTCAGTGACACATTATTTTCAGGCACTAGATGTCACTGTTCGACTTAAGCAAAACACAAGGTAGTCATTCTTAACTCATCATTGCATTGCTCTAGTCAGATTCACTTGTGTACATATCTCAGCCAACACAACTTGTTCCAACAAAGCAGAAGTAATTTATACCTAAAGCAGTCATTCATAAGGAAAACTAGGAGTTTAGGTATAAATTACTCAGGAGTCTCTTAACATTTTTCTAAAGTACTTTTTAACAAGTAAAATGAAAATTAGAACATTCTAATTTAATAGAACAATATGAAAATAATTAAGCACATGTACCACTGAGAAATAAATTTTTACTACATAAGAAAAATATTACTATTTTATTTTATTTTTTATTAAGTTTTTGTAGTTTCATAGCATACTTCTCAATCAAGTTTAGACCCATCCCCTATCCATGCCCCTCCAAACACCCCCAGATCTCATGGATTCCACCAAACATGGTAGACCTAACCAGTCAAGCATTTGCATCCAAATGTCTTGGAAATTTATCCACTGCAGTCAAGTCAGCCCATCTAAAGAGTGTAAGGAACGTATACGCACCCTCACGCAGTAGAAATCAGTTTTCAATACTTCTCAGTCTAGGGCTGCCCCAACACCCATTTATCTCCTGCCCTCTGGATCCTTGTTTAATTGAGTTGGCATGGATCCTGTGTTCCATGCCACCATTGCCACAAGTTCACATGTGCAAGCTTCCAGTGGCTTGAAATCCTTGGATCCTCTGTGTTCACAAACCAGTCCTTGCTCTTAAAACCTTTCCAACCTTCTTTTCTACAATGGTCCCTGAGCCACTGGTGGATGAGATAAAATGCAGGAATCCTACCAAGGGACACACACTCTGCAGTCTCTTGTTCTCTAACACTTGACCTGTTGTGGCCTTCTGTGTGCATTGCACTTTGTTGTATAAGGAAGGTTCACTGGAGAGGGTTAATTTTCTCTCTACCGCTTGCTCCACTATGTTCCATGAGACTTAGGTGCAAAGGTTCTTCTGTAGTTGTCATCCAGGACTGGAAATCTCTTGGTCATTTGTTCTCTATTTCTGACCAGCTGTTGAACTGTGCAGTAGTCTCCATCTGTTGCAAGTAGAAGCTTCTTTGAAGGGTTAGAGAGATGGCTCAGAAATTAAGACCACTTGCTCTTCTTTGAAAGGAGCTGGGTTTGATTCCCAGCATTCACATGGTGGCTAACAACGGTCCTTAACTGCAGTTCTATGGTATTTGACCCCTCTTCTGGCCTCTGCAGGCTTTGCATGACACGGGTACACTTACATACATGCAGGTAGAACACTCACACACATACAATAAAAAGAATAAATACATTTTTTGAAAAAGAACCTTCCATGAGTGGTACACAGTATGCTTGTGTGTAATTTATGGATATATGTTTACCTTGTGATAATAAATTTCATTTGTCTTGATATATGACAGAGCTAAGCTTTTCTCTGGGTTCTATGTCCTTTTCAGCCATATTTATTTGGCTACAATTACAGTGCCACCCATCAGTTCACTCACACTGAGAAGGCTTTAAATCCAATTATGTAGCTGTTGATGACCCCACCCCACCCCCAGTAACAGTGCCACCACTGCACTAACAGCGGTAGCCTGCTGTGCTGGTTGTTATGGTTATTAGCCTTTAGAGCTGAGTTGGACCATTGATTAATTTTTCTCCCTTAGCAGTAGATGAGAAGAAATAATAAAAATCAAAGATGAAATAGAAACAAAGAAAAAAATACAAAAAAAGCTCAATGGTTCTAAAAGCTGGTTTTTGAAAGGTTAAACAAGATAAACACTTAGCAGAGTTAACTAAAAGAAGGAAGGAGTAAATCCAAATAAAAAATATCAGAAATGAAAGGGGTAACATCACAATGGTCACCAAAAGAATCTAGAACATTGTAAGGTAATTATTTAAAATCTATAATCCATTAAGTTAGAAAATCTAAAAGAAATGGATGCATTTCTAAAATCATGGACACCACCGAAGTTAAACCATGAAGCAATCAAGAGCTTACATAGACCCATAACAAATAAGGAATTTGAAACAGCAATACAATTCCCAACAAAAATAACCTCAGTCTCAGATGGATTCACAGCAGAATTCTACCAGAAATTCAAAATTCTACAACCAATCCTGCTTAAATTATTCAAAAGGATAGAAAAAGAGAACTCTCAAACTCCTTCTATGAAGCCAGAATCATTTTAATACAAAACCCAGTAAAGATACAAAAAAAGAAAATTATAGACTTATATCCTTGATGAACACAGATGCAAAGATACACAACAAGGTATTCACAAACTGCATACACACATACATACAGACTATCCACCAGGATCAAGTAGGCTTTAGTTCAGAGATAAAGGGATGGTTCAATACACATAAGGCAATCAATGTAATAAAACATATAAATGTTATTAACAACAAAATCCGTATGTTATCACAATAGATGTAGAAAAGGTCTTTGACAAAATCCAAGATGCATTCATGTTAAAAAAAAAAAAAGTCATAGAAGGAACTGTTCTGGAGGGAACATACCTTAACATAATTAAACCTATATACAAACCCATAGCCAACAACATTCTAAATGCAAAACAATTGGAAGCGTATCCATTAAAATCAGGAACCAGACAGGGCTGCCCACTATCTCTACTCCTTTTCAGTATAGTACTTAAAACTCTTGCAAGAGCAATAAGACAAGAGAAGGAAATTAAAGGAGTGCTAATTTGAAAAGAAGATGTCAAATCATCTCTATTTGCAGATGATATGATATTATACATAAGAGATCCAAAATTTCTATTAGAAATCTGTTGGAAATTATTAATATTTTCAGTAAAGTGGCAGGTTACAAAATCAAGTTACAAACATCATTAGCCTTTGCAAATACCAATAGCAAATAATCAGAAAAAGCATTCAAGGAAACATTGTCATTCACAATCACCTCCAAACAATATAATATTTAGGAATAAACCTAACCAAAGATATTAAAAATACTTACAATTAAAACTTAAATGTTTAAAGAAAGAGATATAGGAAGACACTAGGAAATGGAAATGGAAAGACCTACTACCATGCTTATAGATTGATAGAATCAATATTGTGAAGATGATTATCTTACCAAAAGTAATCTCTAGATTCAATACAATATCAATCAAAATACCCATGGCATTCTTCACAGAGCTAATAAAAAGTCATCTTAAAATTCATATGGAGTAACAAAAGATTCTGGATAGCCAAAACATTCTTGCTCAAAAGAACAGTGCTGGATCAATCACCATACCAGATCTCAGATTATATTACAGAGTGATAGTCATAAAAACTGCATGATACTGACACAAAAATATACATATAGATCAATGGAACACAATAGAAGACCCAAACATGAATATGTGCAATTTCAGCCACTTGATATTTCATAAATGTGCCAAGAACACACAATGGAGGAAAGACAGCATCTTCGACAAATGGTGCCAGCAAAATGGATCTCCACCTGCAGAGGAGTGAAATTTAATCCTTATCTTTCACTGTACAAAAAAAGTCAACTCCAAATGTATCAAAGACCTCAATATGAAACCTGAAATACTGAAATTCCTAGAAGAAAATATAGGGAACCATAATGATATAAGCCTAGGAAAGGGCTTTCTAAATGAGACATCAGGTGCTCGGGCATTAACGTCAATAATTAATATGTGATTACCAGTGACACACCCAACAGAGGATTAAGAAGAATATACAAAGAACTTGAAAAACAAAGAAACGAGAAAATAAGTGACCCAGTAGAAAGATAGGCTATAGACCAACCGAGAGTTCTCAAATGAAGAAATAAAAATGTCTAATATCTCTCTTTTTTTGTTTTTGTCTTTTTTACTAAGATCTCAAGTTTTGTGTTTGCATTACAGTTTCTCTGGTCTTATTATTTATTTCTGGTTGTACTTTCCTTCTGGATGCTATTATTTGGCCTATCTACAATTCTCACAGGTAGGCACATATGCTCTGTAGATGCCACTCTTTTAGGCACTCCTCCAAGACATGAGACACAGCTTTTTTTTTAATTTTTAGCCTTCCAAAGTGGACTGAGGACTGCTGAGATAATCAGCTTGTGAACTAAGCAGCTAATGGAAATTCAGCCTCCTCAGAAGATGGACTGACATTGTTGGATTACCTTGGCAGTATCATGGAGGCCAATGCAGAGGGATCATGACAGGATGTGTGCTTACTGGACTTCATTTGGGGGCACAATATTTAAAGCAGAAGCACGTCAGTAAGGGTTTCCTTCTGCATAAGGTTTGTTTTGTAGTGTAATGTCTTAATCATAATCTACCATCAAATATTTTAGGAGTATCTTTAATGTTTAGATAGTATATTAGCAACATGCAATAATTACATCATAGTTTCTCAAGCAGAGGCAGTCTATTGCAAGGTCCTTCTCTGCTGCCAGTTATCATAGGCTGTTTAAAGTTAGAAAACTGAGTAGAAACACTGAACATTGTAGAAATGCACTTTGCTCAGTAATACTTGAGTTTTTGTAATATTAGATTATCCCTTTGGTTGTTACAGAAAATCCTTAACTGTAATTGATGGTTGTTGCCAAAATAGTATATTGCCTGTGAGGGGGCTGGAGAGATAGCCTAGCAGTTAAGAGCACCGACTGCTCTTGCAGAGGACCCGGGTTCGATCCCCAGCACCCACATAGCAGCTAAGAACCGTCTGTAACTCCAATTCCAGGAGAACTCCAGTTCCAGGGGAATCCGAGACCCTCTTCTGATGTCTGCGGCATTGCACGATTCGGGTGCACAAACCTACATGCAGACAGTACATTCATACACATACACAAATAAATTTAAAAAAATAGTATATTGCCTGTGTTCCTAAAAACATTAATTTCAAATGCTTACTTTTATGGTTTCTCTAATAAAAATCCAGTTCTAAAATACAAAAAAGTCTAAGAAATAGCTTAAAAACTGCTCAACATCCTTAGTAATCATATAAATACAAATAAAATCACTTTAAGATTCCATCTTACCCTAGTCAGACTGGTTCAGATCAAGAGAAAGAATAACTCCAAATGTTGGTGAGGATATGAAGAAAGGAGAACCCTCATTCATTGCTGGTGGGAATGCACACTCATACAGACACTATGGAAAGCAGTGTGGAGAACTCTTAAAAAACTAAAACTGAATCTACCATATGACCCAGTGCTCTGGATAGCTTTAGTGTCAACTTGACACACCTAGGTTGCGGGAGCCTCAATGGGGAATTGGCTCTATTGGACTGGCCTGTGGCCACGTCTGTGGAGTATTGTCTTGATTGTTGAGCAATGTGGGAGGGCCCAGCCCACTATGGGTGGTGCCACCCCAGGCAGGTGGTTATGCACAGTATAAGAAAGCAGGCTGGGCATGGGCCAGGGGAGCAAGCCAGTAAGAAGTATTCCTCCATGGCCTGTGCCTCAGCTCCTGCCTCCAGGTTTCTGCCCTGAGTTCCTGCCGTGGGCTCCCTGAGTGATGAACTGTGACCCAGGAGATGTGAGCTGAATAAATCCTTTCCTCCCTAAGTTGGTAGTGGTCAGCATGTTTTGTCATAGCAATTGAAAGGAAACTAGAACTCCCAGTTTTACCACTCCTTGGTATATACCCAAAAGACACATCCTACTGTAGAGACACCTGTACAGCCATGTATGTTGCTGCTCTCTTCACAAGAGCTAAGAATTGAAACCTAAATGTTCCACAATTGACCAATGAATAATGAAAACTTGGTACATTCATACAATAGAGTTCTACTCAGCAGTAAGAAAAGACTAAATTATAAAATTTGCAGGTAAATGGATGGAACTAGAGTATATTATACTAAGTGAAGTAACACAAACGCAAAACAGCAAGGGATTTATGTTCTCCCTCATTTGTGGATTGTAATACCAATTCTTTTTTTTTTTATGTTTCTATGATATCTTTTTTTTTTAATTAGTTTTTATTGATGCTTTGTGCATTTCATACATTTTTCCAATTCAGTTCAGGCTTATTTCCCTTTCCCTCCCCCCCACCCCCACCCCATCCCAGATCATGCATTCTGCCATAACTGTCCTGCATCTTTCTCTCAGTTTTTTTTTTTCATTTTTAGCTATATATAAGTGATAATCCATGAGTACAAGCATCCTTCATGCAAAACCTATCTGCAGGCTGTTGTGCCCAAACACCTACAGCCCCACCATCCAGTGGGGGGTGACAGGTTGTTTGTTCAATCAAGTTGATCAAATGAGTGTCCAGACTACATTGCTGTAGTTTCACCATTCACCCCAATCGCAGCCCTTACATTCTACCACGCCCCCTCTTCCGCAGGTTGTTCCCTAGGCTTAGAAAAGGGGCACAGGTGGATGAGAGGTAAAACAGTCCACTCTCTCTGGAGCTGTTGACTTGGACTCTGGTCAATTCTGGCTGTTTCCTTTCATGGGCTGACAGTTTGTCCAGGAATAACCTTTCGATCCTACTAATGAAGAACAAGCAATTAGATATATAGGTATTTAAGCAGCACTAATAGTTATGGTAGGTTACTTTAGCATAGACACATGTTTGGATATGTTAATCCATGAATTACAATTTCCCTCCCCCCCGTTAAATATGACAGGGTCTTACTGTGGCTTATAACATCTCCTAACCTGTAGAGGATGTAAGCTTGTGGCATCAGCCATGGGTTATTTCTCCAAGGGGAGAGCCAATAGCCAATTAGATTTGGGATATACAGGCACATGGCTGCCTCTGCTGCACAGTATTTCCAGGCACGTGAGGTGTAGCTGGTGCTGACGGTGGAGTCTTGCTTGACTCAGGGAGACCCATATTTGCTTTATTGGTTTAGTGGCCTTTGGTAACACTCTCTGGCATTCCAGAGGCCATCTGTACACTTGCATGTGTGGTCTCAATACATCCCTCCCATGTTAACATCAGGTCTTCGGCAGCAGGGTCTTATTGCCTCTCCTCCTGTAGGTATCCCAACTTAGAGGCAAGGAGCCCTTACCTTTTGTGGGGCCTTGGATCCCCTGGCCAACATCCACCTGGTAGAACAATCCATTGCTGATGTCAGAGCTCCTGTATTAATATATTTTGCCTGAGTGCATAGCCCTAGGACTTTAGTATTATATTTGGTTCTGAACAGAGAGTAATCCCTTCCACAGTTCCCATGTCTAGTAGTCAATTAAAGAAAGCAGTTTTACCGGTTTTATAAGAGATTACCTCTACAATAGTTGTCTCCAATTTACAGTTGGGGAGCGACCTCATCATCGTCATATTTCTCCTTGTTCTATGGGGGGGAAGGCAAGAAAGTCTCTCATATCAGAACCTTTGTGGCACCTAGAAGGTAAGTTTCATTAGGACTCATTATAACTAGTTGTTACATGTAGGATCCACAGAGGGGTTCAATGTTTATGGCAATCTGAGTCTTTTCTTCCTTTGAATGTTCAGACGGGTCAGCCTTTCCGTTGCCACTTTTTGGTACATCCTACTCAATGCAAACCTGTATCTTTTCTTTCTCAGCCGTTAAGTTGGTGACGTTTTGTCCTGTTGGAACAAACAAATCTTTTCCCATAGTTAGTTTTAAGATTTGAATTGCAAGGGTTTGATGAAAAGGTTTCATGTCTTTCTGTATCCCCCCCCCCTTTTTTAGCATATGAGTCTCCAGAAGATAGTTGTATTATACATGACTATAGGGTGGAGTCAAGGCACAGATTTCATCAAATTCACCCATGTTGTTTTGGGTGACTATATATGATTAACTTGGGAAGCAAACTTAATTTTTTACATTAAATCATCTTAAAGAGAATGCTACAAGGTGATACTGTACAACAGAGAAATTATAGAGAACATTTGTATGTGTCAATCCCAAAGTTCTTGCTCTACAGATTTTATGTAAAGCAAATGTGGGCAACAGCAAATTATATCTCCATTTAATTCAGATGCATTACCATTTTTATCAGATTCTGTAAACCAATGTTGTTTAATATACACATGTTTACTTTTACTAAGTCCTAAAACACCATGTGTCCTGTAGACAGTGTCTAGGCGAAACTGGGTACTTGCTGAGCTCACGTCAATTAAATATGCCTTACCAATTCTTAATATGTGAGTATATATACTGATGTAACACCTGGAGCCTCTGTATGTAAAGGTACACAGAGGTAAAGGATATACAGAGGTAAAGGAAAAGCAAGAACCCAAAAGAGGAGGGTAGTAGGGAGCAGATGATGGGGGGGGGGATGTGGGGAAATTGGGAATGTTCAGCTGGGAGGAGAGGAGTGAGGGACATGCAAGGGGGACACAGTGAGGGAGACAAGGAAGTCATGAGGGGTGAGGGTAGGAGATGGGTGTTACTAGGGGGAAGCTGGGAAAAGTTTGTGCACGTGGACTAGGGAGGGAGGGCAGAGTCCAGATGAAAAGAAAAAGAGTAGAAATGAATGAATTTTGGAGGGCTAGAGAACTCAGAGGGAAATGAGATGTCCCTGTAACCCCAAGAGAAATGCACATACAGTGTCTTCACATCAATTAATATTTGTACCTGGGGCCTGTTTGGAGAGGAACACAATGCTGGACAAAAGAGACCCCATTTGAGTGATAACTGAGAGTGGCCCAGAAGACCCCCAAATACACAGGCTATATTACCAAAGTTCTTGTTTAGCTCCAAGAACTAATAGATAAGACCCTACTGCTGAAGACAGGTCATACTTCGGACACAGCACTTGAAGTAATGGAGCAGGAATTACTCTTTTTTATATAAAAAAATGTTGAGAGAATGGCATAGGCAGAGCTAGACAGGCCACCAATAAAGTCTCCACATCGGGGACCAGGAAGCAGAGCAGCACGGGTGGAGCTAGATAGGTGGCCATCAGGACAACAGCTTGGCATCCAGGTGAAGCAAATCTGCCTGAAGGACCCCTGCCCCTGGAGGCTTGGGAACACCCCTAAAGTTCCCACCTTAGGTACCAGCAAGCAAAGTTGCCTGGGTGGAGCTAGACAGGCAGCCAGCAGGACAACACCTTACCACCTCAGGCCAAGGGAATATCCCCTCCCCCCACCCCTGCAGCTCAAGCTGTTGGTGCTATGGTGCAGACAATCTACTAGGCACACGTTAGTGATTCTAGGTTGCACAGCCAACATTGAAGAACTGGCTGGCAGGAAGCAGAGTGAGTGACCAACCAGTCCTCCATATTGACATTTGAGATTAGCTCCAGAATAAAAACAAAACAACAACAACAACAAAAAAAAAAAACACACATGCCAAAGATACAATGGAAAGACAATATAGGAAAAGCTCATAATAAATCCAAACCGAACTCTGCCAGTCCTATAGAAGATCCCTACAATGAGATCTCCCTGGAAGGAAACCAAGACACAGGACTTAGAACAACAACCGTAGACATATTAAAAGAAATCAAAGAATATAAAGAACAAATCAGAGAACTAAGGGGAGAGAATGAAAAACTCAGGAAGGAACTATAAGGAAAGAATGATAAACTCCAGAAAGAATTAAAGGGAGAGGATAACAAATTCTGAAAAGAAATAGAGGAAGAGAATGCCAAACTCTGGAAGGAAGTGGAAACACTGAAAAGATCCCAGGCTGAAATGAAAAAAGAAACTGACCAGTGAAGCAAGGAGCTACAAGAAGAGAAAGACAAGCTCCAAAAGGAAGTGGAAATACTAAAGAAATCACAGGATGAAATAAAAAAGGAAATCGAACATTCTTCCAGTCAATAGGAAAGGCTGGCAAAAAGCCTCAATAGCAGAACAAAAAAGAATATGGGACCTGTAGGATAACATGGAGAAACAAGAATCCTTACATAAAGATTATGAAAAATTTAAAAAAATACAAGAGTGGAAAAACCAGGAAATGCAGGACACTGTGAAAAGACCAAAACTTTGCATTGTGATAGAGGAAGAAGAATATCAAGACAACAGTATTGATCAGATCTTCAACAGAAAAATAGAAGAAAATTTCTTCAAACTTAAAAGAGACAAACCTATATAAATACAAGAAGCACAGAGAGTACCAAATAAACAACACCAGAAAAGAAATTCCACATGCTATATAATAGTTAAAATGCTAACTAAAACAAAGACAAAATACTGAAAGCCACAAGAGAAAAACAAGTTACATATAAGGGAATGCCCATCAGAATTACAGGTGACTTCTCAGTGCAAACTATGAAAGCCAGAAGAATGTGGACCGAAGTATTCCCAGTGCTAAACAACTTTAGATGCCAACCCAGATTACTATACTCAGCAAAAATGTCAATTATAATTGAAGGAGAAAGAAAAAACTTTCATTACAAAAGCTAAATGAAAGAATACATGTCAAAAAAAAAAAAAAAAAAAACCGAAAAATCCTCGAAGCAATTCAAAGAACAGGAGAAAGGAGCAACTATCCCCAAGTGACTAAAAAGAAATTAACAAAACCATGACAGAGTAAACACAAACCTAGATCAATAATGCAAACACAGAAATAAGGTGAAAGGAAGCAACACACATCTCTCAATAATAACCTTAAATATTAATGGGCTAAACTCCCCAATCAAAGGACATAGACTAGGAGAACGATTAGGAAACAGAATCTATCTATATGCTGTCTATAGGAAACCCATCTCACCCTCAAGGACAGACACCAACTTGAGTGAAAGGATGGAAAAAAAATTTTCCAAGCAAATGGTACCAAAAAGCAAGCGGAGTGGCTATTCTAATATCAGACAAAATAGACCTCAGAGTAAAATTAATCAGAAGAGACAAAGAGGGCCATTATATCCTTATCAAAAGAACAATTAACCATGAAGATTTCACAATCTTAAATATTTATTCACCAAAGTCTGGTGCACTAACCTTTATAAACACAATTCTGCAGGACCTCAAGACACAGATTAATCCCAGCACACTAATAGTGAGGGACTTCTATACCCCACTAAACCTTTTGGATAGATCAACTGGACAAAAATAAACAAAGAGATATTTGAACTGAACAATATACAATACAATAATGGACCTTACAGAAATCTACAGAATATTCCACCCAAACACCAGAGACTATGCTTTCTACTAGCACCTGATAGAACATTCTCCAAAATTAACCACATACTGGGACACAAAAGAAATCTCAACAAATACTTCAAAAACTTATAATCTACAAATTTGAAAAGCTAAGAGAAATGGATGAATATCTGAAATCCTGGGAACCAACTTAACCAAGAAGAGATTGACAGTTTAAACAGACCCATAATATTTGAGGAAATTAAAGATGTAATAAAAAAACACCCTCCAATCTAAAAAAAAGCCCAGCCCAGATGGTTTCACAGCAGAATTCTATAATACATTTAATGATGTCTTACAACCATTACTATTAAAACTGTTCAGAAAATACAAACAGAGGGAAATCTCCCAAATTCCTTCCATGAAACCAGCATCACTTTCATACCACAACCAGACAAAGACACAACCAAAAAGGAAAACTATAAGCCTATCTCATTAATGAAAATGGATGCAAAAATTCTCAACAAAATACTTGCAAATTGCATACAGACCCACATCAAAAATATCATCCATCATGATCAAGTTGGATTCATACCAGACATGCAGGGATGGTTTAACATACGTAAATCAACAAATATCATAAAACACATAAATGGACTGAAAGAAAAAAATCACATGATCACTCATGTGCAGAAAATCACTCAATTGATGCAGAAAAAAAAGCCTTTGACAAGATCGAGCATCCCTTAATGTTTAAAGTTCTAGAGTGAATTGGACTGAAGGGAACATTCCACAACATAATCAAAGCCATATACAACAAACCCACTGCCAACATCTTCCTAAATGGAGATAAATTAGAAGCATTCCCCTAAAGGGAACCTGGAAAATCTGCCCCCTATCACCACTCCTCTTCAATATGGTGCTTGAAATTCTTGCTAGGGTAATAGGCATGAAAGGGAAATTAAAGGGGTACTAATTGGAAAAGACGATGTAAAACTATCCCTGTTTGCAGTTGACATGATAGTTTCCCTGAGCGATGCTAAAAGCTTCACCAGAAAACTCTGAAAAATGATTACAAGTTTCAGTGAAATGGCAGGAATCAAAATTAACCTAGAAAAAGCAGTAGCCTTTCTTTACACCAACAAAAAGCAACTGGAGAAGGAATATAAAGAGACCTTCCCACTCAAAATAGCCTCAAAAAATAAAATGCCTGGGGGAAAAAAACTAACCAAAGACAGCAAAGATCTCTACAACCAAAAATTTAAAACCCTGAAGAAGCAGATTGAAAATGACATCAAAAGATGGAAAGATCGCCCATGCTCACGGATTGGAAAAATTAGTATAGTAAAGACATCCACTCAACCCAAATTAATATACAGATTCAATGCAATCCCAATCAAAATCTCCATGAATTTCTTCACAGACTTGGAAAAAAATCCTTAAATTCATGTGGAAAAATAAAATATCCCCAATAGCTAAAACAACCCTGGGCAAAAAGTTCAACACGGGGGGGGGGGGGATTACTTTACCAGACTTCAAGCTATATTATTGGGCTATAGTCATAAAGACAGTCTGATAGTGGCACAAAAACAGAACCATTGACCAACAGAACAAAATTGAAGATCCAAAGTTGAGCTCATACAATTTCAGCCACCTCATATTCAACAAAGGGGCCAAAAAACCTCAATGGAGGAAAGGTAGCATCTTCAGTAAATGATGCTGGCAAAACTGGATTACTATTTGTAGAAAACAAAATTAACCCCCTACCTCTGACCCAGTACAAAAATCAACTCAAAGTGGATCAAAGATCTCAACATGAAACCCAAAACTCTGAAGGTGCTAGAAGAAAGTCTGCAGCAACCTACAAGATGTAGGCATAGGAAAAGACTAAATCAAACAGCACCTGCACAGGAAATAAGGTCAACAGTTGACAAGTGAGACTGCATGAAACTCAAAAGCTTCTGTACAGTAAAAGAAACAATCAAGGAAGTGAAAACAAAACCCACAGAGTGGGAGGAAACCTTCACCAGTGATACATCTGACAGAGCATTAACATCCAGAATATATAGACCACTCAAAAAACAAAGAAGGAAGAAAACAAATGACTCACTCAAAAGACGGAGTAAAGAGCTAAACAGTGAGGAATTAAAGCTGGCTGAGAAACATCTTAAAAAGTATTCAACATCATTAATAATTAAGGAAATGCAAATTAAATCCACTCTAAGATATCATCTCACTCCAATAAGCCTGGTTAAGATCAAGAAAACAAAAGACACCAAATGCTGGAGAGGTTGTGGGGAAAGGGGAACCTTCATCCACTGCTGGTAGGAGTGTAAGCTTGTACAACCATTATGGAAAGCAGTGTGGAGAACACTTAAAAGACTCAAAATGAGAGTATCACCTGATACAATCATACCACTCCTGGGTATATACCCATAAGGCTCATCCTACCACAGAGACGCATGCACAACTATGTTTATTAAAGCCCTGTTCACAATAGCAAAGAGCTGGAACCAACTCAAATGACCCTCTGTGGTACATCTACACAATGGAGTTCTATGCAGTGGTAAAGAAAGATGACATCATGAACTTTGCAGGTAAATGGATGCTAAGTGAAGTAACACAGTCCCAGGGGGAAAAAAAAAAAAAACTGAATGGTTTCCTTCATTTATGGATGCTAACACCAAATCCCCAGTTGAAAGGCAAGCTGAGCATCCTTATATTTCTTTTTATCTCAAAGTAACTGTGTTATAATCTCTTAATGGACTCTGTAATTGACCTACCACTTATTTCAGACATTGTAATTACTGTACATGGATGGAAGGTATGTATTCATATTTTAGAACAATATACTATTAAAGGGAAAATTTGAATTCCTAAACATAAATAAATGTTGAAATCACTTCTTCAGACTGTATCCATTTTGATTATGTGTGGCTAAACTCTCTTTAGAGATCATATATAAGGGTTGGGTATGGATCTCAATAGTAGAGCACTTGCATAGTATAGTATATAGAAATCCCTCAGTTCCATCTCCAGACAGAGAACAAGAAAGAGAGGGGGGGGAGAGAGAGAGAGAGAGAGAGAGAGAGAGAGAGAGAGAGAGAGAGAGAGAAGAATTAGGAGGAGGAAGAAGAGGAGGAGGGGAGATAGAATTGAAGGCGAAGAGGGAGATATACAAGCATTTTTAAGTGATCCATCATCCTATAGTTGGAACTTTGCATTAAATTTTGTATTCCCAGTTGCCCACTGAACTTCAACATGAATATATAGTCAATTTCATCTTATATTTGACCAAGTGGATCTTACTTGAATCTCTGACTCTTAAGTGAAGTGTGATTTCTGAGAGCGCCCAAACCTGACTTTTGAGCTTCTTGTTAAATTCATGAGCCACTCATTCCCAAACCACACACGCACACTCACACACACACACACACACACACACACACACACACACACACACACACTTTTACCATGTGGAAGGCACAGTCAGTATCTGTTTCTTGGAGTCACACTTTATAAACAAAGCAAAATAGAAACTGAATATGAAGCTTACAAAGCAATACATATACCATGCTGGTCCTGAACTATCCACTTTGCCTTTTCACACTCATGCTTTGTGACCTTCCAGAATTGAGGGAATTACAAGGGAAATGGCCCTCGAGAATGGAGATTTTATGTGCCTGGTTATTTAATGGCCTCAATTCTGTAATATAGCAGGTTTTCTCCCAAATTATCTTTATTTACCTTTAACCTTGAAGGTTAGGTTTGGATACAGGTCTTTGGACATTCTACTTGGTATCATCCTGGGATATCTCAAGGAAAAAAGACTGTAAAACTATAGTGAAAATACATTATGTAATATATTTTATAATATATAATTATAAAATTGTAAATTGCATATAATGTATACATAATATATCATATATTGAAGTCAGTTATTTAAGGTTCTGCCAAAATCTTCAGAAATGCATGCTGAAAATTTAGAACTGGCACAGGGTCTAATAATAAGGGGGAAAACAAGTCAGAGCCCTTGGCTAAAACCTAGCTGATGCTATGATTTATTTCAGAGGACACACATTATAGAAATGCAATGGTTTTTACCCATAGACATGCTATGTTTTAAACATAAATTTAGTTATTATACTAATTTAGATAATTTAGGAATTATATGATTTATGGATTTCTACACATTGGAAAGTAATGCTGCATCTCAAGATGGTTGTGAAGCAGAATATGGAAGAAATGCAATTTCAATACTCTTTACTCTCTCCTCCCTCACTCTCACAAACCCCAGGGAATCTGGTCTGTTCTGAAGAACTGAGATGTCTGTACCCAAAATTAGTGAGGAATGGGGCTGGAGAGATGGCTTATCAGTTGAGAACACTGAGTGCTTTTGAAAACACTGAGTGTTTTTGAGGAAGACTCAGGTTTGGTTCTCAGCATCCACACGGTGGCTAACAACTGTCTTTAACTTCAGTTCCATGGGATCTGACACCCTCTTTTGAGTGCATGTGGTACATATATCACATGTAGGCAAAACACTCATACATATAAAATAAAAATTTGGGGCTGGAGAGATGGCTCAACACCAGCTGCTCTTGCAGAGGATCCAGGTTTGATTCCCAGCACCCACATGGCAGCTAAAACCATCTTTAACTCCAGTTAAGGATGAATCTGTCACTGTCTTCTGATTCTGTGGTTATTGCATGACACATGTGCACTTACACACATGCAGGCAATACACTAATACACATAAAATAAAAATAACAAATATAAAACAAAATAAAAATATGAAAACACAAGGGACTGTTTTCATTGTTGTGACAAAATAAAAAAGACAACATAAGGAAGTATCTGTTGGCCTCCTGGTTTGAGGATGCAGTTCCCATGGCAGGGAAGGCATGGCAGTGAGCATGGCTCTAGCTGTGGTAACTGGTCACATCGAGTCCATGCTCAGGAAATAGACAGCAGCAAATCCCATTGGATGTGTAGTTTGTGTTCCCTTTCTCCTGTGTATTCAGTCCAGACACAAGTCCGTCAGATGTGACTAGCTGCTTCCCTCCTCCATTAAACATCTCTGGAAACTCCACTAGCAGCATGCCCAAAGGGGGCTCCCAGGTAAGTCCACATCCAATGGCACCGAAGATTAGCACTCACACTGACGCTGAGCGTGGCATGAAGGCCATTCTGTACTAGACCGTCTCAGATGTGACAACTTGCCAGCTTCAGAGAAACTTAACCAGTTTCAAACACTGGAGGAAAGAGCTAAGGCAGACTACTTCAAGGTCTTTTCTGAGTTCATGGCCTATTACTATCCAGCAAAAAAAAACAAACAAACAAACAAAAAAAAAAACCATTTAAGAACAAATGCCTTATTTCACACATTACCAATCAATATTTCATATTGCTAAAAACATGATCTGATTTTGTAATCCAATAAAAATACTTAGGACCTAACGATTCTTTCCTAGAGCATTGCATTTTCATTTGTTTTTCCATTGACAGATAAATGCAAAGTATTGTTTGTGGATGTATTTTCACACAGTGGGGCATTGCTAACTGCCCTTAAATGACATAAAAGAAAATGTACTTATGTGGGCAACTATAGCTGCTACACCTGCAAAGACATCAAAGACAGATATGTCTGAAGACACATTTATTTTCATCATTTATGTTGTCATGATTCAAAAATTTGAAAATGCAGAAAAGTATAGAAGATAATAGGAGCGTTTTCTAATCCAACAACTGGAAATGGCGGCTAAACCGAAGCTTTCTTTACCAGATAATCTACTTCTTGCTCTAACAATCTCACTCTCCTTTTCTCATTGAACATTTCACCAAAATGCAATTGTACAATGCATATGCTTCATGATCTTTTACACACGGCAGGTGTCATGTGACATGACTACTAGGAAGATATCCACATAGTTTATGTTGGGTATCTTCATGTTATAAAGTTCTCTCTGTCATAGCTTGTAACCATAGGTCCTTGGAAGAAGGGATACATACTATGTTTAGATAAAAGGGATGTATAGTTACAGTTACATTGGTAAACATTAATTACTCTATCTGAAAGGATCCTAGTAACCTGCACAGAATGTCTGTACTTTATATCAGAACATAAGATGCTCTTTCCAATAAATATGGTCAGACAGAGGAGAAAAGTATCAAAACAGAAATTACAGCACCACACAGCTCTCTCTCTCTCTCTCACTATGCTATGCAAATGTAATATTAGAACTCTACAATAAAGTAATTTGAAAAGATTCATAAATTCAAAATGCTAGTTTAGAAATGTGGAGAGCAAAAAAGAGAAAGGTGAAAGTCAAATATATTAATAAGCTTTTTTTTTTAATAACTGGAGACCTCTTTTTGTGGGGGTGTCTTTTTGAGACAGAGACTCCCTGTAGCCCCAGCCAGCCTAGAACTATGTGGACTACACTATGTGGACCAGACTGACTGAACTTACAAAATCCACCTGACTCTGCCTCCCAAGTGCTGGGATTAAAGACCTGAACCACCACACCTGGATTATAAACTTTTGTACTAACATAATGTGTCTGGATGAAAGGAAAAACAGGCATTCCTTCAGTTTTGCCTTCATTTAAATTTTGAATATATTCCATAAGGCCAGGAACCACATCTGCTTTATAAGCTGTTAGATTTCTTGTATCTAATACCTCAGTGTACCTTTAATTCTAAACATATTACTGCAACAAAGGACTTACTTATTAAATCTGTGCAATGTACACATTAAATTCTTAATATTCTCATGAGTTAAGGACTTGCTTGGGTTGTAACCCAAAATATCATCATTAAGACTTTGAAGTTAATTTCATTTAATTATGCATATATTAAAGAATATACAATTAAAATATTTATCAAGACTCTACTTTCTACAATATGTTATGCTGTGTGAAAAGGTAAAGGGCACTGTTCTTTCCTTTAAGGAACAGGCTTTCCAATTAAAATATGTGTCTGACATGCTGGAAAGTGTGTATTTGAAAGAATACATTGAACACATTTAGTTAGATAAGATCCAGTTTATACATGCAATAGTGCAATTTCTCTCTTGCTCCCAATTAATGAGCCCTTAACCTCATGGTAAGGATATATTATAGTGCTTTCAGCTTCTTAGGGAGAATTGCTTTAAATGTGTGTTAGGGAAACACATCTAAGACTTCAAGGGGAAATGTGACTGAACTCTGTAAAAATGGGCCCCTAAATCCACAAAGGTGGGTAACCTAAATCTAGAAAGGAGGCCAAAACACAGGCTGTGCTGAAATGGAGACACCCAAGAAAAGTCAGAGGTACAAGGAAGAGGATCAAAGGTTATAAAACACATTCTTACCTGTAATTCACTCCTAGCTTCCCAGCTAATTTAGGTAAGGGGACTGAAAATGAAATAGAATAAATTACCCAAATTTCAAAGTTCATATACAACAACCTTAACCAGAAAAATAATAAGAGACCATTTGTCATATTTTCTTGTGTTTTAAAGCATATAACTTTTAAAAATCTATGGCTATGAACCATTTTGAAATTATCTTTATGCCTATACAATTTCTCTCCTCCTATCATGTGAATGTCTTCTTCATTTCAGTTTTATGTGTGATCTTGAATTCCATTATACTACACTGGAGAACAAATAAAGTATCCTCTTTTATTAACTCATCAAAAGAGACTAATGGCAGGGTAAAGAAAGCAATTTCTTAATGGCTACAGAAATCAAGCAGAGTTTACATTTTTAAAGTACAGCGTGAGCTCAGTCCCCAAGGAAGATAAAGCCCTGGGAGAGAAGTTGATCAAATATATGCATAAAGTGGAGTGTTAATATTGTGCCATTCCTCGGTACATCGGAGACAACAGGCACATGTTTCTATAGGGTTCCAGTAGATGTGTTTATCATTAGCTATGAATATGTCTATTGTTTTCTCAGGGGCCTTGTGAAAGTGTTTTAATCTTTAATATTAAATGGGCATTTCTCCATCTCTCCCCTCCTAGACTAGGATGTGCTGCTTCTGCTATGGAACCCATTTCCACTTCCATCTCCTCTCTCTAGAACTAGACCCGCAATAGGAATGGTGTTCTCATGCTCTGGACCAGCCTGGTGAGTTAACCAGAACCCACCCATCCCTCCTTCTGCCATCTTCACACTCACAGTCCTAGCAGAAATGCCCATGCAGCACACACCACCAGTCTGGAATTTACTTCTGTTCCTCTAATAAAAAATCAAAAGTGAGACTGAAGCTTAGACCAACTAACTACTCATTTCTGATCTGAAATCAACCAAGGTACAGCAACAACATGACCAAACTTCCACTCAACAAAGGCCGGCCAGGAATTCATATCAAACATACAACCAATAAAAGAAGTCCATATGTCTACACATTGCCAAAATACAATTAATAAGAAAAGGCAAGATAATAGGTTCCAAAGAAATCTCACCAGTCCTATAAGCATTCTAGAATGAGAACTACCCAGAGGAATTCCAGGACACTGATCTTAAAAGAACAACCATTAATGCAATCATTATAGGTCATTGTCACAGCCTTGATTACGTCCCTTAATATTAAGGGATGACCCTGGTGCTAAATATAGGACATACTTCTAACACAGGGCTTGTAGCAATTGAGCAGGAGCTAACCTGGAATCCTGAGGACTAGTTTCTATAGTATCAGAAGATACTAAGCAAGCTGTCAAAGGAGAAAACCAGTCAATGGTCCAACCCAGATGTAAACCATACAAATCACAATTACTGGCCAAGAAAATTATTTCTATTGGTTCCAAGAGTGGCACTTTTATTGTGGGGTAATCAACAGCTGTCTAATTGGTATTAAGGCCCACTCAATAGGAGTGAGTCCATGATGGCACCCTAAAAATAGCCAAGTGCACATGCTTGGATGGCTCATAGACCCCAGAGATGAGCCTACTTCTGTCATTTTCCTGGACAAGTATAATTTCTTACTATAGTCCAAATATATATTCTTATATTCACAGGCAAGTGTAGTTTTCACCCACCAAAGAAGCTTCTCTTTGCAACAGACAGAGACTTTCAAAAAGTTCCACAATTGGTCAAAATACAGAAAATATGTGAATGTATGTTGTCCAGCCCAAACTGACACACCTACAATCCAACCTCTACAGCTAAGCCTCTGGGAGCTTCACAGAAGATGGGGCAGAAAGACTGTAAGGGCCAGAGGGACAAGACACCTTTACTAGTGAATGATTCTAGACATGACAGGCAAGCTACGCCAATGAACCCTGCACAGTATGTTTGTCTAAGATTTGCATAATGCCAAAACTAGGTGCCATGCCAAGGTAGACAGAGGAAATTTCACCAGATCTCATCTCAAAATGAAGAGCTATGGACAATCAATGGATTCTGAGGGAGGGTGACTCACTCTCCAGGTACTAGAATCCTGAGTGGTTATCAAATTCCACATCAACAGCCATAAACACAGGTATACACACAAGCGCCACTAAATGGACTCTGTTTATTATATATGTATATGTGTATGTATATATATATATATATATATATATGCTTATGTATATGTATAAGTGTATGTATATGAAACAATGATATATATTGTCCATTCTAATCACTGGGAATGGAAGTTTGGTTTTAGAATATATGAGGAATAAGAAAGACACTTGTGAGATATTAAGTTATAAACTATATTTAAAGTTTATCATAAATTATACTTACAGATTATTCATTTTGATTTTCAACTTAACATGATAGAGAATGTCCATGAAAACAAACCTCTGGCATGACTGTGACAGAGTTTTTATATTGACTTCATTAGGTGTGAAGATACACTGTAAATGTGAAGTGCATCATTCCATGGGTTGGTGTCCATGGGTTGGAAAGGAGAGAGAGAACTGAGCATCAGAATTCATCTGTTTCCTAACTGTGACTACAATGTGGCCAGCTGTCTCACACTCCTGCTAACATGCCTCCCCACAATGATGAACTATAATCTAACAATGTGATCCAGAATAAACTTTTACTTCTTTTATTTTTATTAATTTTATTTATTTCCGTATGTGTATGAATGTACTGTCTGCATGCAAGTCTGTGCACCCGTGTCGTGCAATGCCTCGGAGGTCAGAAGAGGGTGTCGGATTCCCCTGGAACTGGAGTTCTCCTGGAATTGGAGCCTCAGACGGTTCTCAGCCGCCATGTGGGTGCTGGGGATCGAACCCGGGTTCTCTGTAAGAGCGGTCGGCGCTCCTAACCGCTAGGCCATCTCTCCAGCCCAACTTTTCCTTCTTTAAGTGGCTTTTGTCATTTATTTGATCACGGCAATAAGAAAAGCAACGAATGCAATTAAATTCCCCTAATGAAAAATAAAACAACAGTAACCAATTATCTGTTTATCGTGAAAGGAAAGAATAAAAAGATGCATCCTTTATTTATATATGCAACACACAAATAAATGGGCTATACATTGTGTAAATACATATACATTTGTAAATGTTTATTTATACCATAAACATTCCTCCACCTCTACTTTTCAGTCAACATTACTTAACCCAGAATCCTGGTCTTCGTTGATGGTTTCATTCAAGAACTCCTTACTTAGCAAATTGTTTCAGTCTAGCACTATAATTGGATATTCTGCAGCAAAATGGTATTAGCAAATCCTACTGTGAAACTTGGAAATCGAGCAAGGGATGCACCTCCCTTACAGGACTCCATTCTTGATTCCCCATGTGAAGTTCTTTCACTGTAACTGACAAGGACCCAATCTCTGAAGAATGACACAGCATTATTTGGTGAGTTGGGATCTAAAGATCACAGTTTATTTCACCTCAATAAAACAGATTTGATATTTATTTTACAATGAGAAATATAAATATAGCTTCAAATTAACTGTGTAACAATTTTAGACCAGTACACCAAGTAAAATGAAGGAAAACTCAGATTCAGTTTCTTCTCCTGTGTATAACCTCACCTCTTAATTTATACAGGCACTAACTAGAATGATAACCTACTACTAAAAGTCCTACAATTTATTCAATATATGCACCCATAGGTTTTTTTGCATGTTTCATAAACATGCCAGACACATTAAAAAAAAAAAAAAACCTCAAACAAATCCAGGGTACTGGAGTTTAAACGCCATATTAAAGGTTTATTTGGCCATAGCAAACACTGCTAATGAGCAATTGGTGGATGTGTCACTATGAAGGAAATTGTAGAGAAAGAATTATGTGGGAAAATTTGATTCTATTATCATTTTTCTAGATCACTCTTAGCAGCACATCTTATTTATTTTTTGAACATTTTAATTTTTATTATTTGTTTATTTGTTATTTTTTACATGTATGAGTATACCGTCTACATGTAGGTTGGTGCACCCATGTCATGCAATGCCGCAGAGGTCAGAAGAGGGCAACAGATTCCTCGGAACTGGAGTTAAAGACGGTTCTTAGCCACCATGTGGGTTCTGGGAATCAAACCCAGGTCCTTTGCAAGAGCAGTCGTCACTCTTAACCACTGAGCCATCTCTCCAGCCCCAGCAGCATGTTTTAATACCTGAATAGATCAAATAGCTGTTTTCTAGACAGAATTCATTTATTCTTCCTCAGAGTTAGAAAAAATAGCCTAGAAATTTCCTCATCACTCTAACAAGTTATTTATAATGGTAGTAATCCTCATTTTTCAGTTTTATTGTCAGTTCTCAGTAATAAAACCAGAAATGAGAGATACAAAAAAATGTATAAGGCTGTAGAGATGACTCATGTATAAAGTGCTTGCCAGGCAACCATGAGAGCCAAAGTTCAGACCCCAGAATCCATGTAAGGTTGAATCTGTAATTCAAGCATTCTTAGGGTAATATGGGATGCAGAAACAGGAGATGCCTTGAAGTTCACAATCTAGCTACTGTAGCATAGGCAGCAGCCAACAAGAAACCCTGTCTCAGACAAGGTGGGAGGTGAGGAAGTGTGGGTGAATTTAATCTGAGCTTGGATATGCATGAGCTCCCAGAGGCGTAAGTGAAAGTCACAGTGCCTACCTGGCTATGCCCAGGAATTGGGTCCCTGGGAGGTGATGTCTTGCTGCCTATATAGTGATATGTTTCATTTGAATAAAAAGCCATTTTGTATTTGGATTTACACCCTGCTATGCTGTGCTTTCCCATGGGCACTTTCTTCATGGCTTGGTCCATCATGGAAATGACTGCAAACCACAAGGAAGGACATTTAAAGTTATCCTCTAACTTCCACATAGGCACATGTCATGTGGACTAACAAACTAAAACACACACACACACACACATACACACACACACACACACACGATTAAAACACTGATAATATTGCCATCTCAATGGTTAAGAAGTTATTTCAGCTATGCCTCAGTAGTCTGAAACACAACATAGCAATAAAACATAGCAATTAAAATATTAATTTTTCCGGGACTGGTGGTGCACGTCTTTAATCCTAGTACTTGGGAGGCAGAGGCAGGTGGATCTTTGTGAGTTCAAGGCTAGCCTGGTCTACAGAGTGAGTTCCAGGACAGCTGGGACTACAGGGAGACCCTGTCTCAAAAAGACCAAAAAAAAAATTAAAATTAAATATTAATTTTATTTCAATATTGAAAAACTAAGGATGGAAAGTTGTTTCTAGAATAAAGACTGTGCTGGATAGCTTTGGTGTCAACTTGACACACCTGGGTTGAGGGAGCCTCGGTTGGGGAATTGGCTCCATTGGATTGGCCTGTGGCCACATCTGTGGTGTATTGTCTTGATTGTTGAGCAGTGACAGTATAAGAAGGCAGGCTGGGCATGAGCCAGAGAGCAAGCCAGTAGAGAGCAAGCCAGTGAACAGCAGTCCTCCGTGGCCTCCAGGTTCCTGCGCTGGTCTCCCTAGTGATGAAATGTGACCCAGGAGATGTAAGCTGAATAAACCCTTTCCTCCCCAAGTTGGTGTCAGAGTGTTTTGTCACAGCAATGGAAAGAGAAACTAGAACAGAAATTGGTACCAGACGAGTGGGGTATTGCTGTGACAGACCTGACCTTGGTGTTTTGGGGAAGGATTGTGGAGGCGTTTGGAACTTTGGGCTGGGAAGATCATTGAATGCCTAAAGATTGTTGTTGTGGAGCTTGGAGCAGTTTTGCTGAAGGAGTTGTAGAAGATGGAGGCCTGGCTTGTGAAGTTTCTAGTTTCAAAGGAGACAGAGATCATCAGGACTGTAATCTGTGGGTTCTGGTCAGCTGGGGCTGAAGAATCAGCTGTAAGTAACAAGAGACCAGAACCTGAAGTGAAACTTTTGTGGTACTGGGGCAATTGATGCTGGTTAGCTGGGGCTGAAAAATCAGCTGTAAGTAACAAGAGACCAGCATCACTGAGGTGAAATCTTCTGGGGAGAATTTCTTCAAGGTCAGCACACAGAAGCTGTGACCCAGAAAGGGCCTGAGCCTCCATCTCCAGCCAGAAGCCGGACTTGGTAACGTGTAAGAGTCTCCTATATGGTTCCGGTGTTGAAATTTGAGGGGGTCACAGAGAGCAGCCAAGGCTTGGCACTGTGAGAGGTCAGGAAAAACCATTGGTGGAAGTGCACCTCGGTTGCTGTGAAGACCCCAGGATTGCAGGGTTCCTGGAGAGAAGCTGAGGCTTTGCACCAGGAGAGGTCAGAAGAAACCATTGGTGAAGGTGCTGCCTCAGTTTCAGTAGCGACCCCAGCTTTTTGGAGATGCCGGTACCCTGGGACGACCACCAAGAGCAGCGGTAGGTGTAGAATGGAGTCGGCCTGGGCCTGCGAGATGAGTGTGCCACGGACAGCAGTGTCGGAGAGAGGCAGCTGCCGAGACCCTTTGGAGCCCAGAAGATCGTGAGTGAATCCCAGGTGTCCAGCCTTGAGCTACTTGCTGGACTTAGGTTTTGTTTGAGAGTGCCTGATTCTTCCCTTTGAAATAAGACAGTACTTGTTTTGGATTTTACAGCAGCCCACAGTTAAGAGACTTTTAATAGACTGGACTTTTAAGTGTTTGGACATTTTAAGGACTGTGGGGCTTTTAAGGATGTACTGTCTTAGGTTGTGATTAGTGTTAACATCATACTTTGGGGATAAGAACTGGAAAGGTGGTTTAATAGTGATGTGTTTGTGTGTCAAGTTGACAAGGGGTCAATTGTGCTGGATAGCTTTGGTGTCAACTTGACACACCTGGGTTGAGGGAGCCTCAGTTGGGGAATTGGCTCCATTGGATTGGCCTGTGGCCACATCTGTGGTGTATTGTCTTGATTGTTGAGCAGTGACAGTATAAGAAGGCAGGCTGGGCATGAGCCAGAGAGCAAGCCAGTAGAGAGCAAGCCAGTGAACAGCAGTCCTCCATGGCCTCCAGGTTCCTGCCCTGGGCTCCCTAAGTGACGAAATGTGACCCAGAAGATGTAAGCTGAATAAACCCTTTCCTCCCCAAGTTGGTGTCAGAGTGTTTTGTCACAGCAATGGAAAGAGAAACTAGAACAAAGACCAATGGTTATTCTTGCAGAAGAGATCAGTTTGGTCCCCAGGAACCACATGGACACCAATAACCATGAAAAATCCCAGCTCCAGAGGACCTGGGGATCCAATCCCCCTTTTTGGACTCCATGGGAATTGTATACATTTGGTGCACTTATACATATGCAAACAAAACCCACATACACATGAAATAAAAATCAACTTTTAAGAAAATTAGGAAACAAAGACTAGAGTTTGTTTCATTTGCCCAGACACAAAGCAGCAAGCCAGTGGTATAAATAAGATTAGCCTTATACTTAATGAATTAATTCTAAAACAGATTGCTTCTAATATAAGCCTCTTTGCTCTAAGATTTAAGAGTTATTAAGTTTCTTTTTTAATGATTTATTTACTTATTTTTTGTACAGGTGTTTTGATTGCTGGTCTGTTTACTGGTATGTGTGTAGTGTCCACAAAGACTGGAAGAGGGTGAAAGACCCACCATGTTGGTGCCAGAAATAAAACCTGAGTCATCAGGAAGACTACGAAATGTTCTTATGCCCTGAGCCACCTTGCCAGTCTCTCTATTTAGTTTTCCACAAAACTATTATAGCAAAGAAGATCAAAACATGAAAAATGAATACAAGATTGCAGAGATATATTTTGTTTGATCAGTACTTATCTGATGTGCTTATATTTGCATATTCTGTGTGTCACCAAAGATTACAAGTGTCACCCAAAACCTTAAGAACCTTACATCAGAAAAGATTTTGCTCCCAGTTTTGCTAATACATTTGAGTAGTTAAAATCTATTTGAAATTCTCCTTAAAATTGATATGTAGCACTTTACAAATCAAAAACAAATGATGCAATTTTTCTTGCCTATGCAATATTGAGTTCCTCAGGCCATAAATACCAAATGAAGTATAGCACACTTTTTCTACATTCAAATAGATAATTTTAGGGATCATTACAATGATAATTTTGTTTTAATGGCTGAACAAGGATAGCAGTATTTTCCTGGCTTGCTTCTTTCAGTTTCCTGAGTGTTGTCACAAAACCTTTATTAATTATCTGCTGGAATATTCAACATCATCATGATAAAAATTATGTTTTTCAAAGAATTTTAATTTCTACAAATAACTAAACAATGTGAGAGTAAAGTCATATTCATATTAATAGCTGAATGGAAATTATGTGGGGATATTGAGATGGTGAATAACATAAATATTTTATTCTAATGTCAATTAAATTGTTAAAATATTAACACTGAATAATCAGTAACCACTGAGGTTTCATTTTATAAGATAATGTATAAAGAATTTAAGAATATGCCACATAATTAAATGATGCTACAGCTAATATAATAGTATGCTTTGATATTGAATTATCCACAATAGTACCTGGATTCTATCAGTTACTCATTCTACAATCTATAGTAAGTAATCAACCTGACTGTGCACTAATTTCAGGATATCTTATCAAATTATTTCACTGATTTGAAGTATAAATTAAACTTAAAATATTTGAAATTGTTGTTGTAAACATAGTAAGCACTCAGTAAGTTCAAATATTATTACTAATATATATTTATTATACCTATAGTAATATATGGAAAACTAGTGTAAATAATTATACCTACATTAAAATACTAAATGAGCCATGGCTTAATGCTGTTTGCTTTTGCTATAGTTAACAATAAAGGAAGAAAATCTTAAGATAATAAAGAAAGAAAAAAAATTTTTTATGTGTATGAGTGTACTGTCTGCATGTAGGTTGGTGCACCCGGGTCATGCAATGCGGCGGAGGTCAGAAGAGGGTGTCGGATTCCCCTGGAACTGGAATTAAAGATGGTTCTTAGCTGCCATGTGGGTGCTGGAAATTGAACCTGGGTCCTCTGCAAGAGCAGTCGGTGTTCTTAACAGCTGAGCCATCTCTCTAGCCCCAAGAAAGAAAATCTTAAGATAATAAAAATCAATGAAAAATCCAATTTGAATAATTTGTGACCATAATTTTTGCAAATGAGAAGAATGAAGTTTTTCTTTTGAAATGAAGAAAGGTTCCCATCCTCTATGTCTATTATGGCAAAGCTGCTTGCATAACCCAGAAAGTACATCTGGCACACTCTCAAAGCACATGGGATCATTCTTCCATCTAAGATGCTACTATCCTTTCTCCTGTACTTATTAGGAAGTGTTGGTAGCTCTTCCTTCCAGATGAAATGATAACCTGGTGGAATTTTTGTCACTAATTAATAAGGTGCTGAAATGATCCTTAAAAATTGGTTTTACTAAGATCTTAGTAAAAAGACAAAAATAAAAAAGAGAGAGTACTGGAGTACTGTTGTTTGGCCTATCTCCAATTCTTAGTGGGAAGTGCATCTACCCTGTGGCTGCCACCACTTTTCGCACTCCTCAAAGACATGAGACACAGCTTTTTAACCTTCCAATATGGACTGAAGACTCATGTCTCTCCAAGAGCCCTCCCAACTTTCAATGCCAGATGGGGACTACTGAGATACTCAGCCTGTGGACTAAACAGCTAAGGGGATTTCAGCCTCATCAGAATATAGACTGCCATTGTTGGACTACCTGGGCTGTATCATGGAGACCAGTACAGGGGGATCAAGACAGGACTTACTGGACTTCATTTGGGGGACCATGAGAGGGAAAGACCCCAATGTGGAGCAAAAGTGCAGGATTGAAAAACAAACCATGTTTGTTTTCTCGGACTGTGTTTCTTCACTTAGCATAACGGCCTCAAGCTCCATCCATTTACCTGCAAAGCTGATGATGTATCTCTCTTCACTGCTGAGCAGAACTCCATTGTGTAGATGGACCACATTTTTGTTATCCGCACATCTGTTGAGGGGCATTTGAGTTGGTTCCAGCTCTTCGCTGATTCTAAAGTTTTAAAAAGAAGTTTTCTTCACAGAAGTGGAGTCAGAAAGACTAGAAGAGATAGAGGTGTTGGGTGGCTACAAGGAAACAACGTTTTCCAACACCAGGACAGTTGCACATATGAACTCACAGGAATTGTGACAGCAGGCTACACTTTAATTTTGAAGCGCATTCAGAATCCAAATGCACCCACCTTCTCAATGGCTGGCACCCTAGCCTGTCATCAGAGCTTTGATTACAAGACTATGGAAACTCCTGGTAATTCTCTGCACTTTACCTTTGCTCCTCTTCATTCTGTTCTCCAAATTTTAGCCAATCTTTCTTTAAAGCATATAAGTCAGATCATATTATTCCTTACTCAAAAAATTTTCAATTTTATCCATCATATACTCAACATAGTGTAAATGCCCAAGTATTTCAATTGACCCCAGACTTATATAAAACCCCTTGTCTCTGACTCTCAACTCTTCTCTTCATCTTTTTCCCTATGAACCTTCCACACTTCAGTCAGTCTGTCACTCTTGCTGACATACAACTGTGACAAATATGTCCCACCTTTGCTTGGATGATTTCACCGACTACCCCACATCCCTGGGTATTTATTCAGCAATGCCCAATGCCTTTGCCTCCTTCAGATTTTTGCTTGAATGCCACACGATCTTGTTAAGGTCTGTTCTAGTTTGTCTTCCATTGCTGTGACAAAACACTCTGACTGACACCAACTTGGGGAGGAAAGGGTTTATTCAGCTTACATATCCTGGGTCACAGTTCATCACTTAAGGAACCCAAGGCAGGAACTCAGGGCAGGAACCTGGAGGCAGGAGCTGAGCACAGGCCATGGAGGAGTGCTGGTTACTGGCTTGCTCCTCTGGCTCATGCCCAGCCTTCTTATACAGTACACAACAACCTGCCCAGGGTGGTACCACTCATTGTGGGCTGGGCTCTCCCACACTGCTCAACAATCAAGACAATATACTCCACAGATGTGGCCACAGGCCAATCCGATGGAGCCAATTCCCCAATTGAGGCTCCCTCAACCCAGGTGTGTCAAGTTGACAATAAAGTTATCCAGCACAAGGTCTGAGACAATCCAAAAACTCAAGAAGTCCTCCTTCTCCTATTTTTGAATTTTTAACTTTTGAAAATACTGAACAATATAATACTTTTTTGGTATTTTTGAGACAGGGTCTCCCTTTAGAACCAGCTGGCTTGGAGCTCGCTATGTAGACCAGTGTATTGTTTATTGTCTTTCTCCCTGCAGAATACTGGTTGTATGAATACAGATATCTATACTGATTTCATAGCCATTCCCAAGGCACCTGGAAGAATACATAACTCAGAAATAAATGGTTATGGATTTAATGTTGTTAAGATAATAGGTAACAAACATTGTGAGTTACTGGATATGGCAGGTTGGAGGGACAGAGCAAAGAGGCAGTGCTAAAGCTTACAGCTTTAGTGTTCTCCTTACTTCTGATTAGTTCTTGGTGTGGAAATACACTGAACCTACTCATTTGAGTTTTATGCCAAGTAGAAAATTATCCAATAAACTTGAATAATAGCATTAAGTCAATGAGCTTATGTACAGAAAAGATAGAGAAGTTTATTCCGAAGTGTCACAAAAAAAAAAAAATACTTGGAAGAGATCAGTATAAAAACTAATGCAGAGATAATATTGAATTCATTTTCCTTTAGTATCTGTTCCACCCAGTCTTAGAAGGTGAAGGAATGGTATTGTACACTTAACTTCAAAATAACAAAATGCTATGTCTGTCCCCCGTCCATACGTTCTTTATTCTAGATATAAAGAGTAGCTTAATATTATATTGAAGAAACATAGAAGCAATTAATCATGTACCATATAAGGAAAATGAATCTTTTTTATTTTATGCTTATGTTATTTATAGTAAGCTATATTGCTTACTTAGTACATATATTTATTTGTATGTATTATGCAGAAATTAGATTAATGAGAGATAAGGATTAAAACCTAAGGTCTAGAAGACTCAGGTAAGAAAGGAAGCAGCTTAAAGTCTGCAGCATTTTCATATTGCTGTAGTTCTCATGCCACTACACACAGGGCAGCACACATGGTAAGAGGCTGGAAGGTGTTTGTAGACTAAATACATAGAGGACAAAGATAGGTAGCAAAAGACTTCAGGGCCATATCTGCTCCAAAATATCAGCAAATCACAGATCTAGAAAAACTGCTGAAGTCAGATACTATTAGCATGGACATCTATTTCATCAGTCATCACAATTATACCCATGGCATAATGTCCAAATGGAATTACATTGACCAAAGTCCTAGGGAAAATCACTTAAGACTGAAACTGTCTCACTGGAAAACACTTCCTGAGAACTAAATACGAAGGGATAGCCATGAATAAGGAACATATTCTACCACAGACGATTCAGTTCCCCAGAGAGGACCAGCATAGGAACTATTTTACCCCTGGTATGGAAGGATCTAAAAAAAAACATGGTTTTATTAAAACCAGGAAAGAAGGGATCAATGGAGAAATCTGCTTGACAGGAGTTGCGGCAAGGACTTATGGCTGATGGAAGCCCACCTTCTAGGGTACAGGACAGAGCAGAGGATAGAAGGTAAACTGAGCGAGCACAAGTGATCACTCACTTTACTAAAGAGATAGTGAAAAGTGAGGTCAGCAATCCCTGGGTCTTTGACAAGAACAGATAAGAATAGTGTCTATGACATATGCAAATGAGCAGTGGCTTCATGGGAACTGGGTGGAGTTCCTAGAAAACTTTTTTTACGTGTAGTTTAGATCAAATTGTTTTCTATAGTGATAGTGAAAAGAGTGTAGAATTAGGTCAAAATGATCAATTAGAAGACAAGTTAATGAATCTTTTAAGACATTTCATCCTGGAAATGGATTATGAAAAAACGTCCTTCCATGAATTGCTTACCACTTTGCATTTCTATAAAACCTCATTTTCAATTACTGTCATATGAATATTTTAAGGCTAATTTCACAATTGTAGTTCCACTAATATGTTGCTTGTAATGCTTTCCATTAGTGAAATTCATTTTTCTGAAATACATTAATCCATTTTAGTTTTAATTTATATGATATAAAGCCCTTAATGCCCTCATAATCATCAGAATTTTATCTGTTTTATTTGTCAGTCTGCTAAGTATCACTTAATTTTAATTACTCTTCAAGCTAGTTTTATTCTGTTTGTTTCATTGCTTCAGAAGCCTTGTTCCGTAATGTTAATAAACCTATAGTGTATATATACTTAAAAACAGAAGCTACTACGTATATTCCTTTTGTCGACTCAGCATTTTCTCCCTTCTGTGGTCTGTATTGCAGGATCGAAAAGAATGGAACTAAATTTGCAGGAATTCTTGCCATTGGGATCTACCAACAAGAGACTCTTGCATGGGATTTTGAAAGCAAAAGAGAAATGTGAATTTATCTTCTGTAGGAAAACTTAAAAGAGATGCAGAGTTTGGTACTTGGGGTTTGTAGACATCTTTGAGTATTTTCTAGGAAATCATCCTTGATGCTGCATGCAGCTTTGAGCATCACTGATATTTCCAGTGGAGCCTGCAACTTCTGGTCTCTCACAAATAGACCTGAACTTAACATTTAGCAGTGGATAGTCTGACTAAATCTACCCTTTCTTCCTGTGAATTTGTGATCACCCAAATTACTGTGTCAAATGATTTTCTATAATAAATGCCCCCTACCTGAAACACTGTAAGTTATTTCTATGTTCCTGACCACACCTGAGCCAATGCAGTATTTGGTAAAAGTTAAGGAGAGCACCGCTGAATAAAATCATAAATAATATGTTAAGTGATGAGATGTGAGGTCATTTTTATGAGGGGATCTCTGGACTAGTCAGATTTCTGGACCTGCCTCCTAACCCAGACCTTGGCCACTGTGTCCTGAATCCCTGCACCCAGATAAGCTGCTTTCTCCAGGTCAGCTTGTTAGACCTTCCACAGGCTGTCCCCATCTCCTCCTGCCCTGAGCCTCCTGATTTGAAGGCCACACACCTACCTACTATCCCAGTAAGACAGATCCCATCCACTGCCTGCTGTTCACTCTGCACCCTGGGCAGCAACACCTTCCTCTGCACTCTGTTCCCCTGGAGCCTACCTGCTCCTGCTCGTGCTGCCTCATATCTCTAGACTAACCTCCTAAACCAGACCCCACCTTCTTCATCCCAGACCAGCATCAGCTCTACTAACCCCTCTTGATCGTCCTAACTGAGACCTCCTCACTAGCTCACCAGAATCCAGCCACTGGACCCCTATAGACTTGGATTATCTTCACTGCCACTGGAGAGCACTTCACTAGTCAGCTTGGAAACCATTCTGTCCCACCAATAAAAAAATCAAAATTGAGAACCTAAAGCACACACCAACTAACTAACTGTTCATACCTGAGCAAAAAGAAACCAAGCTATGTCAACAATATAAACAGAAACAAACCAATTAAACGTGGAATAGAATTTCATATAAGACACACAACTAACAAATATCCATATGCCTGAACAATGATGAAAAATGCAAATAATATGAAAAAAACAAGAGAATATATCCTCAACAAGAACCACATGTATTCAGAAATGTACTACAATGAAAATAACCCAGGGAAATCCCAAAGCATATAATTTTACAAAATAATCATAATAAATACGATCAAAGAACGAAAAGAAAACACAAACTCAAAGAGGATAGGCATAAACTCATGACTGAATCTCAAGAAATACAAATATATAGCTGAATGAAATAACAAAAACAATTCAGGACTCGAAAAGTGAATTCCCAAAAGAGATAGAAATATTGAAGAAAATGCAAGCTGAAATGAAGATGGAATTAAAAATTTCAAGAAGACAATTTGGAAAGACAGGAGAAAGCCTAAAGAGCAGAATGACTGAAATGGAAAACAAAATATCAAGAGTAGATGATAAAGTTGAATACCTAAACAACTAAACCAAAGACTACAAAAAAATTAACACAGGAATGAAATTGCCAGAAAGTGTGTGTGGGACCTATTTCTATTCAGCAGTGCATGGAACTTTCTTTAAAATTGGCCATGGTACTGGGGCACAAAATAAACCTCAGAAAATACAAAAGTTGAAATAATTCCATGTACTCTATCAGATAACAATGAAATAAACCATAAAATCAACACCAAAAGAAGCCATACTAACTACATGAACTCATGGGGACTTAGCAACACATTCCTGAACCATAAATAGGCCAAAGAAGAAACTGAGAAAGAATAAATAAAAGTATTCCTGGAACTAAATGAAAATGATAATACAACACACACACAAAAAAAAAAACCCTCTGGGATACTTGAAAAGCAATCCTAAGAGGGAAATTTGTAGCCCTAATACATACATCAAAAAATCAGAAAAAGCACATATATATGACTTAACATTATACCTCAAAACCCTCGAAAGGCAAGAACAAATGAAACCCAAATCCAGCAGATGAGAAGAAATAACAAAAATCAGAGCAGACAACTTCCATAGTTATTAGAGACATGCAAATAAAAACCACATTAACATTCCATCTTAGTCAGACTGGCTAAGATCAAGAGAACAAACAACTCCAAATGCCGACAAGGATGTGGAGAAAGGAGAACACTCATTCACTGCTGGTGGAAATGCAAACTCATGCAACTACTACAAAAAGCAGCCTCAAAAAACTAAAACTGAATCTACCACATGATCCAGTTATCCTGCTCCTTGGTATCCCCAAAGGACTCATCATACTGTAAATATACTTGTACATCCATGTCTGTTGCTGCTCTCTTTACAACAGCTAAGAAATGGAAACAACCTAAATCCCCCTCAATCGATGAATGGATAAAAGAAAATGTGGTACATTTAAACAATGAAATTGTACTCAAGCATAAGAAAGGATAAAATTATGAAATTTGCAGGTGAATGGATGGAACTAAAGAGTGCTAAGGGAAATAATACAAATGCGGAAAAGCAAGCAAATTATGTTGTCCCTCATTTGAGGATTGTAGCACCAATTATTTTATTTTTATTATTATTAATACTGATATTCTGTGTATTTCATACATCATCTTTCGGTCCAATTTGGATACATTCCCCTCTCCCTGGCACCCACCCCACCCTAGTTCATGCACTCTGCCATACGTGTCTTGTATCTTTCAGTCTTTCCAAGGATTTTTTCTGCAGAGGCTTGTTGTTTTGGGCAGAATGTAACAGTATCAGTCAGTTTGTGGACCCAGTCCTTATGTTGTTGTTGTTCCCTCCCCTTTGTATTGCTCCAAAATACGCCTATATAAACATCACATATGTATCAAAATTATGACCTCTGAGAATAAACTGTATGTTAATTCCAAAATATGTTTTGGCATTCACATTTTCCCTTTAATTTTACATTACTCTAAAATATAGATACATAAATTCCACCCACATACAGTAATTACAATGTCTGAAAATGAGTGGTAGGTCGATTCTAGAGCCCATTAAGAGATTCACATTAGAACAGCACAGTTGCTTTAAGATAAAAAGTTTAAGACAACGTTGCTCATCTTGCCTTTCAATGGGGGATATAGTGTTAGCATCCACAAATGAGGGAAACAATTCACTTTTCTTTTTCTAGGACTGTGTTACTTCACTTAGCATAATGACTTCAAGTTTCATCCATTTACCTACAAAGTTCAGGATGTCATCTTTCTTTTGTTCCATATTATTATTATTATTATTATTATTATTATTATTATTAAGCTTTATCCATAGGTCATACATCATTTCTCCATCGAATCTAGAGTCGCTTCCCTTTCCATGCCCTCCATCCCACCCAAGTCCCTACACTCTGCCATACATGTCCTGCATCTTTTTCCGAGTCTTTCCAGAGTTTTTTTTTCAGTTCTTTTGTTGTTGTTCTCTCCAACTTGTATTGCATACATGGAGATATAATCTATATATATATATATATATATATTATTATATATATATACACCAAACATATCACTTGAATTGGAGGATTTTTTTTTTTTTATTTTTATAAGACATCCTGTTTTCCTTAAGGAAGTGCTCGAAGATTCCTCCTTGGCAACCCCAAACAGCCATCAATCCTGCACTTTTGCTCCACATTGGGGTCTTTCCTTTCTATGGTCCCCCTGCACTGGCCTCCTTGATACAGCCCAGGTAGTCCAACAATGGCAGTCTACACTCTGATGAGGCTGACATCCCCTTAGCTATTTAGTCCACAAGCTGGGTATCTCAGTAGTCCTCCAACTGGCATTGAAGGTTTGGAAGATTCTTGGAGACCCATGAGTCCTTAGTCCATATTAGGAGGTTAAAAAGCTGTGTCTCTGGAGAGATGGCCTAGCGGTTAAGAGCGCCGACCGCTCTTACAGAGGACCCGGTTCGATCCCCAGCACCCACAGGGCGGCTGAGAACCGTCCCGAAACTCCGATTCCAGGAGAACTCCAGTTCCAGGGAATCGACACCCTTCTGACCTCCGCGGCATTGCACGACACGGGTGCACAGACCTGCATGCAGACAGTACATTCATACACATACAGAAATAAATAAAATTAAAAAAAAAACTTAAAAAAAAAAAAAAGCTGTGTCTCATGTCTTTGAGGAGTGCCAAAAGCGGTGGCAGCCACAGAGTACATGCATTTGCCAGTAAGAACTGAATAGGTCAAACAACAGTACACTCTCTTTATTCTGTTTGTCTTTTTACTAAGTTTAGTAACTCAAGTTCTATGTCGGCAGTACAGTTTCTCTGGTCTTACTGATTATTTGTATCTGGTTGTATTTTCCTTTTGGATGCTTAAGGCCACACAGTTAGCCCGATTAACCAAGGTTTTTGTTTTCTTTCACAGGTCAGTTGAGGATCTGTTCCTAGGGTCTCCCAGGGTTTTTTTTTTTGGGGGGGGGGGGGAGAAGGGTGGGAGCCCCTTGCTCCTTTCAGCTTTTCATTCACCAGTTCCATCCACTTGAGGACAAAACCAGGTCTTGCTAGAACAGGCTTCCTTTTCTGAAGCATGAGCAGACTTTCCTTTTTATAGACTGGACACTGGCTGAAGTCCCATCAGTGGCTCTTCAAGACCTCCCTGAACAGGAAGACTGGCGACCCACATCTGCAGGACATTTCAAGAGTTGCTATCTTAATGTCATCTTTCTTTATTGATGCATAGAACTCATTGTGTTGATGTACCACATTTTTGTTATCCACTCACCTATTGAGGATCATTTGCTTTGATTCCAGCTCTTTGTTATTGTGAAGAGAGATACAATAAACATAGCTGTGCATGAATCTTTGGGTTTGGATGAGTCTTGTGGGTATATACCCAGGAGTGGTATGGTTGGGTCAGGTGGTAGGCTCATTTTGAGACTTTTAAGGGTTCTCCACACTGCTTTCCATAGTGGTTGTATGAGTTTACATTCCAACAAACAGTGGATGAGTGTTCCACATTCCCCACAACCTCTCCAGCGTTTGGTGTCTTTTGTTTTCTTCACCTTAGCCAGGCTTATTGGAGTGAGATGATATCTTAGAGTGGTTTTAATTTGCATTTCCTTAATTATTAATGATGTTGAACACTTTTTAAGATGTTTCTCAGCCATCTTTATTTCCTCAATGATGAAGTCTCTGTTCAGCTCTTTAATCCATCTTTTGAGTAGGTCATTTGTTTTCTTACTTTGTTTTTTGAGTAGTCTATATATTCTGGATGTTAGTGATCTGTCAGATGTATCATTGGTGAAGGTTTCCTCCCACTCTGTGGGTTTTCTCTTTACTTTCTTCACTGTTTCTTTTGATGTACAGAAGCTTTTGAGTTTGATGAGGTCCCACTTATCACTTGTCTACCTTATTTCCTGCATGGCTGCTGTCTGATTTAGAAAGTCTTTTCCTATGCCTATGTCTTGTAGGTTGCTGTCAACATTTTCTGTTATCACCTTCAGGGTTTGTGGCTTCATGTTGAGATCTTTGATCCACTTGGAGTTAATTTCTGTACTGGGTGAGAGGTAGGGGTTTAATTTTGTTCTTCAACAAATGGTAATCCAATTTTGTGAGCATCTTTTGCTGTAGATGCTATCTTTCCTCTATTGAGCTCTTTTGGCACCTTTGTCAAATATGAGTTGGCTGAAATTGTATAAGCTCAAGTTTGGATCTTCAATTTTGTTCCATTGGTCAACAGGTCTGTTTTTGTGCCAGTACCAGACTGTCTTTATGACTATAGCCCTGTAATATAATTTGAAGTCTGGTAAAGTAATCCCCCCTGTCTTGCACTTTTCACTCAGGGTTGCCTTAGCTATTTGGGGTATTTTGCTTTTCCACATGAATTTAAGGATTTTTTCCTAATATGTGAAGAAACTCAAGGGAATTTTGATGGGATTGCATTGAATCTGCATATTAATTTGGGTAGAATGGACATTTTTACTATATTAATTTTTTCAATCCATGAACATGAGAGGTCTTTCCATCTTCTGATGTCTTCTTCAATCTCCTTCTTTGTGGGTTTAAAATTCTTGTTGTAGAGATCTTTGGTTTCTTTGGTTAGGTTTGTTCCCAGGTATTTTATTTGTTTTTAGACTATTGTGATTGGGAAGGTCTTCTTATAATACTTCTGCAGTTGCTTATTGTTGGTGTAAAGAAAGGCTACTGATTTTTTTCTAGGTTAATTTTGTATTCTGCCACTTTACTGAAACTTTTAACTACCTCTAGGAGATTTCTGGTGGAGGTTTTAGCATCCTATCTGCAAAAATGGATAGCTTGACTTCCTCGTTTCCAATTAGAACTCCTTAAATTTCCCTTTCTTGCCTTATTGCCCTAGCAAGTGTTTCAAGCACTATATTGAAGAGGAGTGGTGATAGGGGGCAGCCTTGCTGGGTTCCTGCTTTTAAGGGGAATGCTTCTAACTTCTCTCCATTTAGGATGATGTTGGCAGTGGGTTTGTTGTACATGGCTTTGATCATGTTGAGGAATGTTCCCTCAAGTCCAATTCCCTCTAGGACTTTAAGCATAAAGGGATTCTGGATTCTTTTGAAGCCTTTTTCTGTGTCAATTGAGATGATCATGTGGTTTTTGTCTTTCAGCCCATTTATGTGTTTTATTATATTTTGATTATGTATATTGAACCATCCCTGCATCTCTGGTGTGAATCCAACTTGATCATAATGAATGATCTTTTTGATGTGGGTCTGTATGCGATTTGCAAGTATTTTATTGAGAATTTTGCACCTATTTTCATTAATGAAATGAGCTTATAGTTGTCTTTTTTGGTTGTGTCTTTGTCTGGTTTTGCTATTAGAGTAATGCTGGCTTTGTGGAAGGAATTTGGGAGATTTCTCTCTGTATCCTTCTGAACAGTTTGAGTAGTAATGATTTTAAGACCTCTTTAAACATTTTATAGAATTCTGCTGTGAAATCATCTGGGCCTGGGCTTTTTGTTGTTGTTGTTGTTGTTGTTGTTGGGAGGGATTTTTTATTACATCTTCAATTTCCTCAAATATGGGTCTATTTAAACTGTCAATCTCTTCTTCGTTAAGTTGATTCCCAGGATTTCAGATATTCATCCATTGCTCTTACGTTTTCAAATTTAGTAGAGTATAGGTTTTTGAAGTATTCTCCTATGATTGTCTGGATATTTTCTTTGTCTGTTGTGATATGATGACTGCTATTGATTTGGAGTTGCTCTTTCTTTCTATTGGTTAACTGGGCTAAAGTTCTGTCTATTTTGTTTGACTTTTCAAAGAACCAGCTTTTGGATTCATTGATTCTTTGTATTGTTTTCTTTGTTTCTATTTCATTGATTTCTGCTCTGACATTTGTTATTTCTTCCTGTCTGTTGGGTTTAGGGTTCATTTGTTGTTGTCTCTCGGGAGTTTTTAGATGCATTGTTACATCATTTATTTGTTCCCTTTCTGTTATTATTTTTTTTAATGTGGGCACTTAGGGCTATAAATTTCCATCTTAGGGCTGCTTTTAAAGTATCCCATAGGTTTTGTTGTGTTGTATTGTCTTTTTCATTTAGTTCCATGAATGCTTTTATTTTATTCTTTATTTCTTCCCTGACCCACTCATTATTCAGGATTGTGTTGTTTAGTCTCCATGTGTTCTTGTAGCTAGTAGGACTTATTCTGTTGTTCATACTGAGCTTTAATGCACTGTGTTCTGATAGAATGCATGGAATATTTTCAATCCTTTTGTATTTGTTGATATTTCTTTCGTGTCCCAGTATGTGTTTGATTTTAGAGAATATTCCATGAAGTACTGGGTAGAAAGTATAGTCTCTGGTGTTTGGACGGAATATTCTGTAGATGTCTGTGAGGTCCATTTGGTGTATTGTTTTGTTCAGTTCTGATGTTTGTTTGTTTTTTGTTGTTGTTGTTTTTTATCCAGTTGATCTACCCAAGGGGCTCAGTGGGGTATTGAATTCCCCCACTATTAGTGTTCTGAGATTAATCTGTGCCTTGAGGTCCTGCAGAATTGTGTTTTTAATGTTCAGTGCACCCAAGTTTGGTGCATAAACATTTAAGATTGCGAAATCTTCCTGGTTAATTGTTCCTTTGATAAGGATGTAATTGCCCTCTTTTTCTATTCTGATTAATTTTATTCTGAGGTCTATTTTGCCTGATATTATAATAGCCACTCCTGCTTGCTTTTTGGTACCATTTGCTTGGAATATTTTTTGCACCCTTTCACTTTAAGTTGTGTCTCTCCTTAAGGATGAGATGAGTTTCTTGTAGACAGCATATAGATGGATTCTGTTCCCTAATCCATTCTGCTAGTCTATGTCTTTAGATTGGGGAGTTTAGACCATTAATATTTAAGGTTATTATTGAGAGATGTGTGTTGTTTCTTTCACTTCATTTTTTGTTTGCATTCTTGGTCTAGGTTTTTATTTACACTGTTATGTTTTTTTTTTCTATTTTCTCTCTCTATTTGCTTGGGGAGAGTTGCTCCTGTCCTCTGTTTGAATTGCTTCAAGTATTTTCTGAAGTGTTGGGGGGTTTTGACATGTATTCCTTCATTTTGTTTATGTCATGAAATATTTTTCTTTATCCTTCAACTATAATTGACATTTTTGCTGAGTATAGTAATCTGGGTTAGCTTCTAAAGTCATTTAGCACTGGGAATACTTTACTCCATGTTCTTCTGGCTTTCATAGTTTGCACTGAGAAGCCAGCTGTCATCCTGATGTGTTTTCCCTTATATGTAACTTCTTTTTCTCCTGTGGCTGTCAGTATTTTGCCTTTCTTTTGAGGTTCTAGCATTTTACTATGATATGGTGTGGGGAATTCCTTTTCTGGTCTTGTCTATTTGGTATTCTATGTGCTTCTTGTATTTTTATTGGCTTGTCTTTTCCAGTTTGGGGAAATTTTCTTCTATTATTCTGTTGAAGGTCTGATCAATATCATTTTTTTTTTGGTATTCTTCTCCTTCCTCTATCCCTATTATGTGGAGATCGGGTCTTTTCACAGTGTCCCACATTTCCTGGTTGTTTTATTTGTGTATTTTAAAAACTTTTTCATAATCTTTACATGAGGATTCTAGTTGTGCCTTGTTATCCTGCAGATCTGATATTCTTTTTTCTGCTTCATCTATTCTACTTCTGAGGCTTTTTCCCATCCTTTCCTGTTGGTTGGATGAATGTTCAATTTCCTTTTTCATTTCATCCTGTGATTTCTTCAGTATTTCTAATTCCTTTTGGAGCTTGTCATTCTCTTCTTGTCAGTTTCTTTTTTCTTTTTTTTTTTTATTTAAAAAAAATTTTTTTTATTAATTTTATTTATTTCTGTATGTGTATGAACGTACTGTCTGCATGCAAGTTTGTGCGCCCGTGTCGTGCAACGCCGCGGAGGTCAGAAGAGGGTATCAGATTCCCCTGGAACTGGAGTTCTCCTGGAATTGGAGTTTCAGACGGTTATTAGCCGCCATGTGGGTGCTGGGGATCGAACCGGCGTCCTCTGTAAGAGCGGTCGGCACTCTTAACCGCTAGGCTATCTCTCCAGCCCAGTTTCTTTTTTTCTTTTAAGCCTGGGATCTTTTCAGTGTTTCCAATTCCCTCCAGAGTTTGTCATTCTCTCCCTCTAGTTCTTTCCAGAGTTTGTCATTCTTTCCTTCTAGTTCTTTCTTGAGATTTTCATTCTCTCCTCTAAGTTCTCTGATATGTTCTTTATATTCTTTGATTTCTTTGAATATGTCTACAATTGTTCTTTTAAGGTTGATGTCTTGGTTTCTTTCCAGGGAGATCTGGCTGTAGAGATCCTCTATAGAACAGGTAGTTTGGTGTGGATTTATTATGAGCTTTTCCCATGTTGTTTTTGTTGTTGTTGTTGTGTCTTCAGCAGGTGTATTTGTTTGTTTGTGTTTGTTTGTTTGTTTTGATACTGGTGCTTATCTCAAATGTTAATATGGAGGACTGATTGGTCACTCATTATGCTTCCTCCCATTCAGTTCCTCTACGTTGGCTGTGTAGCCTAGAATCACTAACACTGCGCCCATTGATCATCACCACCATAGCACCGGCAGCTTGAGCAGGGGGTGGGGATTGCTCCTTTGGCCTGTACGCAGGTACCCTGTCCTACTGGAATTGGCCACTGAGCTTGCTGGCCACCTCTCTATCTTCATGCACAGTGCTCTTCTTGCCAGTACCCAAGGTGGGAGGTCTCTGGGTTTTCCTAAGCCCCTGGCAGGGCTGAAAGACAGTCTGCCACAACTGTCCTGGCTGATAAGCTTGCTAGCCACCTCTCTAACAATGCACACCACTCTTCTCACTGATACCTGTGGCAGGAAGTCTCTGGGCATTCCCAAGTCCCTGGCAGGACCACAAGGTGGTCTGCTTTCCAATTCTTTATATGTGAGTATATATACTGCTGTAATACCAGAAGCCAGGAAAATTGAAAGGAGTAGATAGGATGTAAAGGAAAAGAAGGAACCCCAGAGAGAGGGATAGTAGGGAATAGATGTTACCAAGGGGAGGTGGGGAAAGTAGGAGAGTTTGGCTTGGAGGAAAGGAAGGAAGAACATACAATGGGCCACAGTGTGGGAAGGGAGGGAAGTTAGGAGAGGGGAGATAAGGGAGGTGGGTGTTATTTATGGGAGCATGGGGAAAAAGGGGGCTATGGGACTGGGGAGAGAGGAGGGAGTTTGACTAGAAGGAAAAAGAATAAGAATTGAATGAATGTCTGGGGGCTAGGGAACCCAGAAGGAAATGTGATGTCCCTGTAACACCATGAGAATTGCACATACAGTATCTTAACATTATTATGTACCTGGGGGTTACCAGGAACACAATGCCAGGGAGAAGATACCTCCCTTTGAGTGGTACGTGATAGTAGTCCAGAAGATTCCCAAAATAACAGAGGTTGCTGTCAAAGCTCTTCATTCTCTCTCAGAAATAACAGATAAGATCCTACACCTGAAGACATGACCTACTTCTCATACAGGACTTAGAGCAATGGAGCAGGAACTAAACGTTCACTTGAAACCTCCTACTTAAAATTTAGCTCTCATAATCCAAGAGGATAATGTGCAAGCTGTTAAAGGAGAAGATCAATTGATGGTCCAATCCAGAACTAACGCCTAATAATTATAACAACTGGTGTGGAAATCTACCCCATTGGTGCAGTAATGGCACTCTGTTATCTGGGGGATAATCAACAGCTACCTAATTAGACTTAAATCCCTCTCACTGGGAATGAACTGATGGGAGGCACTGTAATTGAAGCCAAATACACAGGGCTGGAGAGGACCTAGATCTTAGAGAAAACCCCAGGTCTTTCATCTCTAGATAAATGAAATTTGTTACCATAAGCAATACATGGATCCTTATATTTACAGACAGGCATACTGTGCACTGCATTAAGACAACTTCTTTTTGTTTTTGGAAGCTAGAATGAAGATGTGTTGGTTTTATTTTTTCAATCATATTTCCAGATTCACATATTCCCTTTTGATTTTATATTACTCTAAAATATGCACACATACTCTCCACCCATATACCAAAATTCTGAATGGTAGGTTTAAAAAAAAACAGATGGTAGGTTAATTCTACATCCTGTCAAGGGATTTACAATATAAGAGCACAGTTGCTTTAAGATAATGAAGAATATAACATTAACATTGCTCAGTTTGTCTTATAACTAGATACTTGGTGCTAGCATTCACAGATGAGGGATACCATTCATCCCTTGTTTTTTCTGGGACTGTGTTGCTTCACTTAGCATAATTTCCTCTAGTGCCATACATTTACCTACAAAGTTCATGATGTCATCTTTCTTTACTGCTGCATAGAACTCCATTGTGTAAATGTACCACATTTTCTCTAACCACTCCTTGCTTGAGGGGTGCTTCGGTTGGTTCCAGCTCTTTGCTATTCTGAAGAGATCTGCAATAAACATGGCTGAACATGAATCTCTGTGGTAAGATGAGTCTTGTAGGTATATATCCAAAAGTGGTATGACTGGGTCAGGTGGTAGGCTCATTTTGAGTCTTTTTTTTTAAATTCTTGCATGTGTATGAATGTACTGTCTGCTTGTAGATTTGTGCACCTGTGTTGTGCAATGCCATGGAGGTCAGAAGAGGGCGTCAGATTCCCCTGGAACTGGAGTTAAAGACGGTTCTCAGCCGCCATGTGGGTGCTGGGGATCGAACTCGGGTCCTCTGCCAGAGCAGCCAGTGCTCTTAACTGCTAGGCCATCTCTCCAGCCCTCATTTTGAGTCTTTTAAGAGATCTCCACACTGCTTTCCATAGTGGTTGTACCCACCAGTACGTGGATGAGTGTTCCCCTTTCCCCACAACCTCTCCAGTATTTGGTATCATTTATTTTCTTAATCCTAGCCAGTCTTATTGGAGTGAAATTATATCTTAGAGTGGTTTTAATTTGCATTTCCTTAATTATTTGCAATGTTGAACATTTTTTAAGATGTTTCTCAGCTATCTTTCCTTCCTCACTGATGAAGTCTCTGTTCAGCTCCTTACTCAATCTTTTGAGTGAGTCATTTATTTTCTTAATTCTTTGTTTTTTGGGTAATTTAAATATTCTAAAAGTTAATGCTCTGTAAGATGTATCAGTGGTGAAGGTTTCCTCCCACTCTGTGGGTTTTCTCTTCACTTTCCTGATTGTTTCTTTTGCTGTACAAAAGCTTTTGAGTTTAATGAGGTCCCACTTATCACTTGTCTACCTTATTTCCTGCATGGCTGCTGTCTGATTTAGAAAGTCTTCTCCTATGCCTATATCTTGTAGGTTGCTGCCAATGTTTTCTTCTATCACCTTCAGAGTTTCAGGTTTCATGTTGAGGTCTTTGATACATTTGGATTTGATTTCTGTAAAGGGTGAGAGGTAGGGGTTTAACTTTATTCTTCTACAGTGGCAATCTAGTTCTGCCAACACCATTTGCTAAAGATGCTAAGAGAGCTTCTTATTGCAACAGATAAATGGAGGCTACTGCAGAGATCCACAACTGGTCAGAGAGATTGAATATACATCTGAAAGATGCCCAGTCCCAGGAGACACATCTACAGTTGAACCTCTGCACCTAAGTAAGGCTCATGTAACAAAGCACAATAACGGGTAGCAAAAAATAAATGCATCTGTTGACCCTCACCAGTGAAGCTTCCTTTCACAACAGAGGACAATGCACACAGAAAGGCACAAGTGGCCAAGTTTTAAAGAATAAGAGACTTCAGTGTGTGTCCTTGGGCAGGACTTCAATACTCAAAATCACCCACCCATTGCTCGGGAACATTGCGGAAAGATAATAGCATAATTAAAGTTATGTACAACAAAGCCATAGCCAGCATCATTCTAAACGGAGAAAAACTAGAAACATTCCCATTAAAATTAGGAACCAGACAGGGCTGTCCACTATCTTCACTGCTTTTCAATACAGTTCTTGAAACTCCCACAAGAAAAATATGACAAGAGAAGGACATTAAAGGACTACTAATTAGAAAAGAAGCAGTAAAATTACCTCTGTATATAGATGATATGACATTATATATAAGAGATCCAAAAATTTCACTAAAAATGTTAGAAATGATTAATATTTTCAATAAAGTGGCAGTTTACAAAATCAACCTATGAAAAGCAGTAGCCTTTCTATATATCAAAATAATCAGAAAAAGCATTCAAGGAAAACCTCCTATTCACAATCACCTCCAAAAAATAAGTATTGAGAAATAAACCTAACCAAAAACATTAAAGATCTCTACAATGAAAGTTTCAAATCTTTAAAGAAAGAGATAGAGGAAGACATGAGGAAATGGAAAGACCTACCAGGCTCACGAATTGATAGAATCAATATTGTAAAAATTGCCATCTTACCAAAAGCAATCAATAAATCCAATGCAGTGCCAATCAAAATATGCACATTATGCACAGATCCAGGAAAAATCATCCCAAAATTCATATGGAATCACAAAAGACCCCAGAGTGTCAACACAATCTTGGGCAGGAAGAACAACACTGAGAGATCACCATACCAGATCTCAGATTATATTACAGAGTGATAGTTAGAAAAATAGAATGCCACTAGCACATGAGTGCGTATGATTTTAGCCACCTGATATTTGATAAAAGTGCCAGGAATACATAATAGAGGAAAGACAGCATCTTCAACAAAAGGTGCTGGCAAAATGGATCTCCATCTGCGGAGGAATGAAATTGGACCCTTATATTTCACTGTGCAAAAAGTGAACTCCAAATGGATCAAAGAACTCAATATAAAACCTGAAACTCCTAGAAGAAAACATAGGCAGTGCCCTCCAAGATATAGGTATAGGAAAAAATTTTCTAAATCAGACATCAACTGCTCAGGCATCAAGGTCAACAATCAAGAAGTGGGACTTAATTAGACTACAAAGCTTCTGTAAAACAAAAGAAACAACCAAGTAAGAGAAGAGGAAACACACTGTGTGGGAGAAAATCTTTACCAGTGACACACCTGGCAAAAGGATTAATATCAAGAACATACAAAGAACTCTAAAAAAAAAAAAAAAAAAAAGAAGGAACAAGGAATAAATGAGCCAATAAAAAGATGGGTTACGGGGCTGGAGAGATGGCCTAGCGGTTAAGAGCGCCGATCGCTCTTACTGAGGACCCGGATTCGATCTCCAGCACCCACATGGCGGCCGAGGACCGTCTGAAACTCCAATTCCAGGAGAACTCCAGTTCCAGGGGAATCCGACACCCTCTTCTGACGGGTTTGCATGACACGGGTGCACAAACTTGCACACAGACAGTACATGCATACACATACGGAAATAAATAAAATTTACAAAAAAGATGGGTTATAGATATAAATAGAGAATTCTCAAATGTAGAAATAAAATAGATAAGAAATCCCTTAAAAAGTGCTTAACATCCTTAGGAATTAGGGAAATGCAAATCAAATCCACTTTAATTTCCTCTTACTCCAGTCAGACTGGCTAAGATCAAGAAAATAAAGACATTAATATCGTTAGGATACAGAAAAAGTGGAGCCCTCATTCACTGCTGTTCGATTCAAACTCATTCAACAAGTATGGAAAGCAGTGTGGAGAACTCTGAAAAAAATACTGAAAATGAATCTATTATATGGCCCAGTTATACTACTTATTGGCATATACCCAAAGAGCTCATCATTCTGTAGAGATACCTTTGCATCAATGTTTGTTGCTGCTCTCTTCACAGCAGCTAAGCAATGGAAACAACATAAATTTCCCTCAATTGATGAATGGATAAACAACAACTGGTACATTTAAGCAATGGCATTCTATTCACAGTAAGAAAAGATGAAATAATGAAATTTGCAAGCAAATGGATGAAAGTAGAAATTGTTATACTGAGTGAAGTAACACAAACTCAGAAATGCAAGCTATGTATGTTCTGCCTGATTTGTGGATCTTAGCACTGATTTCTTATATATGAGTATATAACCTGTTGTACCTGCAGGAGCCAGATAAATAGAAAAGAACCACAAAGGTAAGGGGGAAGAAAAGAGTGAAGAGGGGGGAAGAGGAGAGAGAGGAAGCAGATGTTACCAAAGGGTTAATAGGGCTATTCAGTTGGGAAGGGAGGAAAGAAGGACATTCAAGGAACCATTGTAGTAAGGGAGAAGGAAAGAACTCAAGAAAGAAGGAAAATAGGAGACAGGTAATATCAAGGGGGAAATGGGAGTACTTTACCTGAAGAGGAAGAGCAGTTAGACAGGGAGAGAGAGAAGAGAGATAAATAAAGCTTAGGTAGTATGAAAAACCAGAAAGAATATATATTGACTCAAAAATATCTACTGAAAAATGCACATATAATATCTGGACATGACTGCATGTATATAGCTGAAGGCTAAATAACAAGAAACACAGAGCTAGACAGGAGAAACCTCCCAACTTGTTGGTCAGGGTAGTCTGAGAGACTCCCAAAATAACACACACTATTTCCACAGCCCCTGATTACCCCCCAAAACTTGGGTAAGACCCTCCTGAGGAAGACAGGACATGCTTTCAACACAAGGCTTGGAGCAATGGAGTGGAACTGACCTGGAATCCACCTCCCTGAAGATTGGATCTCATAATTCTAGAGGATAGTATGCAAGCTGCTAAGTGAGAAAATAAGTCAATGATCCAACCTCAGCTTCAAGGCCTAATAACCACAGGAATGATCAGCATATCGAACTATAAGGGTGCAGTAGTGGCACTTTTATCTTGGGGGTGTTCAACAGTTATCTAATTGGACATAAAGTTTCCTCAGTGGGAGGGAGCTCATAGTTTGCACTATAAATATAACCAAATACACATGGTCAGAAAGATCATAGATCCTAGAGAAAACCTTATCTTTGTTATATCTGCAGACAAATTACATTTTTTTACTGAATGCTAAATACAGATCCTTGTATTTTACGGACGAATGTACCATATATCACTCATTAAAGAAGCTTGTTTTTGGAACAGATGGAGATTATTACAGAGATTCACAACTGGCCACACACAGAGACTACGTATATGAGAGATGCCCAGCTCTAAGTGACACATCTACAATGGGACTTCTACACTTAAGACTCATGGAACACAAAGGAATGGTAGGTAGAGAAAATACTAATACATCCCTCAACTTTCACCATTGAAGCTTTCTCATGCAGCAAAATGTGATGCATATAGAAGGCCACAATTGGCCAAGGTGTAGAGAATAAGAGACTGCAGAGTACATGTCTCTGGATAGGTCTCCTGCATTCCATGGCTCAGGAACCATGGAATGATGAGTTTTAATCCTGTTGCAAAAGGGCAGTGGGTCAGAAAAGTTGTAAGAACCAGGGTTGGTGTATGAACATAAAGAAATTGGCTTTCAGGCCTTTGGGTACTTGCTGATATGAACTTGCAGAAATAGTGACAATATGCAAAAGGCCCATGCTGACTCAGTCACATAAAATCTCAGCACCCCATCCTTACCACAGGAGCTGTTCACAGCTGACTACTGCTGGGTGAGGGATTGTTGATCTTCTTTAAGGGAGTGATTCTAGATAGACTGACTAGTCTCCAGTGGTTGAATTTCCACCAAGGGACATCTGGGTACCAAAGCTTGACAGGATAGGCCTTAACGTTTGTGACAGAATATATGAAATCCAGTGCAGGGGACGTGTGTGAGTGTGAATGGGGCACAAGATCTAAATATGATTGCTTTATTGTATAAAATGTGCAAAAACTCAATAAAAATTATACATAAAAGATAGTCCCACAGTTCTACCTAGAACTTCATCTATAATTCTTTGACTTTAACATTTGTATTGTATTTGCACATGTTTAATCCTGTGTACATTAAAAGCTTCCAGAGGCCAGATTTCTAGTTTTTATTGTTTATCTACCAAACTCTCTAACATAATGTAAACATGTAAAAAAATACCAGAAATAAGGTTAGTGCAAATAGGAATGAGCTATTAAAGAAGAGTCTACATGGGCTGATTCATCATAACTATCTGCCAAATCTTCTAACTAATCATTTGAATAGTTTGCTTTAAATTAAATCTATTAATTACAATTAAAATTTTAGCTCTAGAAAGCAAAGTTCTTCACAGTAATTCAAAAGAGCAAATATGTATAGGAAAAGAAGCTGATTATCATTAATCATTGAAAAATGCAAATCAAGCCACAATGAGCAGTTACTTCATGCCTTTCAAGATGGATATTTCCAGAAAAGCAAAATGTGTCATGTCCACAGAGAAAAACCTTAGGCGTTATTGGCAGGGGCATAAATCTGTATAATCATTAGGAAAAACAGTATGGAATTTCCTAAAATTTAAAAATGAGAATAACTTATGGTCTCCCTTTAGATACATATTCAAAGGCAATAAAATCAGAATCCTTTTTATTTATTACAGTGTTACAACTAGAAGCTATGGAAATAACCTATCTATCATGGGCAAATGAAGAAAGGAAATATGTACAATATAATGTATATGCCTCATATTCTCTATTCAGTTTTTATTAATTCTTTTAGAATTTTATACAGTGAATTTTGGTCATATTCATCCTTAACTACTCTCAGAGTCACCTTTAACTCTTTAGCCCTCCAAATTCATGCCTTTTAAAAAAATTAATTTGATATCGCATTCACTCCAATTTATACTGTTCATATACTTCTGAGTTTGTGGCCACCGGAGCATGGTCTATGTGGAAGTGCTCACACTCTTAAAGGGAACTGGCGCTCTCGCTCTCAGTATCTTTCAACTGTCTACAGCTCCTCAGTTTGAGGTGGGAGCTCATGAGTGACTTCCCACTCCACGTGAGAATGTTTTCTGGTTTGTTCTTGCGAAGATCTTGTGCAGGCAGTCACAGTTGCCGTGGGATCATGAGTGCAGTGATCCTGCCATGTCCTGAAGACACTGTTGTGCTCTGATCTTCCCTGAACTCTGCTGCAGTTTTCTCCCCCACTTCCTCAATATTCCCTGGGCCTTGGGGAGGAGATGTGATACAGATGCCTTATTTGTGACTGAAGTCTCCATATTCAGCTCGTGAGTTAACCACCACCCACTGCACAAAGAAACTTCTCCGATGAGTTCTGGAAGGTACATTAATCCTGGTTCAGATTGGTATCTGCCCTGTGGGGTCCTCAGCAATTGCTGGCGCTGTAGGTAGACACGGAGCTTCCAGAGAGCCTGTAGGGATAACCAGAAGTCAACGCAGGTCCTCACCCATAGTAAGTAGCTTCCTCGGAAGCCAGGACAAAATATGTTTTATTCGGCTTTTAAAAATGGAAGTTCACTGTCACTGATATCAACATGGATAAAATGGTATAGCATTATGCTAAGTGAATTATGACATACATGAAAAAAACAAAGACCAAAGGGCACATGAAAGCAGGAGGGAATGATGGGAGGACTTAGGAGGGACTGGAAGAGAAGGAATGTAGGGTGAGGATAGATCGGACCATATGCTTTTTAAACATCAAAAGTAAAAAAAAAAAAATGAATGAAATAGTTCTGTGAGCCTAAAATAATTTAATTGAATTATGAATAATAAAAATGCAGTATTCTGAAAAATTCATTAAAATCTCCTGTAGGAAAACAAATATAAACATTGCATGAGCTTATGCCTGGCATCTAAAATCAAACTCACAGAGACGAAGAGCAGAATAGTGATTCCCACAGGCTTTGGGGATAGAAAAATGAAGAGGAACAACTCAAGGGGTACGAAGTTTCAGTTACACAAGCTGGATCTAATGTAAACCAATGTCTGCATTATTGCTACTTAAATATACATTTGAAAATTGCTAACAGTGTAAGAAATCTTGTACACCGTGATAGAGATGGCAATCTACAGAAAATGAACTGTATAACAAATACACAGAAAAAGAATGTGTACACCAAATAACCAAACTATATATATATATGTATATATATACATATATATGTATATATACATGTATATATATACATATATATGTATATATATACATATATATATACTTTACATATATACTATATAGAGATTTTTAATATCAAGTCAGGAAAATTAATGTAATGTTTTAACTGACCACTAGACTACACAGTTGATATAGTAATTTGCTGTGGGTAATATTGAAAGGGAGATCAGAGGGGTAGGCATCTCTGTATTGAGAAACAAAGAATATCAGCCAAGGAATTAAAGGATAGATTCCTAAGCAAATTAAACCAAAGGGAAAGTACAGGTTTTATAATGGTCAATTGAATATTTGAAAAGCACTGATATCTTTTCCTGAAGGGAAAAAAATAACATCTAAACTGACTTTTTTCTTAAGTTAGAAACCAGCTGGCAGTTTCTGAGAGTTTTATATTTCTTTAAAAGTCACTAAACATATTCTTTATATGAGAAAGGCCATGCTTAGACTTTAGGGTCATTTTAAAAAGGTGAAAATTTCAGAATTTAGCAAAGGTAGAAAACAATGTCTTCCTATAAACTAGCATATTGAAAACACCTTTTTAAAAATTTCCAGCATTCTGCACAATAAGAAATGTTCAGAGTGAAAGCCAATTTGAACTCTGCAGTTCCAGAGAATGCAGGCATACTGTTCTAATAAACACTTATATGGTGAGTTTCTGACAGGTCACTATAATTCTACCATTAACTTTGAGTAGCCCAGGTACTTAGAAAGAGAAGTGTCGTTGAAACTGTCAACAATATGCTAACCTAAGACAAATGTTTCCGCATTTTCTGGTAAAAAGCAGTCCCAATTAAAAGGCTCAGCTTTGCCTTGCACTATGTAATCATAGTTTTCAACACAAATCTAGGAAATTGAGTTTCTGAAAATAGAATAATAACAAAATGATGCCTCTGTTCATATAGATAATGGTGTCTGGAATGATTTTCCATGTAATCACTTTGATGAAAATTATTGAATTGCCTCTAAACTAAATAGCTAAAAAGAACTTCATTTGTTATGGCATACCATGATATAAAAGGAAAAGAAATTAAAGTAGATGGGTTACAGAAAAAAAAGGAAGATTGTGGAGAATGCACACACATGCACATGGGAGGCGACGAGCTCACACGTACATCCATGTGTGGAGACCAGCATTAATATTGTCTGTCTTCTTCTGTCACTCTCCATTTTTACTATATTTTTATTGATCAAGAATTTCATACAATGTATTTTAATCATTGTCAGTCCCCCCATCTCCACTGGAATCTTACCACCACTCCCAACTGCATATCCTCTATTATTATATTTTTTATAAAAAGACCTATTGAATCTGTATTTTCAGAGTGCTCTTGGGTGTAGGTATATCGCTTGGAAGTCTGTTCCATCTATCTAGTCTCACCCTTATAAGGAAAATCTGACTCCCCCCTTCCCAGCATTCCCTATAAAGATCCACCTTATTTTTTTGAGACAGGGTTTGTCACTGAACTGGAGAGTACTGCTATGGCAAGATTAATTGGCTGGCCAGCAATCCACTGGGGTGTGCTTGTCTCTTCCCCACAGCATTGACTGTTACAAGGCTGTGTTGCTACAGCCTTTAAAGGTAGGAAATTGAATATAATATGCAAAATTATCATTCAGATACCAAAAAATGGCATCTGAAGGGTAAAGTTACTATTCCTTCTCCTAATCCGGGCTAATCAATGCCACCATATTTTTTCTCCTTTTAAGTGAAAGGTAAGGGAATAGTTGAGTATAATTAGCAAATTTCTATTCACTATTCAAAGATAGAAAAATACTGGGAGATGCTTTGTAAAAAGAATAGTTATAAACGAAAGTATGCATTTTTTAAAAACAGAAGTTACTCTTTTTTGAAGACCCAAAGCATGCCTTCTACTTAGATGTAATTCTCTTAGACCTTAAAAGGACAATGATTTTAGACCTTAATAGCACAAAATTTTACAAAGATTTGCCAGACTATATGTAATATTTTAGGACCAGCCATGTAGTTTGTATTTATCTATTTATTTATAATAGAAAACTGGCATATACTGAATTTTAAAATTGTAAAACAGTACGGTGTTTTGAAATATATGCATTTATAGAGGCTAGAGAGATGGTTCAGTGGTTAAGAGCACTGGCTGCACTTGCCAAAGACCCAGATTAGTGTCCCAGCACCCACATGGCAGCTAGTAACCATCCATACCTCCAGCAACAGGAAATCTGACACCCTCTTCTGTCTTATATGAACATTGCACAACCTGGGGTGCACTTACATACATGCAGGCAATACACTCATACACATAAAAAGAATAAAATATTTTTAATGATAAAGAGAGAAAGTATCCATTTTTAATGCTTTAAAACATCAATATGGAGCTGGGCATGGTGGCACACGCCTTTAATCCTAGCACTTGGGAGGCAGAGGCAGGCGGATCTTAGTGAGTTCAAGGCCAGCCTGGTCTACAGAGTGAGTTCCAGGACAGCTGAGGCTACAGGGAGACCCTGTCTCAAAAAGACAAAAAAAATCAATATCAATATCAATTATGAAAGTAAATGAGCACTATTCAAACTGGACAGTTCTAGCATATAAATGAACTTGTACAAGTCATTGAAGCTATCTGAACCTCACCTTTCCTGCTTGTAAAAGTAAGAAGACAAATGACCTACTCAAAAGATGGAGTACAGAGCTGAATAAAGTCTTCACCAGTGAGGAATTAAACATGGCTGAGAAACATCTTAAAAAGTGTTCAACATCGTTAGTAATTAAGGAAATGCAAATTAAAACTATTTTCAGATATCATCTCACTCCAGTACGGCTAGCTAAGATCAAGAAAGCAAAAGACAACAGATGCTGGAGGGGTTGTGGGGAAAGGGGAACACTAATCCACTACTGGGGGGAATGTAAACTTGTACAACCACTATGGAAAGCAGTGTGGAGAACCCTTAAAAGACTCGGAATGAGCTTATCACCTGACCCAGTCATACTACTCCTGAGTATATACCCCAAAGACTCATCCTACTGCAAAAATACATACACATCCATGTTTATTGCAGCTCTCTTCACAATAGCAAAGAGCTGGAACCAACCCAAATGCCCCTCAACAGATGAGTGGATGACAAAAATGTGGTATATCTACACAACGGAGTACTGTTCAGCAGTAAAGAAAGATGGCATTATGAGCTTTGCAGGTAAATGGATGGAGCTCAAAGCCATTATGCTGAGTGAGGTGACACAGTCCCAGAAAGACAAATGGAGAATGGTTTCCCTCATTTGTGGATACTAACACCAAATCCCCCAGACGAAAGGCAAGCTGAATGACAGTATGGTTATATTTTTGTTTATCTGAAAGCAACTATGATGGTATAATGTGAATCTCTCAGTGGGCTCTAGAATCTACCCACCAATTATTTTCAGACTCTGTAATTACTGTAAATGGGTGGAGAATATGTATCCATATTTTAGAGTAATATGAAATTAATGGAGGAAAATGTGAATTCCTAAGCATAAAAAAGACTGAGAGAAAGATGCAAGACAGTTATGGCAGAATGCATGATCTGGGATGGGATGGGTTGGGAAGGGGGAAGGGATAGGGGAATATGCCTGAACAGAAATAAAAAATGATGTATGAAATACATAAAACATAAATACATAAATTTATAACAAGTGGTGAAACCATTGTATAAACAAAAAAAAACATGCAGCATGCTTCCATACATGGAAATAAAAATGTTCATGTGTGATCGTGATGGTAAGTGTTGTCTAGTGGTAGGAGTACAGCCACCAAGGACACAATGCTGCAAGCCCACTTGCTGGCAATGATTTAGATAAGGTTAGCTTTGGGGATATCTATGAGAGATTATCTTGAATAAAGTAAGTGAAGTGAAAATATCCACCCTAATAGTGGTGGCATCATTTCCTGGACTTCTGTACTAGACTACGTTAAAAACAAAACAAACAGACAAAAAATCAAATCCCGTTGGGCACGAGCATTCACCTCTCTCTGCTTCCTGACTGTGGATGCCAATATGACCAGCTGCTTCTCACTGCTACTGCCATGCCTCTGCCCCCACCGTGGGGCCTGTACTTGCAAAGTACATCTTTCCCTCCAACATTACCAGTGTCCAGGTATTTTATCACAGCAACAGAAAAATTGACTAAGTCAGTGATCTGTAACTAATGTCTTCATTTTACTTTGTAACTGACCATGTGTTACTTATACAGGCACAGTTTGTCTTTTTACCTTTGTAGAACCTGATTGGAAACTTTAGGATGACAGATAATAGGTTAAAATATTTCAAGTTTATTTTTGTTTTGTTTTGTTGTGTTCTTAGAAAATGGCAAGCCATCCCAGTATATTTGTGAAGGTATCAGATTTTATCCAATATGTTACTTACAGAAAATGTATCATGTCTATATTTCCAAAATAACTGCTACTCGGTAGGGGAGATCAAATATAGACAAGCTTTTAAATAAACCATGGTAAAAGAAAACAGAATTTTTTTAGAATGTTGTTCTAAATATATTGCAATATGTTACTCTTACTCTTGATATAAGTTCCATGATATATTTTAAAATAAAATATACAAATTTTAATTCTATTTTGTTATTTTGCCCAAAAGTACCTTAAATTGTTTTCTAGACTGCTTTGATGGATGTGTACAAACACATATTCTGTTTTCTAGGTCTAGACATAAGTCATTCATGAAGAGCTGCCCCTTTACATTTGAGACCTTGTAATCCAGGACTGAGAAGTCAAGAGCCTTGGCCATTCCTGCAGGGGACCCAACTTCAATTCCCAGCACCCACATGGTGGCTAATAATGGTTTGTAACTCCAGTTCCAGGAAATCCAATCTCCTCTTCTAGCCTCCACAGGCATTGCACAACATGCATAAAAATAACTCTATACATTAAATGAAATAAATTTATAAAAGACTGCAATCCATTGCCAGATTTTCTTCTTACACATCTGTCCTTATTGTTAAGCATCACATCAATGAACAAAACTTTCTTAATCATATAGCCTGGGATAAAGCTAAGCAAGCTAAAGAGAGGCTCTAAAGATGTACCTATGTATTTTGTTTTTTGTAGAGTTCTGTCACAGTTAACCACAACTACTTATTTGGGATTGCCTTGAGGATTATTTCATGTTCTTTAATCTACTTGTGATACTTAATGACACTGCTGTTATAAAAATGTGATTATGTTTGAAACCAACATATATATAAAATATTTTTATTTTTTTATTTTTTTTATTTATTTTTAACAAATCTAGACCCATGTTCCCGCTCATTCCCCCACCCCACCAGAGCTCGTGCATTCTGCCAAACATGCTTTCCATCTCTTAGTCTTTCTCAATATTTTCCATGGGGAAGTTGACTGTTTTGAGCAGAAGTTCACTGTTTCAGTCAGTTCTTTGATGCAGTCCTTTCTGTTGTTGTTGTTGTTTCCAAAATGCATTATGTCCAACTGCTTTGTACAGAAGCTCAGGGGGCCCTACACAAGAAATACTTACAACTGGGTAATTGGCACTAGCATCCACAGATGAGGGATACCATTCGTCGTTTGTTTTTCTGGGACTGTGTTACTTCACTCAGCATGATGTCCTCTAGCTCCAGCCATTTTCCTGCAAAGCTCGTGATGTCGTCTTTCTTTACTGCTGCATAGAACTCCATTGTGTAGATGTACCACATTTTCTCTATCCATTCGTCAGTTGAGGGGCATTTAGGTTGGTTCCAGCTCTTTGCTATTGTGAAGAGAGCTGAAATAAACATGGCCGTGCATGTATCTCTGTGGTGGCGTAAGTCTTGAGGGTACATGCCCAGGAGTGGTATGGCTGGGTCGGGTGGCAAGTTCATTCCAAGTCTTCCAAGGGTTCTCCACACTGCTTTCCATAGTGGCTGTACGAGTTTACATTCCCACCAGCAGTGGATGAGTGTTCCCCTTTCCCCACAACCTCTCCAGCACTTGGTATCATTTGTTTTCTTGATCCTAGCCAGTCTTACTGGAGTAAGATGATATCTTAAAGTGGTTTTGATTTGCATTTCCTTAATGATTAGTGATGTTGAGCAGTTCTTGAGGTGTTTCTCAGACATCTCTAATTCCTCGCTTGTGAAGTCTCTGTTCAGTTCTTTGCTCCATCTATTGAGCGGGTCGTTTGTTTTCTTTTTTCTTTGTTTTTTGAGTAGTTTATATATTCTGGAAATCAATGCTTTGTCAGATGTATCTGCAGTGAAGGTTTCCTCCCACTCTGTGGGATTTCTCTTCACTTCCTTGATTGTTTCTTTTGATGTACAGAAGCTTTTGAGTTTGATGAGGTCCCATTTGTCAATTGTCGACCTTAATTCTTGTGCAGCTGCTGTCTGATTTAGGAAGTCTTTTCCTACGCCTATGTCTTGTAGTCTGCTGCCAACTTTTTCTTCTATCACCTTCAGAGTTTGGGGTTTCACGTTGAGGTCTTTAATCCATCTGGAGTTGACTTTTGTACAGGGTGAGAGGTAGGGGTTTAATTTCATTCTTCTACAAGTGGTGATCCAGTTTTGCCAACACCACTTGCTGAAGATGCTGTCTTTTCTCCATTGTGGTTTCTTGGCCCCCTTGTCAAATATGAGATGGCTGAAATTGTATGTGCTCAGATTTGGATCTTCGGTTTTGTTCCATTGGTCAACAGGTCTGTTTTTGTGCCAGTACCAGGCTGTTTTTATGACTATAGCCCTGTAGTATAGTTTAAAATCTGGTATAGAGATCCCTCCTGTGTAGCTCTTTTCACTCAGGATTGATTTGGCTATTCGGGGTCTTTTGTTTTTCCAAATGAATTTAAGAACTTTTGTTTCCAAGCCTGTGAAGAAACTCTTGGGGATTTTGATTGGGATTGCATTAAATCTATACAAGAGTTTTGGTAAAATGGACATTTTTACAATGTTAATTTTCCCAATCCATGAGCATGGGAGGTTTTTCCATCTTCTGAGGTCTTCTTCAATTTCTTTCTTTAAGGGTTTAAAATTTTTGTTGTAGAGGTCTTTGGTGTCTTTGGTTAGGTTTGTTCCTAGGTATCTTATTGTTTTTGAGGCTATTGTGAGTGGGAAGGTCTCTTTGAATTCTTTCTCCAGTTGCTTGTTCTTGGTGTAAAGAAAGGCCATTGATTTTCTAAGGTTAATTTTGTATCCTGCCACTTTGCTGAAGCTGTTAATCGTTTCTAGGAGTTTTCTGGTGGAGTTTTTTGCATCCCTTAAGTAAACAATCATATCATCAGCAAATAGGGATAGTTTGACTTCCTCTTTTCCAATTAGTACTCCTTTAATATCCTTTTCTTGCCTTATTGCTCTAGCAAGTGTTTCAAGCACTATATTGAAGAGGAGTGGTGATAGGGGGCAGCCTTGCCGAGTTCCTACCTTTAAAGGGAATGTTTCTGTCATTTCCCCATTTAGGATGATATTGGCTGTGGGTTTCCTGTATATGGCTTTGATTACATTGAGGAATGATCCCTCCAATCCAATTCCTTCTAGGACTTTAAGCATGAAGGGATGCTGGATTTTGTCAAAGGCTTTTTCAGCATCAATTGAGATGATGGTGTGGTTTTTGTCTTTGATTCCGTTTATGTGTTTGATGATGTTTATTGATTTTCGTATGTTGAACCATCCCTGCATCTCTGGTATGAATCCAACTTGGTCATGATGGATGATCTTCTTGATGTGGGTCTGTATGCGATTTGCCAGTATTCTGTTTAGAATTTTGGCATCTGTGTTCATGAGGGAGATGGGTCTATAATTCTCCTTTTTAGTTGTATCTTTGCCTGGTTTTGGTAATAGAGTGATGTTGGCTTCATAGAAGGAATTTGGGAGAGTTCCCTCTGATTGTATACTTCTAAACAGTTTCAGAAATAATGGTTGTAGGTCTTTTTGAAATGTTTTATAGAATTCTGCTGTGAAACCGTCTGGGCCTGGGCTTTTTTTAGTTGGGAGGCTTCTTACTACATCCTCTATTTCTTCATATGTTATGGGTCTGTTTAAGCTGCTGGTCTCCTCTTGGCCAAGCTTTGGTGATTCCCAAGATTTCAGATATTCATCCATTTCTTCTAGATTTTCAAACTTGGTAGAATATAGGTTCTTGTAATATTCCCATATAATTTTCTTGATCTTTTCCTTGTCCGTTGTGATATTTCCCTTTTCATCACAGATTGTATTGATTTGGAGTTGTTCCTTCTTTCTTTTTGTTAACTGGGCTAGAGGTCTGTCTATCTTGTTTATTCTTTCAAAGAACCAACTTTTGGCTTCATTGATTTTTTGTATTGTTTTCTTTGTTTCTATTTCATTGATTTCTGCTCTGATTTTTGTTATTTCTTCCTGTCTGTTGCGTTTAGGGTTCATCTGTTGTTGCCTCTCAAGTGCTTTTAGCTGTAGTGTTAGATCATTCACTTGTGCTCTTTCTGTTTTTCTAATGTAGGCACCCAGGGCTATAAATTTCCCTCTTAGGACTGCTTTTAAGGTATCCCAGAGGTTTTGTTGTGTTGTATTGTCATTGTCATTCAGTTCCAGGAATGTTTTTATTTCTTTCTTTATCTCTTCCTTGACCCATTTATTATTCAAGAGTGTGTTTATTTATTATTTATTATTCAAGAGTATTTTTCTGGCCATAAAAATAACATGTTCACCCTAAATTTCAATTAAAATAATAAATAGAGATTTAAATATCATGAAAGGAAAACAAAAAATGTAACCATATTCTCAGAGATAAAAAGATTATGGCTAGTTATAGTAAAAACTCCAATTTTTTGTAAGTCACAAGAGTGTATAATTACTACAGACATTATGTATCTATATTTATACTCTCTCCTTTGTCATATTTAACTTCTCCAAACCTGACATTTTTCAGCAATTAAAATTCATGGCAGAATTTTAGACATATTGAAGACTAAGTTTGTCCACTCTTATATTTCCAGTACATACTCAGATCTCTGCATAAGGCAATCAAAACCACATTTTTGAATAAATATATTAGTCTGTGATTCTAGTCTAGTGTTTCTCAGTCTTTAATACAGAGAAAAATTATGATTTTTACATAGCACTCTTGGATAAATGGAGGAGTCCACTTACTTCTAAAGGTCGCTGGTAAAAATATGGAACTGTTGTACTGTCTGAAAGAGATGGAATGGACAGTTACAGAGTGATTTAATCATAATGATGCTGTATTAATTAAAATGAATGGATTAGCTAGAACTATGTCTGCTCACAGATATATTTCCAAAATATTACCTTTCATGTTTCAAAATTATTATGTTAAACTGTATGTGTGTGTGTGTGTATATATATATATATATATATATATAGTATAAGATCTTTACAAATCTGAAAACCACACAATGAAACAATGTAACGATTATAGAAGAATCAATTTTAAATGAATACAATATATGGCCTACTGCCTTGAGAGCTTATGCCATTATATTTTAATATGTCTGTAATAGTTCTTAATGTATGTTCATAGTGGGTATCCATGGCTGGCAGTATCAAACACTTTTCCAGTCTCCTTATTCCCACATACACCTTTTAGAAGCTGCTGATTTTGTAAATAGTATCCATATTATAAAGTATTTCTGTCACTATAACACCACACACCACTTTATAAATGAGAAGGCAGATGAAAAAGAATCTATCCAGCACTCTCTGACTATTTGGTGGTAGAAGAAAGCCCAAGATATCTGGGCATGGTGGCACAAGCCTTTAATCCTAGCACTTGGGAGGCAGAGGCAGGCAGATCGTTGTGAGTTCAAGGCCAGCCTGGTCTACAGAGTGACCAGGACAGGTGGGGCTACAGGGAGACCCGGTCTCAAAAAGACCAAATAAATAAATAAATAAATAAATAAATAAATAAATAAATAAGAAAGAAAGCACAAGATAAAGCTACCACATCCCTTGGAGATGCTAATTCCAGCTACCTGGAGCAAAAAGGAATCTTCTAAAAGAAGCTAATTTTCTCCCAATCAAAATTAAGTGACAATACTAGCTTAAAAGATACATGGGGCTGGAGAGATGGCTCAGCAGTCAAGAACACTCACTGGTTGCTCTTGCAGAGAATCTGGGTTCGATTCCCAGCACTCAGTGGCTAACAACCATCTGTAACTCCAGTTCCAGGGAATCCAATACCACTGAAATTGCATGACATAGGTGCGCTACCCACATGCAAGCAATACACTCATATGCATAAAATAAAATAATAAATAAAAACCTTTAAAAGATACTATTTTTGAGACAGTCTTCTTAGTAAACCCAGCTGGCCTGGAACTTGCTATGTAAACCAGAATGACTTCCATCTCACAGAGGTCCACCTAACTCTGCCTCCTAAGCACTGGGATTAAAAGCATGTGCCTTTCATTTTTTGGTTGTTAACCTTAGCCTTTAACAGCTGCGCTATAGGGCATGGTGGCGCATACCTTTAATCCTAGCACTTGGGAGGCAGAGGCAGATGAATCTTTGTGAGTTCAAGGCCAGCCTGGTCTACACAGTGAATTCCAGACAGGGAGACCCTGTCTCGAAAAGACCAAAAAAAAAAAGCATGTGCCATAACACCCAGATGAATAAAGGTACATTTTATAAGCTAATATAGATTTTTCAATGTCACAAGTTTGTGTTATTTTCATGTGCAAATGAGCCCTAATAACATTCTAATATATATGCAATAATAATATGAAATAAGAACTGTATTAAGCATTCCTTATGGCTGAATATTGCCTGGGATATCTCAATACCCTCAAAAGACTTCACTACCACTTGGACTTTGAAAACTTATTATAACCTTAGTATCAACCTGAGATATTCAAGCAGATTCAACTCATCCTTCAAAACCTTTTTTGTTTTTGTCTTTTCAAGACAGGGTCTCCCTGTAGCCCCAGCTGTCCTGGAACTCACTCTGTAGACCAGGCTGGCCTTGAACTCACAAAGATCCGCAAAACCATTCTTAAGGACTTTTAAGTACTAACCCAGATTAAGAATCCATCCTACAAGTCCCCCAAGATTTTTTTAGCACTAATTTTTTATCCTCTGTGGTTACAGATAAAGAAAAAAGAGAGCACTGAGTGGGAAAGGATCCCTGGCATGTTAGGCAGTTCCGGTTCCCACCATCTTCCAACCTACTCACTCCAGTGAGGGTGAAGCATTACCGTGGGTCCATAACCTTGGGCTGAAACTCACATGTTACATCAAAATAATATACAGGGTGTGAATTGAAATACTTCGCAAAATATTGGTTCCCAGTGATCAGACAACAATTTATCAGTAAAATAATTTCCATGGGTCCTATCTGTTCAGTTTTATTGAATAAATCATGTGTCATTAGTCCCCTTACATGACATTTAACATAAGGGTGTTTGTCTTCTTATCATGTTAATATTTAAGTAATTTACTTCCTTGGTATAATCACCAAGGATAAAAAATCACCACCAGAATGCTGCCAAGATCCTCAACAATTGTAAAATTACGTGTGCATATATAGATCGAGCACTTACCTGGTAGGAGATAATTTATCAACTATAGCATCAAAATATACAGCAAGGGAGGGAGTAAAGTGAATATGCACCAGACTTTAAAAGAAAAATATGCTCATTAAAAAGAAACCAATAATAGAACATCTTTTTCCAGCACTGTTGAGTCTCCTTGCAAAAGGAAACTTCCCAATTCTTTTTTTTTTAATTTTATTTATTTCTGTATGTGTATGAATGTACTGTCTGCATGCAAGTCTGTGCACCCGTGTCGTGCAATGCCGCGGAGGTCAGAAGAGGGTGTCAGATTCCCCTTGAACTGGAGTTCTCCTGGAATTGGAGTTTCAGACGGTTCTCCGCCACCATGTGGGTGCTGGGGATCGAACCCGGGTCCTCTGTAAGAGCGGTCAGCGCTCTTAACCGCTAGGCCATCTCTCCAGCCTGAAACTTCCCAATTCTTACATTACACCCTGATCCCTATATCAGTAATCTTGAGATGGGATCAGATATACCAAGGAGTTAGCAAAATATTTCATTTTGTTAAATGTTTTGCTCTTTGAGATAGGCTCTTCTGTGGCCCCACCTGGCTTGGAACTTGTTATGTAAACCAGGCTGGCCTCAGTGTCACAGAGAATCTGGGTTCCCTCTGCTTCCTGAGTGCTGAGATTAAAGGAGTGTGGCATCATATTTTTGACAAGTAATCATATATTTCAGAAACTACTGAAAAGTTAGAAATAGTCTATTTCATTCCAGGGATGTGATTCCTATCTTTTATATACTTTATTCATTTAATAGAGAAGCTTTATGTGGTTTTTGCAAATTAACAAAAATGATACCATACTATATGTCTATTTTCACAACTGACATCCCCAGCACCCACATGGTGGCTGAGAACTGTCTTTAACTCCAGTTCCAGGGGAATCCAACACCCTCTTCTGACCTCCGTGACATTGCATGACATGGGTACACAGACCTGCATGCAGACAGTACATTCATACACATACAAAATAAATAAAATTAAAAAATAAAAATAAAATGATATGTTAATACCACCACATTTCTAGCTAACCCATTTGTTTTAATTATTACACTATAATAGTCTACTTTGTGAAGAACTCATCCTATAGTTGGCCATCTATTTCATAAAAAAATCATGATAGTTCATGATTCTTTTTTTAGTTTCATTTTTTAACAATAAGTAATAAGTTATGAGTACAAGCATCCTTCATGTAAAACCGATTTGCAAGCAGCTATGCCCAAAACCACACAGCCCAAGGCTCCCACCATCCATCTGGAGGGGCTTATATGTACATTCAAGTTGATCAAATAAGTGTCCAGTCTATGTTGCTGTAGTTTCACCATTCACCCCAATCGCAGCCCTTACATTCTACCAATGCCCCCTCTTCCACAGATTGTTCCCTGGGCTTAGAAAAGGGGCACAAGTGGATGAGAAGCAATACAGTCTACTTTCTCTGGAGATGTCGTTTGGGACTCTGATCAGTTCTGGCTGTTTCCTTTCATGGGTTGAAAGTTTGTCCAGGAATAAGCTTTCAATCCTACTAATGAAGCACAAGCAGTTAGATATATAGGTATTTAAGCAGTACTAATTATTATGGTAGGTTACTTTGGTATAGACACAGATGTTTGGAGGGTATACTTGTTTTTTTCTGTAAAAGATAACAAGATCTTACTGTGGCTTTTAACATCTCCTAACCACTAGAGGATGTAAGCTTGTGGCATCAGCAGTGAGTTATTCCTCCAAGGAGAGAGCTAATAGCCAATTAGATTTGGGATATACAGACATATGGCTGCCACAGCTTCACAATATTTCTAGCAGGTGAGGTGTAGCTGATGTTGATGGAGGAGTCTTGCTTGACTCAAGAAGACCAATATTTGCTTTATTGGTTTAATGGCCTTTGGTAATGCTCTCTGGCATTCCAGAGACCATCTGTACACTTGCAAGTGTGGTCTCAATACATCTTTTCCATGATTACATCAGGTCTTCAACAGCAGGGCCTTACTGCCTCTCCTCTTGCAGGTATCCCAGTTTACAGGCAAGAAGCCTTTGATAGTTCATGATTCCACCCTTCTTTTTTTTTCAATATGTATGAGTGTACTGTTTGCATGTAGGTTGGTGCACCCATGTCATGCAATGCTGCGGAGGTCAGAAGAGGGTCTCAGATTCCCCTGGAACTGGAGTTAAAGACAGTTCTTAACTGCCATGTAGGTTCTGGGAATCGAATCTGGGTCCTCTGCAAGAACAGTCGGCGCTCTCAACCACTGATCCATCTCTCCAGCCCCTATTCTACCCTTCTAAACAGCTCTTTATTTACATTCTTATACCCATGAGAAATAGCTGAAGGCAAAAACTAGAAGGGAAGTTTCTGGAATTAATTGCACAAATATCCTTATATACTAGGTATCACAAACTACTGGGCTTCAGTATACTAACACCTTATGCTAGGCATCATAAAATTTCTCCCTGCAGTCTTTGATCTTTGTACTAACAGCAACAGCCAAGGGTCGCTTTTCCCCATTTTCAAGAACACTATATGAAACAACATAACCACTTATTAGATCTGGCATTCTTTTCTATATGAAAGGGCACACTGTTGCCTTACTTAGGCTTCCCTTGGGTATTCCTGAAGTGCAACATCATATTTGGCTTAGCAGACATGCCATGCAATCCTGTGTAATAATTGTGCACTCTAACACATTAGTGTATCACAGATCTGTATGTGAGCATTATTAACAATTTCATGTGACTGCAAATGAAGGTCATGGTCTCTGATCTTCCATCTGGAACAGCAAGTCTTGGAGAAGGTTACTGAAAGAAAACAGCCTTGGAGATTCCTTCAAGTCCCCTAACAACTTCAAAGAACAAGCAGAACAATGTAGTGGCCTTTAATGATTTTTATTTCCACGTTGTGCAGAGGTGAAATTATCCTCCTCTTATTTTGATTTGTAAAATGAAGATGAATAATGAATTCATGGTTGACAGCAAATATGTTGGTAGCTGGTTTCTTGAGAACAATGAGCTATTATATTAAGGCTTGACACAAATCAGGCTCTTTTTCTATATCATCTAATATTAGTGCCCCAACTTCTATCTCAATTCTGAAGTATCTTTTTCTTATTAAAGCCATAAAATATGGCTATGTTTGACAGGCCTGGAATGGAAAACTGCTGTATTCCAATTCAATATGTCTTCGTTTCACCTCTTATTCCAGACCAGGTCTGCAGCACAGATGCAACTTGACCACATCTTATAAGAACCCAATATGGGGCCATCAAAATGCTGTTTCAGTAGTTCTTTCAGATGGCAAGAGTCATATACTAGACCTCTGCATGTACTTGCTTTTTAAATCTTTTTAGACAGGATCTCCTGTAGCCCCATCTGGCCTGGAACTCACTATGTAGACCAGGCTGGCCTTCATCTCACAGAGGTCCACCTGCCTCTGTCTCCTGAGTGTGGGGATTAAAGGTGTGCCTCACCACACTCATTCTAAATACTCTTTTTAAATTATAAAAGCATATTTAGTAGAACATCAGTTAGCCATACCTCTCTCTCATGGACATGTGCATTCATGAAAGGAGGGGAAGACATGATTCATGAAGCAAGGCTCAGTCAACATGGGTGGAATCCAAGGGGCAAATACTTCTCCCTTGCTTTCCCCCGGGGAATTGTCCTGATGCATAATTCAGATCCCAGGAATTAGCTTGATCTTCAAGATTGATAATGGGGGAAGCCAGTATGCCATACGAAAAAGGAGATTCTTTGAAGATAGGAAAGCCAGAAGAACACAGTATGGGAAAGGATCCAGTTCTCCAGGGGCTTGGGAGTGAGGTTGGAAATAGAGCAGATAGCCCTACACCAGCATCCAGAGAGCATGCATTGTCGAGGCAAGTTGGACTTCATGAGTGCAAAGGTGAGCTCACTGCTAAATAAGAGGATGAAGTTCTCTTCTGATGTTTTTCATTAAAAAATTTAGATCAATATTACCAGTTAAGGGTAAGGAGAAGTAAGTGGTTTAACTGAGAATTCAGAAGGCATGTGTCACAGTGGATGAGAAGGGGACGTCTTACAGACAACCACATTCTCCTCTATATCTTTCTCCAAGTAGTACCTGATTCAAAACAAATCTTTTCAAAACTTTTATTGTTTTAAACCCTGTGTTTTTGAAATATAACAGTCTGATGTGGTGGTTCTCAAAAGTATTATTTTTCTGAATCAGAAACATCTCACAAAAATGTTAGGAATGAAAATACAGGGGCCATCCCCCAACCTCCTGGATCAGAAACGGGGGCAAAATGGGACCAGGGATTGGAGTTTAATATAAGAGCAAAAGGCTGAGGCCCAGTGGACCACTGCACACATGTTCTTACTTGCTTAATTTTGATGTGAAACATTTCCACATATTTCAGTTACTAAATTATCTTTTAAATAAAATGATACAAGTTAAACCCAAATTCTTATTCTAGGTACATTACTACTTAGAACTAGTCATTTTCCTTAATCATAAATCTAAAATAGCTAAATAACAATTATGACCTCTTTTCAACCTCAGCTGTTTTAATTAATATGATCTGAGTTTGAAGGTTAACAAAAATTCTTATAAAGCACAAATACAAATTTTGTTCCTACATCTATTACCCAATGGGCAGTTTCATTTATTTCCTTATTGCATTTTATTTTATTTTGTTGTTGTGGGTGGTGGTGGTCTTTTTTGAGACAGGGTCCCCCTGTAGCCTCAGCTGTCCCGGAACTTGCTCTGTAGACCAGGCTGGCCTTGAACTCACAAGGATCCACCTGCCTCTGCCTCCCAAATGCTAGGATTAATGGCGTGTGCCACCACACCCGGCTCCTTATTGCATTTTAAAGGACTGTTGGTTTCCATTAGATCACAACATTGAAATTAATCCAGATGTTAGAAACCTTGTTTCTCCAGGTTCAACATTTGGTATCTTAGGTTAGAATTAAAATGAATTTATTTAGAAATTATGATACCAAATATTGCCCCCCTCCATTATCTTAGTTTGAATAAACTAAACTAATCATTTTCCATGTATCTTCTGTGTAACTACTAAGATTAAGAGCAGAAACATTATCTCAAGAATTAAACACAAAGAACTGACTGAAACAGTGAACTTCTGCTCAAAACAGTCAACTTCCTCATGGAGAATATTGAGAAAGACTGAGAAAAAGATGAAAAGCATGTTTGGCAGAATGCATGAGCTCTGGCGAGGTGGGAGAATGGGCGGGAACATGGGTCTAGATTTGTTAAAAAAATAAAAATAAATTTATGAAAAAAAAGAATTAAACACATTGGGAAAATGATAGGAGCTGGAGAGATGGCTCAGAGGGGGAAGTGCTTGTCATGTAAGCCTGGGAACTGGAGTTCTGCTCCCTGTCACCCACAGGAAAGCCTAGGTACAGCAGTAGTGCATGTTTGAAATCCCAGTGCTGGAGACACGCACACAGGAGGATCCCTGGGCTCCGTAGCCAGTCTAGCTGAATCTGCTCTGCAAGATACTCCAGATTTGTTGAGAGACCCGGTTCAAACAATAAGCTGGAGAAGCCATAGAGGGAGACACATGACATCAACCTCTGACCTCCATATATGGGAATACGTACACACACCCACAAAATAAATTTACTATAGGAAGGGTATTTTAGCACTGAAGGATGTGTTAAAAATAATCTTTATCTCAAAGGTAGTGGTGGGGCCTGGAGTGCCAGGCAGGAGTTGGAAGTAATGCAGGGGACCCCTAGGGGGAGCCACAGGCCCGGTTCGCAGGCCCTGGAAGACAATGTTCCTGAAGTGCTATTTAACAAGGAGCTTGAGAGAAGTCTGTGGTCACCCTGGGTGCACCCAATAGTCTTCCAGGGGCCCATCAAGATCAACCTGTAGGACTCCACCGGCCAAGAAAAGTTTAAAAGCCTGCGGAATGGCTGCTACATCCAAGCCCAATGTGCCATTATAATGTTTGATGTAAAATCAGGAGGTACTTAGAAGAATGTGCCTAACTGCATGGAGATCGGATACATGTGTGTGAAAACATCCACACTGTATTGTGTGGCAACAAAGTGGATATCAAGGACAAGAAATTGAAGGAAAAATCTCTTGTCTTCCACCCAAACAAGAATCTTAAGTACTACAACATCTCTGCCTAAAGTAACCACAACTTTGAAAAGCCTTTCCTCTGGCTAGCACAAAGCTCACTGTACTGAATCTGTTGCTGCTGGGTCCATAAACACCTCGGGTGGGGGTGTGGCAACAGATCTCCCAGATGAGCTTGACGACCGTGAGAAAGTGAAGCTGGAGCCCTGCGTCAGAAGTCTAGTTTGTTTTATTGTTTTGTTTTATTTGTTTTGGTCTTTTCGAGACAGGGTCTCCCTGTAGTCCCAGCTGTCCTGGAGCTCACTCTGTAGACCAGGCTGGCCTTGAACTCACAAATATCCGACTGCCTCTGCCTCCCAAGTGCTAGGATTAAAGGCGTGCGCCACCACGCCCGGCAGAAGTCTAGTNGAAATCACACAGAGCAATATGAGTGTTCTTTCAGATAGACAGGCATGAAAGTTCTTTCTGAAGATATGATATCTAAGCAGAGACTTGAAGAGAGTGACAGAGTGAATTTTTCAAGAGTAAGGGAGATGGTGCTCTAGGCCATAGAGATATAAGTAAGTACAATATAGCCAAAGTAAAAGCTTGTTTGTAGAAGCTTGTTTGAAGACATGTTCAAATAAAGAAGAAAGAAAAGAAAAAAAGAGCAGAGATGGCAGCATGTTTGGAGCATAATGAGAATGGAGGAAGGTGGTAGGAGATTCATTAAATAAGACAGGCAACTAACTAACCATATAGATCTTCAGAAGAAGCTTATCTTTTACTCTGAGTGAGAAGAAAATAGTAAAGGGGTTGAACAATGGAATAAACTTTCACACTAAAGGTTCTCATTCAACTCTTGAGAAGAAGATATCTATAAGTGTCCCTTAAAACAATCTACTATGTGTGGTGGCCTAAGAACTACTGCTTAACAAAATCTCAATGTCTACATTTTGTGCATAGGGTTTGGAAAATGGGAATGAACATCAAAGCAGAAACAAAGTAGTTGGGAAGCTACTTCAGGTATTCAGATGAAAGTTTAGGATAACATAGATCAGGATGATTTGAGAATGAGAAGCATGAATGAGGATAAGTGTCCTGGCAATACTCTGGGTGCCACTGCAATGATAGTAAAATATCTATCATTCCTCCCGGTTGGTCTTGCCTTCTACACAGCTGAACAAATTGACAAAGTCTTCCACAACTCCACAAGCCCAGAGAAGCTCTTGCAAACAATCAAGAATATTTTCTGGTCCTTATTAAATGTTTCAGATACTAAAAAAAAAAAAAAAAACCTGCTCCCAGCAGGGGGTAGTGGTTCATGCCGTTAATCCCAGCATTCAGGAGGCAGAGCAGATTTCTCTGAGTTCATGGCTAGGCTGATCTGCATAGGCCAGCTGGGGCTACAGGGACACCCTGTCTCAAAAAGACCAAAACAAACAAATGAACAAAAACAGTATAGAATTGGGGACGTGAGGAAGAAGCCTCAACCCTTTGCTGAGGAACAATTGGCTACAGATAGCTACTGAGAGAAGGTAAGTGAGTGTTTAAGGATGTGATGTTAGATAGGTTAACCAGGCTCCAGTGGAAAACTACAAACTGAAAGGCATTTGGGGACACAAATTTTACTCAATAATAATAATAATAATAATAATATACCTATATATGAAAACATGAAATTTAAATTTAGAGATTATTAAAGGGGGTGCAGATAGGAGAGGAAGAATAAATGTGACCAGCATATATTGTATGAATTTTGATAAACTTCAATTTTAAAAGTGAGAAACACCCCGTGATGTGATCAGCTATGAAAAAACTAGAGCTTGAAATTATAGTGATCAGTGACTTTCACTTCCATGCCCTTTGGGGATTGCTGCACCCCAGTCCTTCTGCCTCCTTCGGTGTCTGGTGCCTTCTACAGAGTCATTCGCTAGACAGTTTAGAGATGCCATTGTTATGCCAATCATCGCTTAAAATATATTCAATTCAATTTCCACAAAAATGAACCAAGGAGATAGCTTAGTTTATCAGACAAAAGATAGCTTGCAGTTTTCATTGCAGGACTTGGGACTTTGTTTTATAATGTTCCTGTGATCCTTTCCTCTACTTCATCTTGGCCCAATTGTTTTGAGGAAACACTCTGGTTTAAGTAACTTTAGTTGGGATGCCATAAAGCAATATCAGTAATATTCAAGAAAATACTTCCATGGTGGATTGGAGGAGTAGTGTGGAATGTAAATTAAATAAAATTTGATACTTCTTAATAAATATTGAAGACAGATTGGTGGGTTAAAATGGTTTGTTGCTCTCTCAGGATTAAAGAGTGTTTGTTTGAAAATTTCCACAATAAAATGTTAAGACAAAATTCAACCACATTTAATTTAATTTGGAAATTATCGACTTTACTACAGTCCCTGAGGTAATTGTAGACAATACTGCAGTGTTAAGAAACAAAGATTAGGAATTAATGTTGAGGCTTGTGGAGCAAATTTTTAGAGTAAGTTTTTTTTTTTTTTTTTTTTTTTTTTTTTTTTTTTTTTTTTTTTTGTAAATCTGGTTAGCAAGTTGATAGCATAATAATCTTTCCGAGAGATTGATAGGAAAATAACACCAATTTTCTCATCACTTTCAATTTGTGGTAATTATGAATAATTCCAAAGTCTCTCCAAGGTGTTTCTGGGGTGAATTGACATCTTAGCTAAACCCATCCTCATGTATAGCAAGTTTCCATGGGCAACAGCTCAGACTGGAGTTTTGCTGTACATGTTCCACTGGACAAGGAAAGGCCTATTATTAAAAAGTGGTACAATGAGGCAAGGGTGATAGAGAAATACACCAATTATGTATGAACTCTCAAAACTTTGGCGGATATGCTGCACAAGCGTAACACAATGAAACTCGGGAATTATTGGGCTGCATTCTGATTCAAGTCCGCTTACTTGTGTCCTTTCTGTCTCTGACTTTTCGCTTTTCAATTTATAAAATGGCAGTGATAACCATATCTCAAGGAGGTGTTGTGAGGGTGGATTATGACTCTTAGGTCACATATCAGGAACCCTTTGTACCATACAAAGATGGAAATTATTTATTTACTCTAACAAGCATCATATATGCTATGTTACTCAAGTTCTGAGGAGCCAAGTTCTAATTCCAAGATGTCACTGGATGTATGTTGTAGAAAAAGAGGCATATTTTTCACACAAATTCCAGCCTTCCTATCAGAGATAAGTGAAGGAAACAAGTTGATTTGAGGTTTATCTACATAGATTCAGAACTGTTGTCTAGATACGCAGCCTTGGGATGGTGTGGTTGTAGTTTTCAGAAAGGGGAAAAAAGTCTTATTTTGAATAGTAAACATCTCTAGATTTCTCAGTCTTGTCACCATATCTACTCACATACATGGGAAGCTGCCTATGAGATGCCTCTCTTTATTCTCTCGATTCCTCTCTCTCCCTTATTCCGTCTCATCCTCTCTTCTCTCATCTCATCTCTCATCTCATCTCTCTCACCTCTCTCGTCCACTCTCCCCTCGCTCTCTCTCTCTTTAATAAAAGACTATCCATATCCTTTACACAGTATGTATTAGAATGACAAAGTTAATGAGACTTTTTTTTTTTTTTTTGTCTTTTTGAGACAGGGTCTCCCTGTAGCTCTGGCTGTCCTGGAACTTACTCTGTAGACCAGACTGGCCTTGAACTCACAGAGATCTGCCTGCCTCTGCCTCCCAAGTGCTAGGATTAAAGGCGTGCACCACCACACCCGGCAATGAGGCTTTTTAAATGAGTTTCTCATGCTGCAGCCTCAGTACCTAAGACTGACTTAGAATTCACTGTTTATTAAATGAGCAAATAATTCCTATGTGAGCACTAAGTCTAGGTTCTGCTATAGATGGTAAGGACAGAGCACGAGCTATCAAATGCTGCCACCAAACTCATATCCTACAACCCAGCTTTTAACATGTGAGTAAAAACTCCATATAGGGTTATGGAGGTCATTAAAAATTTAGCAACAATAAAAGACTTCTGAATGTGCAACCAAAAAAGTAATGTGAAATCAAATGTGTAATTAATTAATCCATGGTTCTTACACGGGAGCTCACCAATGCTGTGTCACGTGACACTCGCTACTCATGCTCTCCAGCTTCCCAATGCCAAAGAAGGTGTCCAGAAACAGCTCGCTCAGCTTTGACGCCACTGTCTGTTATGAATTACAGTGACATTAAGATACAATTTAATTATGGAAAAGGAAGACTTTTAATATTTTCCTATGGCCAGCCTCATCATGTGTCACATTAATATACCCCTGTATGTTCTATAAGAATGTTTGATTTTAAAATTTTCTTTTGGAGTTGCTGACATAAGTTTCATAATAAATCATTAAATGCATTTTCATAATTAAGAGAATTTCCACCACTTTCTGAAATTGTCCCTAATGATTTATTCTACATACTCATACAAAGGCATATCCTCAACACTGAAGATTATAAAATAAAAAAATTAATCAACTCTGCAAAACACTGGAGATGTTTCACATTTGCAGTGTAAAATATTTAGCCAATATTTATTTATGTAAAAACAAATAAGCACATTCATCTCATTAGTATGTAAATTTGCCATCGTCTTTAATAAGTAATAAAATTATATGTATAATAAAATTTGTTTTAGAATAAATTTATTTAATATTCATTAAATATTTGATTTGTATGCCTAATTTGTTTTTAAAATGTTTTATTTATTATTTTTATTTTTATGTGTGTGAGTGTGTTGCTGCTTGTGTAATTGCACCATGTCATGCAATGCCCATGGAGGTCAGAAGAGGATATTGGATTCCCCTAGAACTGGAGTTATAGATGGTTGTTAGCTGTCATGTAGGTGCTGGGAATTGAACCCGGATCCTCTGCAAGAGAAGCCAGTGCTCTTAACCACTGAGCCATCTCTCTAGCCCTTGTATGCTTATTTTGCGTATTGAGCAAAAATTCTGAGGCTAAAAGAGGTTGCAATTGAAAAGAATTTAGGAAGACTTATTCTAGAATACAAATAAGCAATGTTTCCTAGTTTAATGTTTACTTTATGAAGTCCCTACAAACAGTCCCCCATTTTTTCTTAGGTGAGATCTCCTCAAGATCAACTTTCTACATGATTTAATAGGAAATAATCCGTGTTGTCAGAAGTATTTGTCAAATATTTTAATAGTCCCATTTCATTTTCAGCAGAATTTTCACTTAATTAATGCACAAAACTAATTTGTCCTCAGGCATTGATATAAGTAAGAATCCCAGCTTCTTTAAACTAATTCAACGACGTTCCCAAAATACTGCTAGGTGAAAAATTATTACATATGCCAGTAAAAAATTAGATGAATCAGACAAATAGAAGAATGTTAAAATAGAACTTGCTATTTAACTTAAAAGTGGTATTTAAATTCAAAAATGTACATAGTCATCATTAAATAAAGATAATATTGTGAATATAGATGGTGCTTAATAATATTACATTAATGCAGTTATCTTTATATATGCATGTATAATAGGCATTGTTTTATACATTATAGATATTTTAACTATTTTGCAAACATGGAAATACTACATCTCAATTAAACAGATAAAGAAACCAAGCACATATAGAATTAAATTATATGCTTAGTATGTGCCTTCTCTTCAGTAATTAATCAGAGCACAAGCCTAGAGCTTGTGTGCTTACAATCGCTACACTCTGAATTGTAATTCTAAAAATATGTTTGATGCATTTTCTTGTTTGACAGTTTAAATTTCCTGACTGGCAGAAACTGCTCTCCTACAGGCTAGCTAATTATTAAGATGACAAACCCAGCAGGAGGCATGTTTTTGATAATGTAACCTAATCAGTCCTGCTTTATACATGGCGATGGTTAGACCCCCTCATCCAGAAAATACCATTCCTCTGCCCTATTCAGCGCAGGCAATAGCCAAGAGCACACAAAACTGCAGCAGCTGCCCAGTCCTAAACTGATACCCTCCTTGTCTGGCTTTGGTCAGGAGAATCCAGTAAAGACATGTCCTGACCTATTTCTTCTCTCCTGGCCACTTCATGTCTTTATCACCTGCCCGGCTGTGTCCTGCCTGTTTCAAAGACCATTTCCCTGGTCTGACCCTCTGTTGTTTCACATGGCTCCACTTGAGCAATCATCCCGTATACAAATACAAGACATGGGGGCTGGAGAGAGAGTTTAGCAGTTCCGAGCACTGGTTGTTCTTTCAGAGGTTTCAGTTTCCCACACCATGTGGCAGCTAATAGTAATCTGTAACTCCAGCTCCAGGGGATCCAGTGCTCTCTTCTGACCTTCATGGCATGGGCATCACATGGCATGGGTACACTTACATGCAGGCAATACACACATACACATAAAATACAAATAATAAATAAAATATTAAAAAACATAAGACATATCGTGTGCTCTCTGAGATCAATAGAAATTCCATATACATACACAGAACAAAAAATACAAAGGAAATTCAGTGCATTTTAACAATAACAGAACAAAACAAAAGTTCTTTGTCTGATAATGGCTGCTTGCTAGAACTGGTTTTATATCCATTCGTATAGTATATGTAAGTGGCTTTGTAAACTTTCTCAGATTGAAATTTTTGCTTCATTTAGTAAGTTTACTTCAAAAGTTGTATTGACTAGTTTTTTTTTTCTTTTTTCTTTTTAATATAATGCTTTTATTGATGTTTTGTGTATTTCAGACATCATTTTTCACTTCAATTTAGACATATTCCCCTTTCCGTTCCCCCCACCCCACCCCAGACCATGCATTCTGCCATAAATGTCCTGTGTCTTTCTCTCAGTCTTTCTTTAGTTGTTATTAAACTTTTTCCATAGATCATACATCATTTCTCAATCAAATCTAGAGTCCCTTCCTTTTCCATGTCCTCTACCCCACCCGAGTCCCTGCACTCTGCCATACATGTCCTGCATCTTTTTTTGAGTCTTTCCTGAGTTTTTTTTCAGTTCTTTTGTTGTTATTCTCTCCAACTTGTATTTCTTCAGTATACACACACACACACACACACACACATATAGTTATATATATATATATATATACTTACATACACACAGCACTTGAATTGGAGGATTGTTTTTCTTAAAAAATGTCATGTTTTCCAAAGGAAGTGCTCGAAGTTTCCTCCTTGGCCATCCCAAACAACCATCAATTCTGCACTTTTGCTCCACATTGGGGTCTTTCTCTCCCATGGTTCCCCAAATGAAGTCCAGTAAGCACACGTCCTTTCTTCATCCCCCTGTACTGGCCTCCATGACACAGCCCAGGTAGTCCAACAATGGCAGTCTATATTCTGATGAGGCTGAAATCCCCTTAGCTGCTTAGTCCACAAGCTGGGTATCTCAGTAGTCCCCATCTGGCATTGAAGGTTTGGAAGAGTCTTGGAGAGACATGAGTCTTCACTCCATATTGGAGGGTTAAAAAGCTGTGTCTCATGTCTTTGAGGAATGCCAAAAGTGGCCACAGAGTAGATGCACTTGCCAGTAAGAATTGAAGACAGGCCAAACAACAGTACTCTCTCTTTTTTCTTTTTGTCTTTTTACTAAGATCTTAAGTGAAGTAACACAACCCCAGAAAAACAAAAGACGAATAGTATCCCTCATCTGTGGATGCTAGTACCAAGTACCTAGTTGTAAGACAAACTGAGCAACATTAATGTTATATTCCCCATGAGCTAACGACAACTGTGCTCTTGCATTGTGAATCCCTAAACAGGTTCTAGAGCTGACCTAACATTTATTTTCTTCACACCTTAGGTTTTCGGTACATGTTGGAGGGTATGTGTGCATCTTTTTACAGTAATATGGGATTAAAATGGAAAGATGTGAATCAAGAAATATGATATGAAAATAACATAGTTTGTTTCCAAAGGATACAATTTTAATATAGGTGCAATGTAATAGGCTGGTGCAACTTAGCCTTTCTGGGTGCTTAAGGACCATACTTAATGCCCATACCAATTTGGCTGAGGTACCTAAGGGATAACTTTGTTCCTTGCCCTCAGAGGTCAACCAAGTCTTAGAGGATTATGCATGGGGACATCTCTTGAAATGTCCTTCAAATGTGTGTCACCAGTCTTCCTGTTCATAGAGGTCTTGGAGAGCCACTGGTGGGACTTCACCAGTGTCCAGTCTATGAAGAGGAAAGTCTGCTCATGCTTCAGAAAAGGAGCCCTGGTCTATCAAGACCTGATTTTGCCCTCAAGTGGATAGAACTGGTAAATGAAAAGCTGAAAGGAGCAAGGTGCTCCCTCCCTCCTCCCCACCCCCCAAAAACTTCAAGAGACACCTGAGGACCAGATCCTCAACTGACCTTGAGAAAACAAAAACTTTGGTTAATCTGGGCTAACCGTGTGGTCTTAAGCATCCAAAAGGATATAAATAATTAGGGTTTTTTTTTGGGGGGGGTCTCTCTGTAGCCTCAGCTGTCCTGGAACTCGCTCTGAAGACCAGGCTAGCCTTGAACTCATAGAGATCCACCTGCCTCTGCCTCCCAAGTTCTAGGATTAAAGGGGTGCACTACCATGCCCGGCAGTTGACACAAACAACAGCAGGTTGGATTGGAAAGAGAGAACCTCAACTGAGAAACACCCTCCATACCAGTGGCCTGTTTGTAAGACATTTTCTTCATTGTTAATTGGTGTAGGAGTACACAGCCCACTGTCTTCAGTGCATTCCTGGACAGGTGGGCCTGGGAGAGATAAGAAAGGCAGCTGAGCAAGCCAGGGGAAGAGAACCAATGAGCAGCATTCTTTGATGGTCTCTGCTTTAGTTCTTGACTCCAGGTTCCTGCTCTGAGTTCCTTCCCTGGATTTCCATGCTGAAAGACTCAAAACCATAACAAGACCCTTTACCCCCTCCAGTTGCTCTTGGTCCATGTTTTGCTATAGAAACTGTAAAGGAACTAAAACAAAAGTCATATGTACAATACAGAGAAATTCATAGAGATTTTATTGAACATGTTTTCCATGTGCACACTAAGAACCAGGAGCTCCTTAACTCAATAGGACATCACCAAATTAGCTTTAGTCCCTGTCATTTATGGAGTGGAAACAGAGACCTAAGAGTCACATCATTTGCTCATATTCCTCAGTGAGTGGAACTCCCAGAATTTCTTCTGGCTCCAAGAGCTTCCTGGTCCATGAACTGTTCTCTGCTCTACTAAATCTTCCTAAATTTAAATTGTCTGGAGTTTTTCTTTGAATAAGAATGCATGGAATACCTTAAAATGTGCAGAACAAGGATACTGTCAGTTGTCTAAGATGTTTTATTTCTTTTCATAATAGTTAGGCTTCTACTCTGGCACTCAGAAAGCTCTGAAAAATCTTATAGACTTAAAGCTCATATCTCGTATCTGTATCTATTCTGCTAGAATATAAATTGTAGGAAGGCAGGGATCCTTGTTCTGTCCACTGATGATCACAGGTGATGCTTTGATACTGCGCTTGGGCAACATCTTAAATAAGTGCTAGGCATCAATTTCTACATCTGTCTCATTAAGGCATCTTGAGGGTGGGTAAACAAAACATCAATAGCTTTTTAGTACTTGGTACTGGGCAGAGTTAAGAGTCCTTTCCGGGCCTGCCTTTTACACATTGAAAAATAAAATCCTTTCTCCTCCTTTTTTCAAGGTTTTATCCACTGAACAACCACTTTTTATTAGTGAATGTCTCTTAATTGTTTCAAGGTCATTTATTCATCTGATTAAAATGTGAGGGTCAGCTTCTCAGAAAACACATATACTCATAGACATCAATTTTGCATTTGATTATAGGGGTCTCACTAAGCCTCCAAATCCATGAACCACTGAGCCAGTGTTAAGAAGTTATGATTTCAAAGTATGAACTATCATACACAGCTGTTAGAGTTTCACGTCTATACCACAGCCCCGCCCAAGCATGCATACACCAGAAATTGCCCTCATTTACTTCAATCCCATTTTACCAGGCATTTTGAGGAATATGGCTAAGGTATCTTCTTTAAGAAAATAAAATTACTTGAAGCATATTTCAACTTGGATAGCTAAGTAGATTGGAAGCAGTAACAACGTTTACTGTTAAAACATTCATAGCTCCTCTAGTTGATGGAAGATTTGTTGTTGTCAAGTATGAAACTGATATTGTTGTAGAAAGAGCTGTTTCTCTTATATGGAGCCATTTAGCTTGAAGCTGTTTCCCTTAAATCTCCTTTGTGTGTTGCCTGTAAATATATCTGGTGTGATTCTAAATTGGCACTGCATCTGATCTTCCTAATAATCACAATAAAAACAACACGGTTACAATACAATAGGGCGCTCATGTTTGTAAAAAGTAGATTGATATCTCCATAGTAATTCTCTCCCACGTTTCAATGTTCAAATGTCCCACCCTGTAATGGTAAAGTGAAAATCTTTGACTTATTAATGCAGTCCCCCTTTTCCTTGTTTATTTTATTCCTTTTGCCTTCTTGTATTTTCTCCCATTGCCCCACATTATTTTCACATATCTCTTTTCCTGCTTTGATATGTTTATCACACCTCTCAAGCCTCTGATGTGATTTCTTTTGTGTTCATTTTCCAAACAGCAAGCATTTTACTGATACACCTATGTATACAGTGTGTGTCCAATCATCTTAATACCAGTTTAACCGGCAAGGCGACACTCTGTTCATGAAGTCAGATGGTCATGTTGCCAGGACAACAGCAAATGTGATCAAACTCAAGTCCTTCCCATGGAACACTACTCAAGTTGTCATGACAACCTGTAAGAATTGATTTAAGTATCATTTCTACATGGAAGATCTGCATGTATTATGGTTAAAATAAGGAAGAATAGATAAAATTCTGTAAGTTTTCACATTTGAGATTAACTTCATGCTCCCAAATTGAAAGTAATCAAATGTGACAGCAGCTTAAAACATGAGAATTTTATCATCCTGGTGAAAAGATGAAATTACATGGGTGAAGGGGAAGATACAAAGGAACACATGACTGATTATGATATTTTAAAAGCAACATGATAATCTTTTGATTGCTTTCATCTCTGTTAATATTTCAAGTTGGAATTATAATGTTAGGATCTGTAGGTCTCTATTATCTATGGGGATTTTGGTAGAGTAAGTACTGAATTAGTTTGCTTTTAATGCTGCCACCATTTTCCAATAATTAGTCCATAGAACAATAATTAGCCAATAGAACAGAGTGAATGCATACTGAATTATGGCTAAAGTAAAAGTTATATAGTATAGTCACCCTCTTAAAACAAGGTTTTCTAGCTATCCTTTCTAGCATATATTATGCACAACAGTTCTTTGTAAAATATCAATATGACTGGGCTTTCCCTTTTCATTTTTCTAGTTTCATAAATCCTAAATTAATCCCATTTCTCATCCCTGGACACCAACTCTTTACCAGTGATATGGAATAATTCAAATACTATCCAGTGTATTTGTGAATCCAACTCAACAAACAAGATTTCAGAGGAGAGTTTAGTACATCCATGGACCAGCAGCAGAAAGCTCGAACACATACCTGAAATTGTATGCAAAAATTTATGTACATGTTCCTATGTGTATTTTCATTGAAAAAAGAGCTCACAACATTGTAGAATAAACAAAAGTATTACCAAACATATAAAGAATCATTGCTTTTGGGGGCTGGTAAAATACCTCAATCAGTAAATTAGTTGATTGCTGAAAATCACATAAAAATAAATAAATAAATGTTGGATGTGGTGCTTTGCTCTTGAATCCCAGCATTGGGGAGGTTAACTATACAACAAACATGTTGAAGTTTCCAGCACAAGTAAATAACTAAAATTATGTGGAGCTTGATGATGGAAGTTTAAGGATCCTTCCCAAACCCTTGGCATTGTTAGCATAAGCGTTTGCTCTGTCTCAAAACCTTCTACATGCAAACATTGTGTTAGGGCCAGTAATATGAACAGTTGCCAAGTATGTTACAAAAGGCAGTGTGAGCCAGCATTGGAGAACACTGAGAACACTACTTACTAAGTAGGGCTAGGCAAGTTTGACCTTGTGACAGTCAGCACATATCAAGTGACTGAGTCAGGAACTGAGTCAGACTAAATTAGTTCACAGTCTGGAAATCCCTGAAGAGGAGACAGATGAAGAAAACACAGTAAATGTGCCAAAGTGTTCCAGTGCAGGCAAGACAGTTCAAGGTAGCCTGAGCTGAGATAGATAAACACCTGGGACAGACATGGTGGCCCACACCTTTGATCCTAACACTCCAGAAAGAGAGGCAGCCAGCCGAGCTCTGTAAGACTGAGTCCAGTCTGATCTACATACCAAGATGCAGGCCAGGTGAAACTACAGGGAGACCATGTATCAACAAAACAAAATCAACCAACATGTAGATATACAATAGATAGATAGATAGATAGATAGATAGATAGATAGATGATTGATAAAAGATAGATAGATAGATAGATACATAGATAGATGATAGATAGATAGATAGATAGATAGATAGATAGATAGATAGATAGTCAAGTTGACTGTGTTTGGAAAGTGAGAAAATCAAAGCAGAGAAAGCCAAGGAAGTAGAACCACAAACACTGGAACAGGATCCAGAACAGGAGTAAACAGGGGAAGCAAGTGTCTGTACTCAATCTGGAGGTTAACTAAGGACCACTGCAGTCATTTTAATGGGGAAATAGCTGTAAGCAAAGGAAGCATCTCCTGGCCATGCCTCATGTTAAAGGAACCACTTTACAAAAGTGAATGAGGTTCCCACAAAATTCTATCATTGCCCTGATTATCAGGAAACTAGTTTCAGAGACATACACATAAAAATTCAAACTAAAATGTTATTACTATGCTTATACTACATATTAAGCTTTGGAGAAGATGCAGATAAAATTATCATGGAAATTGTCTTAAAGGTGTAGTGATAGTCTAATAAAAGATTAAGACTAACAAAGACTAAGTTCCCAGTTAAAGGAAAAATGACAAGTAAGTGGACATTAACTATGAGGCCAGGTCTGAACTGATAGCTTGTGAAGTGCTGTAGGACTAGGCTGACACTTAGATCAAACTAGAACATGAAGTTAATCATTCAAAGCTAATATTTCTAGGAAAAGCCTTGCAATTACAGATAGAGCCCTGGAAAGATGGAAAACATTGCCCATGGAGTCAGCACTGCTGACGGGTCATCCCCGCCACAAGTGCACCAAGGACAATGACACTGCAGCACAAAGAGCGAATGTGTTCATTAGTTTATCTCCTGTACGAACATTCTTACAGACTGGTAGTGTTAATACAAGTGCTAGAGTGCAAGCATACCTGTGTAAGTCTGAGGTCAGTCCCAATACTGACAGAAATACAGAAATTGGTGGTCTTCCTTAAATATCTCTATTGCTACTGCTTTTCATAAATGCTAATTTAAAGATTTTATATGTCCTTAACTGTATATTTGTTGCCATCTGCATTTCATTTCTCATGTAGAAAATTTTCACCTTGAAAATGGACAAATTAGTGTTCTCCCTTACTAATTTTCTCTTCCAGAAGGAGACTACCTTTTCATTCATCAGGAAACAAACACAAAATATGAATACAATTCAAATTGACCATTTAAAATTTTTAATATGTAGGGGCTGGAGAGATGGCCTAGGGGTTGAGTGCCAACCACTCTTGCAGAGGATCCGGCTTCGATCCCCAGCACCCACATGGCGCCTGAGAACTGTCTTTAACTCCAATTCCAGGGGAATCCGGCACCCTCTTCTGACATGGGTGCACAAACCTACATGCAGACAGTACATTCATACACAAAAAATAATAAATAAAATAAAATAAATAATATGTAAATAAGCCATAAATTATAGACCATATGTTTGATATTCTACTTGTTTAGACTTTACTAATCAACATACACTATATAGTGAAGACATGTTAAATGTTAATATTTTACAGTTTGCAAGTGATTGTAAAGCATATTCTAATGGAATTGGTTTTACCACATGGTCTTCAGAGACTCTGAGTTAGCTACTCAGGAAATCCATGAATCAGAATGTATAGGAGTGGAAAAGGAGAATTATGAAAACTGAAAAAAGCAAGAACATTTCAGAAGATATAACTATATATTTAAAAGATTAAATATGTCAAAAAAAGAAAGAAAATTAAACACATCAACCAAAAATTCTTGAAAATTATAAAAAAGGTTGGATGATAAGTAAATATATAGATGATAAGTAGATAGATAGATAGATAGATAGATAGATAGATAGATAGATAGATAGACAGATAGACAGATAGGCAACTTGAGTGTTTGGAAAGTGAGAAAATCAGAGCAGAGAAAGCCAAGGGATTAGGGTTGGGGGAATCATATGGCGATTACATGATTCCAATGAAATGACTGAAGTCCACTGTCAAGTAACCTGGGTGTTCTCAGGAGAGGTCAAATGATATATCCATGTGCCTTCACAGCCTGTCCATCATTCTCTTGCATGGTCTTAGTCCTTGTGTGTGCTGCTATAACCAAATACCTGAGATTAGGTTTTATATATAAAGTTCAGAAAATTGCTTCTTACAGAAATGAAAGGTGAAAGCTCACGATCAAGACTCTTGTAGGTTCAGTTGCCAGTTAGGGCTGTCCTCTATTTCCAAGATGGTGTCTTATGGCTAGATCTTCTAAAGCAGAGGAGCACTAGATCCTCATGTTAAAAGAAAGGGCTGGCCAGCCAACTAGGAAGGCACTTATACAAAGGCCTTAATTCCATGTATGAGGGAGTACCTTAATGACCTAGTCACCTCGCAAAGACTTCATCTCTCATTTTGGCTATTCAGGCTCAGTACTTGGCCATTCAGCTCAGTACTTGAATTCTGGAAGGTGTGAATTTAAATTATCACACTCAGGCTGGCCATTTTAATTTTTATATAATTTTATCCTTTTCGATGTATTATTAGTTTATGTCCATGATGATCTATTGATCAAAAAATAAAGCAAGTTGTTGGGTTACAATCAATTAATAATGATTACAGGAAATGATAGTTTCACAAATTTAAGTTGATCTACCTTTTCTTTGTTTATTTTTTATTTTGTGAGACATAGTCTCCTTAGAAACCCCAGCTGGCCTGGATCTCAGAGACATCCACTGCCTCTGCCTCCTGAATGATGATGGTATTAAAGGTGTGCATCACCATCCCTGGATAATTGTATATTGTTTAATAAATACAACAATCAGCTTGTGTGGTAGTGTGCTCTTTTAATGCCAGCACTTGGGAGGCAGAAATAGGTGGATCTCTCTGAGATCAATCCCAGCCTGATCTACAGTGAGTTCTAGGCCAGCTTGACTATAGGGAGACCCTGTCTCAAAAATAATAATAAATACACATTTATACATATACATATATTTATACATATACATATATATATACAGACACACACACAAAATTAATGACTATTATACCTTAGGTATTATATCACATATTGAGACTAGAATGAGCAAAACAGATATAATTTTTATTTCCTGGTCTTGTAGATTAGTTGGCAAAATAAACATAAACATACACAAATAAACATAAAAGTTGAATCTTATAATCACCAAAAGGGAAAAAAGGTAGAGGAAAAGCAGGGTGTCAGGTGAGCCTTGTCTGCACTTTAAAAAAAGAATATTTTATGACATTAATCTGATGGAACGTTTGGAAGATTCCAGAAAAAAAAAAAAAGGAAAATAAGATTGGTGTAATTGAGAACAAGCAAGGCCATTTGGGTGAGGGCTTGTTGCCCAGAGTGTGGGCAGTGACGGATCACATTCCTCCTAAAGATTTCGGTTTCTACTCCAAATGCAGTTGGAGGGAATTGGCTTGCAGTTTCAGTCATTACTATAAGTTCCATGTGGAAATGATGAAAGGCTATTGAGAATGGGAATGAAGACAGTGGTTCAGGGGTGTTGCTGGAATTCTTATCCTGAACCATGCTATGGGCAAGTCTACAGGAGGACATGGACTATGGGGGGGGGGGTGGTAAAAGAGGGAAGATGAACATCTGAGACTGTTCTGACAGTAAACGGGACTGCATCTGCTCATGGGCTGGATGAATATGAGTAAAGAGAGGGTTGAAAAGGCAAACTGTCTTTTTACTGAATAACTCTTGCACAAAATAGAATTTTTGAAGGAATGCTCTTTCTCACTAAATCAATGTATACATAATTTGATGAGGTAATGAGAATAAGGAAGTAGGGTTTTGACAGACATTTAGTTTGCTAAGCCTGCTAAAACTCAATATGGTTGTTAGAAATATAACTGGAACTCAGAAAATAGAACCCCCAAAATTAATAAAAAAATTAGATAAAAACAGATAAAAATGGAATTGAAAGCCATTGCATACACAGGGCAGAGAACAGTTGAGGCTGTTTCTAGAGTACTAGAAAGCAAGGAGGGACTAGGAAAGCAAAGGACGAGGAGGTGGAAACACCCTCAACAGGAAGCTGAGTGGTGTGAAAACACAGAAGCTAACTGTGCTCAAAGATGCCACACTGAGCAGATTTAAAGCCCATCAGATCTGTTTGCAGAGATGATGGTGACTTATCAGTAAGTAAGAGCTACAGAATGATAGAAGCTAAAGAGAAGATAGTGTGTGCAGGCAACACACGAGGAAGCTGAACAATCAGCATAGGGTAGGCAAGTGGAACTCAAACATCTGCAAGGCTGGTTAGAACTGCATGACTCTGATAACAATTCCTACCTAGCAAATACAAGAATTTCTAGAACTCTAAAATTCAAATGTTAATAGGAGACAATTTAAGAATTTGTATGTGAGATTCTCTTTCATTAGAACAGCAGAATAACTTTCCCTAGAAACCACTCAGATTATGCTATTTAAGAACAAATCTCTCCAGGTGTGGTGATGCATGCCTTTAATCCCAGGATTTAAGAGGCAGAGGCAGGTGGATCTCTGTGAGTTCAAGGTCAGCCTAATCTACAGAGCAAGTTCCAAGCCAGCTAGCTGACACTGACACTACAGGGAGAACTTCTCTCCAAAAAAAAAAAAAAAAAAAGAACAAATCTCAGCAAAACAATAATAATAATAATAATAATAATAATAATAATCATGCCAGGCCTGGTGGCACATTTATATAATCCAGCACTCAGGAGAGAGGCAGAGGCATACTGATAACTGTAAGATAGAGAGAGAACAGCTTGATCTACATAAAGAGTTTCCAGGCCAGCTGTGACTAACAGGGAGGTCCTGCCTCAAAAACAGAACAAATCTCAGGTAAAGCTTAAAACATATAAACATATTTATGTTCTAAAACAGAAAATAAAATATTTCAAGACATCAAGTCATGAGTGCCATCTTTTCTCCTATTATATTTAAATGATTAAAAGTCACAAATAGTGCAGGAGCAGAAACAAAATTACTGGAGCAGAGCAGAGCAGAGCTCCCTGTCTGCTTGGGAAGTTTTCTGCATTCCATCATGCAAGAGAGAAACAGCCTTACTGAATTTCTGAGTCTTCTTTACCAGCATAGACTAGGGCAACTAACAGAACTAAAGACAAAGTGGCACTTATTTACACTCATTTGTTTAACATTATCAAATCAAAGTATCTGAATTATTTGTATAACTCCAAAGAGAGTATTTATGAGATGGATATTACCATAAAAGGTGTCAAGAAAAAGACTGGGAAATCTAAGTCTGGAAGAGACACCACAACTTCTAAGGCCAGGATTTTAGAGAGTCCCTGGCTTCTGTTCTTCCTTGCTTCCTCTCCTCAATGTTCTTTCCTATTTTTCCTTCATAAGTTCATTTTATTTGTTTACTTAACAACCCCCCAAATGTACCCATTGTATCTGATTTTTATGATAATAAAAAGAAGGACAGCTAGCATTCCAGTTCCCTTTCTGTTGCTGTGATAAATACCCGGATAAAAGCAACTTTAAGAGAGAAAGGGTTGGGGCTGGAGAGATGGCTCAGCGGTTAGGAGCACCGACTGCTCTTGCAGAGGACCCAGGTTCAATTCCCAGCACCCACATGGTGGTTAAGAACGATCTTTAACTCCGGTTCCAGGGGAATCCCACGCCCACTTCTGACCTCCGAGACATTGCACGACACGGGTGCACCAACCTACATGCAGACAGTACACTCATACACATTAAAAAAAAACAATAAAAAATAAAAATTTTAAAAATAATTAAAAAACAAAAGCAATATTAAAGAGAGAGAGAGAGAGAGAGAGAGAGAGAGAGAGAGAAAGGGTTTATTCACCTTACACTTCCAAATTGCAGTCATCATTACAGAGAAGTCACGGCAGGAACGTGAGGCAGCTAGTCACAGCCACAGTCAAGACCTGACAGAGAAAATGGATGGATGGATACTTGACTACTTGCATTTAGTGTTCTCTCTACACTTACACAATCCAGGACTCAACCCAGGGGATGGTGCTTTCTGTGCGGTGCAGCCCTACCCATGATAATTAATATAATCAATACAATATCCTTCAAACATTCCCACAAGCCAATCTCATCTAGACAATTCCTCATTGAAACTCTCTTCTCAGGTCATTATAAGTTTTATGGAGTTGAAAAAAAAAAATCTAACCATCACAATGAAAATTTCTTCAAATACTAGTCCTTAGGGAAAACGAACCTTAAGAAATTGAGTAACCATAACTGAATTAATTTCTAACATCCTTCACACATAACAAAAATATACAAAGTGGAGACTATAAGAAATTAGCCAGCTACTGAAGTGACTCTGAGAAGGAACCAGTTGAATTGACCATTAACATTATAAATGTGTATTTTAATTTACTTCAAACTAGTTAATTTATACAACAATATTATAATACATACCTCCAACTTAAATATTTCATTTACATGAAAAAAATAAAGCTTTAATCTGAACAATCTCTAGTTAGTCTTACTTTGTCACATTTCAGTCAAAGTAATGGTAATTCTACAAGCAAGAATAGACCAAACAGAATCACATTTTATATGAGTTCTTCTAATGATAGTTTTATTAAATAATACCAAAATCTGGCTTAAAGGTAACTGTATGAAAAACCTTTATTGTGTACTTTTATAATAGAGAGAAATTCTTGGTGATGTACCTGGAAGAATTAATGACTTTATCTTATATTTGGCCTGAATGCAGAAAATCTGCGCGCGCACACTCACACAGATGCATGCACACTCAGAGAGAGAATAAAAAGCAAAGAAATAAATAAATAAGTTAGTATACTTAATTACAGCACTGAACCTTAACAAAACAGAAGAGAATGCCTTCTACATGTCAGCACCAGAGAATACCACTTTTTACCCAGAAGTATGACTGGATAATTTGATTTGGCATCTCCATGTCAGATTTTCTTATTGTCAAGTTCTATTGTGTAAGAAGGAATATGTAGACTGGTTTTGATTTGCTTTTTGAATAATTTTATAACAAGACAAACATTTTATTTTTTAATTTTTTATTCATTTATCTTTTATCTGTATGAATGTATCATCTGCATGTAGTTTGGTTCACCATGTCATGCAATGCCGTGGAGGTCAGAAGAGGGTGTCGGATTCCCCTGGAACTGGAGCTAAAGATGGTTCTTAACCACCATGTGGGCACTGAGGATCGAAAGGACAAATATTTCATTAAAAAGTATTATATATTAAAGCACAACTGACAGGCTTTGCTTCCCACTGGTAGGTATTAATTAATGGTGCAAAGGCGCAACAGATTGTGGTTGTGCTTGTTATTGAGGCAGGGTCTCCCCGTAGCCCCAGCTGGCCTGGAATTGACTCTGTAGTTCAGGCTGAACTTTATCTCCTAGAGATCCACCTGTCTCTGTTTCAACGTGCTGGGATTAAAGGTATGGTGTGCATCTGAGTTAATTGGTGATACAAATTGCTGTTGTCCACATTAGCTTTAATTAAAAACTGTATAACAATTACTTTGGGATTGGTATAAACAAATGTTCTCTATAATTTTGCTGTCATATAGTATCACCTGGTAGCAATCTCTTTCACCTATAGGATGATTTAATTTAAAAATAAAGTTTGTTTCCCAAGTTAATCACATACAGTAACCCAAAACAGAGTGGGTGAACTTGATGAAATCTGTGCCTTGATTCCACCCTATAGGTATATATAACACAACTGCTTTTTTGAGACTCATGGGTCAAAAATAAAAACCTAAAATAAAAAAGGGGGATATAGATAGATATGAAAACCTTTTGTCAAAAAACCTTGCAATCCAAATCTTAAAACTAACTAAGGGAAAGGATTTGTATGTTCCAACAGGACAGAGTATCACCAACTTAATGGCTGAGAAAGAAAATGCAGCTTTGCAGTGAGTAGGACGTATCAGAAAGTGCCAGCAGAAGTTTTGACTCCTCTGGGCATTGAAGGGAAGAAATGCCTCAGATTGCTGCAGACATCAGGCCCCTCTCTGGATCCTACTAGTAACAACGATTTTTAATGAATCCTAACGAAGCTTACCTTCTAGGTGCCGCGAAGGTTTTAATACAAGAGACTTTCTTAACCCCCCCCAATAGAATAAGGAGAAATATGATGATGATGAGGTCGTTCTCCAGCTGTAGATTGGAGCCAGCTGTTATAGAGGTATTCTCTTCTAAAATCGATAAAACTGCCTTCTTTAATTGACTAATGGACATAGAAACTGTGAAAAGGATTATTCTCTATTCAGAACCAAATATAATGCTAAAGTCTCCCTAAGCTATGCACTTAAGAAAATATATTAATACAGGAGCTCTGACATCAACAATGGATTATTCTACCAAGGATATGTTGGCCAGGGGATCCAAGCCCCCTCAAAAGGTAAAGGCTCCTTGCCTCCAAACTAGGATATCTGCAGGAAGAGAGGCGATAAGGCCCTGCTGTTGAAGACCTGATATAAACATGGGAAAGATGTATGGAGACTGCACTTGCAAGTATACAAATGGTCTCTGGAATGCCAGAGAGTGTTACCAAAAGCCACTAAACCAATAAAGCAAATATAAGTCTCCTTGAGTCAGCAAGACTCCTCCGTCAGCACCAGCTCAGCACCAGCTACACCTCATCTGCCTGGAAACACTGTGCAGCAGTGGCAGCCATATGTCTGTATATCCCAAATCTAATTGGCTATTAGCTCTCTCCTTGGAGGAATAACCCATGACTGATGCCACAAGCTTACATCCTCTAATGGTTAGGAGATATTATAAACCACATGAAGGCCCTGTCATACTTAACAGAAGAAAATGTAATTCATGGATTAACATACCATCCAGACATCTGTGTCTATACCAAAGTAACCTACCATAACAATTAGTACTGTTCAAATACCTATATATCTAATTGCGTGTGCTTCATTAGTAGGATTGAAAGGCTGTATATTATACTGTTTAAATATCTATATATCTAATTGCATGTGCTTCATTAGTAGGATCGAAAGGTTATGCCTGGACAAGCTGGCAGCCCATGAAAGAAAACAGCCAGAATTTACTAGAGACCAAGACAACAGCTCCAGAGAAAGTAGACATTTTTGCTTCTCATCCACCTGTGCCCCTTTTCTAAGCCTAGGGAACAATCTGTGGAAGATGGGGTGCGGTAGAATGTAAGGGCTGCGATTGGGGTGAATGGTGAAACTACAACAATATAGACTGGACACTCATTTGATCAACTTGATTGAACATAAAGCCCCCCCTGCTGGATGGTGGGACCCATGAGCTGTGTGGGTTTGGGCACAACTGCTTGCAAATTGGTTTTACATGAAGGATGCTTGTACTCACAAATTATCACTTATTGTTAAAAAAATGAAAACAAAACAAAACAAAAAAGCAGAGAAAGATGCAGAAAACTTACAGCAGAATGCATGATCTGGGATGGGGAGGGGTGGGGTGGGGGGAAGGGAAGGGGATATATGCCTGAACTGAATTGGAAAATGATGTATGAAATACACAAAGCATCAATAAAAAAAGTAAAAAATAAATAAAAATAAATAAAAATAGAAAAAAAATAAAGGTATGGTGTGAGCCACCATACTGAGCAGAGGAATGGAATTTTAAATGTTACATAAAACTGGGGTATACAAACCTTATTTCTTACTAGTAAATGTAATGAGAATGATTATTGTTATTGTTCCCTGTCTAATGAGAATGTTATTAGAACCTTCCTCAGAATCATCTTGAAATATTTACATTTGAATTCACAAGTTTGCTTCTAACCATTGTTAACATATTTACCTTTTTTAGCTGTCTCCTTTCAGGTGCCATTGGGTCACATGATTTTTACCTTTTGTTACTCTGGGGTGGATTGAAAATACTGAATATTGAGGAAAAGAAACCCATGATTTTTATGGGGCATGCACCTAAGTGATCTAATCTAGAATATACGTGTACATGTTTTATGTGTGGATTTCCAAGGGTATTTTAATTGAGAAAGTTAATGGGTTGTTTAGTAGTTAAGGGGGAAAAAGCTGCAAAGTCAGAAAACTTTCATTCTGAGCTTGCTGAGAATTTGGATGTAAATTATTTCAGATGTCAGAAGTGCATAAAAATGTATTTGACATAGAACAAAAATCAGTCAAGAAAAAAATTGAATTAAATTAAGCACATTAAATTGCATTAGGATTGACAAGAGGGTTATCCTATGCTGTAGTAAACTGCTTTCTAGTGTTCTATGACCTCCTGGATGTACTTGTAAAATGACTGAGGAGCAGGCAGAGTAGTGTGACAGTCTTTCACATTTGCATTAAGACTAAAGACCATAAAAGAAGTTAATGAGAAGGAAATGTTAGAAAAGATTTCAAGGTTATTCTCACATATTCAGGAGAGTATCTATGCACAAGGCTATTTATTTAGCATAGGCCTGTATCTTAAGGACCACCAAACAAGAGTACATATGACCCTGGTTAGATTTTTCCATTAGTCTTGCTTTTTTATTTGTAGCACATAAGAATATTCACCAATATAATTGTTATCCTCTGAGTTTAATTTTCTTTAAATAGGGATATATTTATTCTTATTTGCCATAGGATATAGAGCCTTAGAAATCTAGGATAAAAATGTACAAATACAATCAATTGTTCTTGAGTAATTTTCCAATACACAGATGTATATATGTGTCAAATTTTGGCAGCTTCATTCGGTTTACTTTAATTATTTTACTAATTTCCCTTTAATTCAATAGTCCTGTGGGTTGCAATTGAATTATTCCCACAACAGGCTCATGTTTTCAATGCTTGTTTCCAAAGTGCCAATGCTGTTTTGGGGAAGGTGTGAATCTTTTATAGGGTAGGGGCTAGCTACGTGGTTATCAGAGGCAAGGCTTTTGGAGGTTCTATCCTACCCAGGCCCCCGGGTTTCTGGCTCGCTTTCTACTTCCTTGTCCTCCACACTGAGCAGATGCTGCAGCAAGTTCTCATGGCCTCACATGGAATTATTCTTCCAAGTCTGTGCTGCCATGAGAGTCTGAGATCCTTACGAATAAGTGAAGCAAAATAAGTCTTTCCTTCCTGAAATTGTTTCTTCCAATATTTTTTCACAGTGATGCAAAATTACTACAGAAACTCTTACCAAAGTAGAGTTTTGCTGTAATTAAACCTGTGTGGTTCTTAAACATCTAGAATGGGTTTGTGGGGAGAATGTGGGAAATTTTGAAGATGACTGCTAGAGAACTGTTCTAGATTGCTTATAATTGCTGTGATAGAAACACTGACCAAAACCATCTCAGGAAGATGGTTTTATTTGTCTTACATCTCATGGTTATAGTTCATCATTTAAGGAGCACAAGGTAGGAACTCGGGGCAGGAACCTAGAGGCAGGAGCTGAAGCACAGGCTATAGAAGAATGCTGCTTACTGACTTGTTCCCCTGGCCCATGGTCAGCCTGCTTTCTTATTCAACACAAGACCACCTGCCCAGGGGTGACACCACCCACAGTGGGCCAGCCCCTCCCACATCATTCAACAATACAAAAATGTCCCACAGACTAATAAGGTTTCAGATGAGAACCAAGACACTTCGGGAACAGGACTAGAAGGTATAGATGTATCCTAAGAATCTGGTATTTGAGAGAGGCTGAATTTAAAAAGTAGACTGATTTATCTTGCAGAAATTTCAAAACAGCATAATGTTCAGGCCATGGCATGTGTGATGGTTAATCCTGGGTGTCAACTTGACTGGACTAAGGAACAAATAAGAGAAAAAGGGTCTTCTGATTGGACCGCCTCAACCCGGATGGCCCAAATGTGGGCATTACCTTCTGCTGGCAGGCAGTATTTAAGGCCAGAGCAGAAGGAGCTGGTCCCCTTTTTCTCCTGCAGCTTGCCTCTCTCATCTGGTGAGTTTGTCTTGCTGCTGTGATCAACCTTTCGGATCCCAGCGTGTACTGAGACCGGCAGATCTCCTGGAACCCATTTGGGCCTTCAGCACTGGATTGGGACTACTGAGACATCCAGCCTTGTGGACTGAGCAGTTCCCTGGATTCTTGTCTCGGCCTTTCCAGTGTGGTGCAGCTACTGTTGGAATCCTTGAACTCTGTCATGTGAGCAAATCAATAAATTGTATATAGCTATATATATTCATCCTGTTGCTTCTGTTTCTTTAGAGAACCCTGACTAATACAGATTCTGGTACCAGAAGTGGTTCTAGAGAAACAGAATTGAAAGGATGAATTTCTTTAGTGGGCTTGGTAGCCTCTGGAGCCAGCTCTCCAACCCAATGAAGCCTAGAGTTACTGAAGGCTCTCCTGGTGGCATGAAGAGGAATGATAATCCTTGGTGCAGACTATTTGATCTAATTATGAAGATAGATCCATTTGACTCACCTAACTCACCTCTTGTGAGAAGCAAGGAATTTAGCGACTCTATATATAAAACGTTCGAGAAATTGCAGAAAAATCAGGAAAATAATGATGTTGCCTTGTTGCTCCTAGCATGTCTGGATAAACTGATAGAGGAAAATATGGAGCTCGGTGATAAAAATGACCAGCTCCGGATTCGAAACAACAGTTTAAAGGTTTCCAAGTGTGCTCTGGAAGAGAATCTTCTCTCCAGCAGCCAAAGAGCTAAAGCAGCAGAAAATCAAGCTGGAGCCCTTATTATACGGTTGGCTGATTTACAACGCAAATTTAATTCCCAGCCACGAAAAGTGTCAGCAGTTAAAGTGAGAGCACTGGTGGGGAAAGGGTGGAACCCTGAAACTTGGGATGGAGATGTGTGGGAGAACTATGATGATGAGGATTTTGAACCCTCGGATTCTGAGGGATTTTCTTTATCTGAGGAATTAACCTCCCCACCCTCAGCAGAGAATCCACACCCTGCAGATCCCTCCTCCCCACCCTTGCCTGAGGAAATTAATCCCCCCCTCCCAGTGGGAGCTGATGTCCCTCAGGGCCCAACAATTGTTGCCTCTAGACCTATAACCAGATTGAAGTCTAAGCAAGCCCCTCAAGGTGAGATAGAAAGTGTGGTCCACGAGGAGGTGCGATATACTACTAAAGAAATTAATGAGTTTGCTGATTCATTCCGGCAGAAGCCTAAGGAATATGTGTGGGAATGGATTTTAAGGGTGTGGGATAATGGTGGAAGGAATATAAAATTGGATCATACTGAGTTTATCGATATGAGCCCACTGAGTAGAGATTCTAGGTTTAACATGGAAGCTCGAGCAGTTAAAAAAGGTGTTAAAAGTTTATTTGAATGGTTGGCTGATGTATTTATTAAAACATGGCCTACTAACAGCGAGTTAGAGATGCCTGATATTCCTTGGCTTAGTATTGATGAAGGGATTGTGAGGGTCAGGCAGATGGGCATGCTCGAGTGGATTCGAAGTGTAAAACCACATTCTCCACAATATGAGGACCCAGAGGACATGCCACTCACTGAATTTATAAGATGGAAAGTACTGAGAGAGACACCAGAACATTTGAAGAGCTTTGTTTTTGCTCTATTTCTTATGCCAGATCTTACAGTTAGAGAAGTTGTGGCTCGTTTGCATAAATTAAATGTACACGTAGTAGGTCTAACAGGACCTCAGGGTAGGCGTCAGGTGGCAGCACTGAATCGCAGAAGGCCAGATGAGCGTAGTTACAGTAATTATCATAATGGGTGGCAAAGGCAAAACAATACCTATAATGGCATGACCCGAAATGATCTTTGGAACTGGCTAATTAATCATGGTGTTCCCAGGAACCAAATACATAAGAAGCCTACTAAGTTTTTATTTGATCTGTATAAGCAGAAAAGCTCTAGAACGAATGACAGGAAGTCAACATTTGATTTTAGGAGTAGCGAATCCCGCCCAGTTGACCGGTTTCCAGACTTGAGACAGTTCACAGACCCAGAACCCCTTGAATGAAGGGGTGGCCGGGTTCCAGTGAGGAAGGACCTTGTCACAATACCAAAGAGTTATGCTGTTTGCCTTCCTCCTGTCCTTCCCCAGAGGGACCTGAGGCCTTTTACTAGGGTAACTGTACACTGGGGAAAAGGAAATAATCAGACTTTTCGAGGCCTATTGGATACTGGTTCTGAGTTGACACTGATCCCAGGAGACCCTAAAAAGCATTGTGGCCCTCCGGTTAAAGTAGGGGCCTATGGAGGTCAGGTGATAAATGGAGTTTTGGCTGAAGTCCGACTCACGGTGGGCCCAGTGGGTCCCAGAACGCATCCCGTAGTTATTTCCCCAGTCCCAGAATGTATAATTGGGATAGATATAATTAGAAATTGGCAGAATCCCCACATTGGTTCCCTGATCTGTGGAGTGAGGGCTATTATGGTTGGAAAGGCCAAATGGAAACCATTGGTGTTGCCTCTACCAGGGAAAATAGTGAACCAAAAACAGTATCGTATCCCTGGAGGGATTGCGGAGATTAATGCCACTATCAAGGATTTGAAAGATGCAGGGGTGGTGATTCCTACCACATCTCCATTTAACTCTCCAATTTGGCCTGTGCAAAAGACAGATGGATCATGGAGAATGACAGTTGACTATCGAAAACTCAACCAAGTAGTGACACCAATTGCAGCCGCTGTACCAGATGTGGTGTCCTTACTCGAGCAGATTAATATGTCTCCTGGTACCTGGTATGCAGCTATTGATCTGGCCAATGCTTTTTTCTCAATACCGGTTCATAAGGACCACCAGAAGCAATTTGCTTTCAGCTGGCAAGGCCAACAGTATACCTTTACTGTCTTACCTCAGGGGTATGTTAACTCTCCAGCGTTGTGCCATAACTTAGTTAGAAGGGATCTTGATCGCCTGACTCTTCCACAAAATATCACACTGGTCCACTATATTGATGATGTTATGTTGATTGGACCCAGTGAACAGGAGGTAGCAGCTAGCCTAGACTTGTTGGTAAAGCATATGCGCATGAGAGGATGGGAAATAAATCCAACTAAAATTCAAGGGCCATCTACCTCGGTGAAGTTTCTAGGAGTTCAGTGGTGTGGAGCATGCAGAGACATTCCTTCTAAGGTAAAGAATAAGTTGTTGCACCTGGCCCCTCCCTCCACCAAGAAAGAAGCACAACGTCTGGTGGGTCTTTTTGGATTCTGGAGGCAGCACATTCCTCATCTGGGTGTGTTACTACGACCCATATATCAGGTGACTCGTAAGGCAGCAAACTTTGAGTGGGGCTTGGAACAGGAAAAGGCTCTTCAACAGGTCCAGGCTGCGGTGCAGGCTGCTCTGCCCCTAGGGCCATATGATCCAGCAGACCCAATGGTGCTTGAGGTATCAGTGGCAGATAGAGATGCTGTCTGGAGTCTGTGGCAGGCTCCCATAGGGGAATCACAGCGGAGGCCCTTGGGATTTTGGAGCAAGGCTCTACCTTCATCTGCAAACAACTATTCTCCTTTTGAGAGACAGCTCTTAGCCTGCTATTGGGCCTTAGTGGAAACTGAACGTTTGACAATGGGCCACCAAGTCACCATGCGACCTGAGCTGCCCATCATGAGCTGGGTGTTATCTGACCCACCAGACCATAAAGTAGGACGTGCACAGCAACAGTCCATTGTCAAATGGAAGTGGTACATACGGGACAGGGCCCGGGCAGGCCCTGAGGGCACAAGCAAGCTACATGAAGAAGTTGCCCAAATGCCTATGGTTCCCACTCCTGTTACAATGTCTCCTGGGCTTAAGCATGCACCTATGGCTTCATGGGGTTTGCCCTATGATCAGTTGACTGAGGAAGAGAAGACTAGGGCCTGGTTTACTGATGGTTCTGCACGCTATGCAGGCACCACCCAGAGGTGGACAGCTGCAGCATTACAGCCAATTTCTGAAACAACCCTAAAGGACACTGGTGAAGGAAAGTCTTCACAGTGGGCAGAACTTCGGGCAGTGCACATGGTTGTGCATTTTGCCTGGAAGGAGAAATGGCCAGAGGTTCGATTATATACTGATTCATGGGCTGTAGCCAATGGTTTGGCTGGATGGTCAGGGACTTGGAAGGAGCATGACTGGAAAATTGGTGAGAAAGACATTTGGGGAAGAAGTATGTGGATAGAGCTCTCTGAATGGTCAAAGGATGTGAAGATACTTGTGTCTCATGTAAATGCTCATCAAAAGGTGATCTCAGCAGAGGATGAGTTTAATAATCAAGTAGATCGGATGACTCGTTCTGTGGATAGTCAGCCTCTTTCTCCAGCTATCCCTGTTGTTGCTCAATGGGCCCATGAACAAAGTGGTCATGGTGGCAGAGATGGAGGTTATGCATGGGCTCAACAGCATGGACTCCCACTCACTAAGGCTGATCTGGCTACAGCTGCTGCCGAGTGCCAGATTTGCCAACAGCAGAGACCAACATTGAGCCCCCGATATGGTGCTATTCCCCGGGGTGACCAGCCAGCAACCTGGTGGCAGGTTGACTACATTGGACCACTTCCATCATGGAGGGGACAGCGTTTTGTTCTTACAGGAATAGATACTTATTCTGGTTATGGATTTGCCTTTCCTGCACGTAATGCTTCTGCCAAAACTACCATCCAGGGACTTACGGAATGCCTTATCCACCGTCATGGTATTCCTCACAGCATTGCTTCTGATCAAGGAACTCACTTCACAGCCAAAGAAGTGCGACTGTGGGCCCATGGTCATGGTATCCACTGGTCTTACCATGTTCCCCACCACCCAGAAGCAGCTGGCTTGATAGAACGATGGAATGGCCTCTTGAAGACACAGTTACAGCGCCAATTAGGTAGCAATACCCTGGAGGGCTGGGGCAAGGTTCTCCAGCAAGCAGTATATGCTTTGAATCAGCGTCCACTATATGGTACTGTTTCTCCTATAGCCAGAATTCATGGGTCCAGGAACCAAGGGGTGGAAGTGGGAATGATTCCACTCACTATCACCCCTAGTGACCCAGTAGGAAAATTTTTGCTTCCTGTACCCACGACCTTGCGTTCTGCTGGTCTAGACGTTTTGGCTCCAATGGGGGGAGTGCTTTTGCCAGGAGATACAGCAAACGTTCTATTGAACTGGAAGCTAAGACTTCCCCCTGGCCACTTCGGGCTTCTACTGCCTTTAAGCCAACAGGCTAAGGAAGGAATAACAGTAGTAGGAGGAGTGATTGATCCAGACTACCATGGGGAAATTGGACTTTTTCTCCACAATGGGGGCAAGGAAGATTATGTCTGGAAGGCAGGAGATGCTGTAGGGCGCCTTCTGGTGCTACCATGTCCTATGATTAAGGTCAATGGGAAACTCCAACAACCCAAACCAGACAGGACAATAAATGGCCCAGACCCTTCAGGGATGAAGGTATGGGTCACTCCTCCAGGGAAAGAGCCAAGACCTGCAGAGGTGCTTGCTGATGGCGGAGGAAATACAGAATGGGTAGTAGAAGAAGGTAGTCATAAATATCAGCTGAAGCCACGGGACCAGTTGCAGAAACGTGGATTATAATAGATATTAACCTTCGTCCTATTTGGTTAAGAATGTGCTTGTTTATATATGTATATATATATATGTATATATGTATGTATATTAAGTGGATACTTGTGTTGTTCCCCTTTGAATGTGCAACTGAGATATGTGTTAAGTGTTGTCATATTTAGGTTATTAGATACTGAAGGACTAAGTTCTTCTCAAGGACATTACCACCTACTCTAAGATATAATGCTTTGCTATTGCACATGAGATACTTATAACATGTTAGGTGGAATTATGACCCTGTCATCATTTGCAATTGACATTTAAGCATAACATAAGGAGAGGCTATTTATTGGGTGTCAAGTTGACAAGGGGTGGACGTGTGATGGTTAATCCTGGGTGTCAACTTGACTAGACTAAGGAACAAATAAGAGAAAAAGGGTCTTCTGATTGGACCTCCTCAACCCGGATGGCCCACCCCAAATGTGGGCATTACCTTCTGCTGGCAGGCAGTATTTAAGGCCATAACAGAAGGAGCTGGTCCCCTTTTTCTCCTGCAGCTTGCCTCTCTCATCTGGTGAGTTTGTCTTGCTGCTGTGATCAACCTTTCGGATCCCAGTGTGTACTGAGACCAGCAGATCTCCTGGAACCCATTTGGGCCTTCAGCACTGGATTGTGACTACTGAGATACCCAGCCTTGTGGACTGAGCAGTTCCCTGGATTCTTGTCTCAGCCTTTCCATTGTGGTGCAGCTACTGTTGGAATCCTTGAACTCTGTAACGTGAGCAAATCAATAAATTGTATATAGCTATATATATTCATCCTGTTGCTTCTGTTTCTTTAGAGAACCCTGACTAATACAGCATGTATGGCTGTCTGTTGTTAACTGGGTTTGCAGTGATAAATGGAAACAAAAACTAGCCAAAGGTTTGAAAAGTGAAGTTTGGAAAAGAAAGGAGTTACTTCTCTGTTGTGCATAGAATATCCTCACAAAACACCATGTGCAGAAAGGCTTTATTTTGGCTTAAAAGCCCATCATGAAGGGAGAAATGTGGCATGAGGCCAGCCATTCATGTTCCAGTCACACATAAGAAACACACAGAAAACAGGAAGTGGGGTCAGGCTATAAAACTCTCAAAGCCCAACCGAATCATGTCCTTCCTCTAGTAAGGCTCCACCTCCTAAAGGTTTTATAACATTCCCAAACAGCACCACCAGCTGAGGACAGGTATTTAAATATATGAGCCTATGGGGACATTTTTTTTGTTCAAACCACAATGAGCACAGTTAAAGTTACAGTCAAAGGCAGCTATAGATGTTTGTTTGTGGGATGTTTTTAGACAGTTCTATGAAAAACTATGTAGTAGGAGACATGGAAAAGCTTGTAGCCTTCTCAGTGATAATGATAAAATTGAAGTAACCCAAATGCTTATTAATGAATGGATGAAACAATAAACCATGGCACCTTTAGTTTCATTGTGTAATAGTGAAGATGTTTACATGGCAAATTTGGCCATCAATCTGAATAATATGGGGTTGACTCATGAAACATGTACCATAAGATTTCCTTAAAAATTATTCACGGGGCTGGAGAGATGGCCTAGCAGTTGAGAGCACCGACTGCTCTTGCAGAGGACCCGGGTTTGATCCCCAGCACCCACATGGTGGCTGAGAACTGTCTGTAACTCCAATTCCAGGAGAACTCCAGTTCCAGGGGAATCTGACACCCTCTACTGACCTCCGCCGCATTGCACGACACAGGTCTACAAACCTTCATGCAGACAGTACATTCATACACATAAAAAAAATAAAAATTTTAAAATAACTATAAAAAATTATTCACAAGATAAAACTACATGCCTTCCATACGCCTATTTTAAATAATAAATATATACATAAAATAAAAGCACACAAATAAAAATGGTGTTTCCTTGCATTCAAGGTGATAGGCCAGAGGAAATAGAAGAGAAAAACAGCCAGGCATGGTGGTGCATGCCTTTAATCCTAGCACTTGGGAGACAGAGGCAGGTGGATCTTTGTGAGTTCAAGACCAGCCTGGTCTACATAGTGAGTTCCAGAACAACTGGAGCTACAGGGATACCCTGTCTCAAAAAGACTAAAAAAAAAAAAANGCTCCCCAACTGTAAATTGGAGACAACTATTGTAGAGGTAATCTCTTATAAAACCGGTAAAACTGCTTTCTTTAATTGACTACTAGACATGGGAACTGTGGAAGGGATTACTCTCTGTTCAGAACCAAATATAATACTAAAGTCCTAGGGCTATGCACTCAGGCAAAATATATTAATACAGGAGCTCTGACATCAGCAATGGATTGTTCTACCAGGTGGATGTTGGCCAGGGGATCCAAGGCCCCACAAAAGGTAAGGGCTCCTTGCCTCTAAGTTGGGATACCTACAGGAGGAGAGGCAATAAGACCCTGCTGCCGAAGACCTGACGTTAACATGGGAGGGATGTATTGAGACCACACATGCAAGTGTACAGATGGCCTCTGGAATGCCAGAGAGTGTTACCAAAGGCCACTAAACCAATAAAGCAAATATGGGTCTCCCTGAGTCAAGCAAGACTCCACCGTCAGCACCAGCTACACCTCACCTGCCTGGAAATACTGTGCAGCAGAGGCAGCCATGTGCCTGTATATCCCAAATCTAATTGGCTATTGGCTCTCCCCTTGGAGAAATAACCCATGGCTGATGCCACAAGCTTACATCCTCTACAGGTTAGGAGATGTTATAAGCCACAGTGTATTTCTTATTTTTATATCCTTATTTAAGTTCCTCAGTTCAGGTCTTTGTTTAATGATAATGTTTCTTTAAATTTCTTATATATCATTCTATGTTTCTATAGAAATGTATGGATAACTCCAGAACCTGTACAGATCAGCTGTTAAGAAATATCTTCTACTTTGCTTTCAACTGCTGTGACCAAACACTCTGTCAAATACTAACTTGGACAGAAAAAGTTTTATTTGGCTTATAAGCATAATCCATCATCAAAAGAAGCCAACTCAAGAACTCGGGGCAGTAACCTGGAGCACAGACCATCGAGGAATGTTGCTTACTGGCTTGTTCCCCTAGCCCAGGCTCAGCCTGCTTTCTTATATAATTCAGGACCACCTGCACAGAGGTGGCACTGCCCACAGTAAGTAGACTGGGCCCACCATATCCTTCAACAATCAAAAAAATGCCTTATAGACATCCTACAGGCCAGTCCAATGGAGGAAATTACCCAGTTGAGGCTTCATCAACCCAGGTGTGTCAGACTCACAACAAAAGCTATATAGTACAAAATCTTAAATGAAGAGTGGGTGATATTTATTTTTTTCTTATAGGGTGAAAGCTATGAACAAACTGAAGTATGCAGGGAGACAGTTTTCTCAAAGGCAAGCCAGGCACAACAAAACAGATATTCTATACGGCTATTGGATCAGCCAGAGATGTAATGTCTTGTAAACTACACAGAGCAGGCAAAATACTGTTCCTCAGTGCATCAAGGTGAATTGTACAACGGTTGCATAGGACTATCCTCAGAGTCAGACAGATGTCATCTTCCTGAGCTCCACTCTGCCCAATTGCCAAAGATGATCACAGCTGGGCTTATTGACTGTTGATTCCACCATATAGAATGAGGGGCAGTGAGGGAGGACCCTTACCTGAGTATCCAGCCATACCTTCCAACTCTTGGTGAGCACGTGGCCTGTAAAATAACCCCTCGTCCATCGCTCTGTCTGGTAAGCCCAATAAATCCATTGGTTCCCCAGGGTGAAGTGTGATGGAATCATACTCGATTTGTTGTGGGGACCTTGGGAGAATGGAGTGAACATCATTTATATCCTCCCCCAGAAGGATTTTTAGCAACAGCAGCTCAAAGTAATGGCTTCCCAGAGCCATGATCTGTCATGCACCAAGGTCCCAAGAGAGGAAGGTCAGCTTTCTATGTGCATGTCTTCAAGTGGCTTATGCTGGACTGTAATGCAGCTCTAAGTTTTCAAGTTATTTTAATTCAATTGCTCTAAACTTCAGTTGCATTACAGAATCACTTGAGGCACTTCAAAGATCATAAGTAACTGCCTTCACTCAAGAAAAATGAAATCAAAATTCCTGGTCAAAGATTTCAAAGATCATTATTTTTTTAATTATTTATTTATTTATTTATTTATTTTATATGTATGAATGTGTTGTCTGCATGTAGGTTTGTGCACCCGTGTCGTGCAAAGCCGTGGAGATCAGAAGAGGGTGTCAGATTCCCCTGGAACTGGAGTTACAGACGGTTCTCAGCCGCCATGTGGGTGCTGGGGATCGAACCCGGGTCCTCTTCAAGAGCAGTCGGCACTCTTAAGCGCTAGGCCATCTCTCCAGCCCCAAAGATCATTATTTTCTACTTTTCGTCGTGTAATTCTAATACTCAGTCTACACTGATATGTATTTAAGTATAAGATCAGAAATTAATTAGAAAATGTAAATGTTTTATTGTGGTAAATTTACCTCTCCATACATTCTAATTATATTAGTACCATAGGATTTAGGAAATGTGTCTTTAAACCACAAACTGACCATGAATACATTTCAATAGATTAGTCTATAAAAAGTTCTTGTTTTCTGCAGACAAATGTGTATTCAGCTAAATATGAACTTTCAGCTTACTTTTGCATCTTGGAATAGTCTTAGACACTGTATGTAAATAGGCAACTTCTACTAAGGTATCTCAGAAGAATGTCTGATAAAATGCACAAAATAAGCTGGTACATTTCCTTTGTTCTTATATTTTCTTTGCTTTTTGGAAGAGAATGAAGATAAGATGTGTATAGGTGCCCCAGCCATCCTGAGACTACAATGGTCAAAGCCACTGTTAAATAGTTTAAGAGTCCAAGTTTCTGTTCCCATCATTTGACTGCTATACAAACTCTAGATATGTAGGTTTCAATATCTTGTCATAGAATAAATGCCCTCTACTTTTAAAAGGTATTTTACTTAAGATGTGAATAAAGTGAATGAATTCCTACTTGACATGCACCTTTTAAGAGGTTCTGAAGGCTTTGAAATTCAGTTTAGGGTGATGCAATGCCTTACTATGCCACTATATGAATAATCACAGCTTGACACTTAGCATCCATTTTAATTGCAAGTGAGATATGAGCTGTTCCAAGAACCTCTTCCTTCATATCTATTCTGGACACTATATACCTAACATGAAATGGCGAGTAAAAACCGACCCTTGTCAGAAAATGATTTTTTTACTTTATTACCTCTACCATCCTAAAATAGTACACACAAGCACAAATAGATGTAAACAATTTAATCCTACCTATTGTTTGCAGGATAAATGGGATAAAACTTGCTGCTTTCAATGATTATATACTGTTTACAGAACTTGTTTGATATCCACAACACACACACACACACACACACACACACTCATACATATTATTCAGGGCCATGGGCAAGAAAGGCTCAAGAGGGATTAAAACTGTATATTGAAGATACATGGCCTAGAAACCTTGTTTGCATTATAAGCAAGCTGAGATAGTGTTAAATGACCTTAAAATATAAGATTAACCTTTGGGTTACAAGGCTAGGTAAAATACATTTCTCTAGAATGTGTCCATATTTGTAAAATGTATTCCTCCATCAGTTTGATAAAATAATAGTTCTAAGACTGTAAAAAGTTCAGGAACTGTGAGAAAAGAAGGCATCACACTGTTCCCAGTTATAGAGAAGGACTATGACAATGGCTTCAAAGGCCAGCTGTCTTCACTGAAGACATATACTCAAGAAATTCAACATTTCTATGGCTATATACATGGTACAGAAGATTCAGTGATCTCTAATGGGTTGTTAAATTGAAGCAGGAGCCTCTAAAGGGAAAATTGTGTTATAACCACTCCAAGGCTTTCAGAGCTCTTCTTTATTAACACCTGTCTCCTACTGTTCTCTCACAGGTTCCTTCTTTCTCTTTACCTTTCTGATTAATTTCCATTTTCCTGGTCCCTGCAGTTACATTGGGATATGTATTCACATATAAAGATTTAGTGCTAGGATCCCCAAATGAGGGAGAACATAAGTGAATTGTTTTTCTGAGTCTATGTTAATTCACTTAGTATAAATCTAGTCACCTGCAAATTTCATTATTTCATCTTTCTTTACCATCGAAGAGAATTCCATTGTGTAAATGTACCATATTTTCATTATCCACTTGTCAGTTGGAGGACACTCGTGTTACTTCCATCTCTGAGCTATTGTGAAAAGAGCAGCAGGGGTCTGGCTCTGGTGCCATAGTGAGATCCTGTGTGGGGGGCTCAGGGTTGGGCCTTGCTTGCTAGGACCACCTGGAGTGTGGATAAGAGGCCAGCACCACTCCAGACAGGTAGAACTTAGAACAGATTGACTCTTGGGTTGATGAACAATTGATTTGCTGGCTTGTGGCAGAGGGGCTGGTGGCTGGTGGGCCTAGGTCTGAGCCCTAAACCCTTGCAGGGTGTGGCTGTCTGGGGCGGGTTGCCCTTCCCCCTTGCAGCCAGAAGGGACTCTGGCTCTAGGTCTGGCTCTGGTGCCATAGTGAGATCGTGTGTGCAGGGCTCAGTGTCGGGCCTTGCTTGCTAGGACCACCTGGAGTGCAGATGGGAGCCCAGAGCCACTCCAGACAGGTACCCTGGCACGAGCTAAGTCAGGCATCCCCCCACCATCAACAACTGGAATCGAAGAGAGAGTATCCAAGGAGATTTGTTTGGAGAACCATCAGAACAGGAAAGGAAGAGTGACTTAGACTTCCAATATCCAATATATAAACAAAAGTGAAAGCCTGAAACCTAGACAAGTCAATGCTCCATAAACAAGGAGGGGAAAAAAACAGCATTGGAAGGAGGCAAGCAAAACAAGCTTTCAACATAGTGAAAAGACATTTGTGATTGGCATCGGAATACAGGCAAAAAAACAAAAGGGAAACCCTCATGCTGGGCCACAGCGAAGGGATAACAAGGGAAAGGTGCAGGATAATTCCATACCAAGCTCTACAAACCCTGTAGGAGATAGCTACAATGGGACACCCCTGGAAGTGACTAAGAAACAGATCTTAGAGCAATAATTGCAGACCTATGCGAGAAATTAAGGAAAATAAAGAAGAAGTCAAAGAGCTAAAGAGAGAGAATGAAAAACTCAAAAAGGACCTAGAGGGATACAATGACAAATTTAGGAAAGAACTAAAGGAAGTGAAAGGCAAACTCCAGAAAGAACTAGAGGAAGAAAAAAACTCCAGAAGGAAGAAGAAAAAGGAAGCCAACCAGCAAAGTAAGGAGCACCAAGAAGAAATTGAGAAGCTCAAAAAGGAAATGGGAATACTAAAGAAAACACAAGATGGAATTAAAAAGGAAATAGAACACTCATCCAATCAAGAAGAACAGAAAGGAAAAAGCCTCAGAAATAGAATGGAGGAAGCAGAACAAAGAATATCAGACCTGGAAGATAACACAGAGCAACTAAAAAGCTCAAATAAAGATTATGAAAAATTTTTAAATACACAAAAGTGGAACAACCAGGAAATATGGGACACTATGAAAAGATCAAACCTCCACATCATAGGAATAGAGGAAGGAGAAGCATCTCAAGAGAATAGTACTGATCAGATCTTCAACAGAATAATAGATGAAAATTTCCCCAAACTAAAAATAGACAAACCCATACAAATACAAGAAGCACAGAGGACCCCAAATAGACAAGATCAGAAAAGAAAGTCCCCACGCCATATCATAGTTAAAATATTAGACGCCCAAAACAAAGACAAAATTCTGAAGGCTACAAAAGAAAAACAAGTCACATACAAACAGAAACCCATCAGAATTACAACTGACTTATTGGCACAAACCATGAAAGCAAGAAGAACATGGAGCAAAGCATTCCCAGTGTTAAAGGACTATGGATGTCAACCCAGAATACTTTACCCAACAAAAATGTCGATTATATTTGAAGGAGAGAGAAAAATCTTCCAGGACATAAACAAGATGATAGAATACATGTCCAGAAAACCAGCTCTTCAGAAAATGCTTGCAGCAATTCAAAGGGCAGAAGAGAGGAGCAACTATCCCAAAGCACCTAGGAAAAGAAACTAATAAAAACATAACCGTAGGAGTAGAATCAGAGACCAAAAGTCCAAATGGATAATAAGGTGAAAGGAAGCAACATCCATCTTTCAATTATAACCTTAAATATTAATGGACTAAACTCCCCAATCAAAAGACATAGACTGGGAGAATGGATTAGGAAACAAAATCCATCTATATGCTGTCTACAAGAAACCAATCTCAATTTCAAGGATAGGCACCAACTTAAGGTCAAGGGATGGAAGAAAATATTCCAAGCAAATGGTACCAAAAAGAAAGCAGGGGTAGCTATTCTAATTTCAGACAAAATAGACTTCAAAACAAATGAAATCAAAAGAGACAAAGAAGGCCATTACATCTTTATTAAAGGCACAATTGACGATGATGATCTCACAATCATGAATGTATAGATGCACCAAACTCTGGTGCACCAAACTTTATAAAGTTTGGTGTTATACAATTCTTCAGGATCTCAAGGCACAGATTAACTCCAGCACACTAATAGTAGGGGATTCAATACCCCACTAAGTCCTTTAGACAGATCAACAGGACAAAGAATAAACAAAGAGACATCTGAACTGAATGATACAATACACCAAATGGACCTCAAAGACATCTATCAAATATTCCACTCAAACACCAGAGAATACACTTTCTACTCAGCACCCCATGGAACATTCTCCAAAATAGAGCATATTCTGGGACACAGGAAAAAAACTCAAAAAGTACAAAAAGATTGAAATAATCTCATGCATTCTATCAGACCACAGTGCAATAAAACTCAATATCAACACCAGGATGAACCCTACAACCTACAAGAACACATGGAGACTAAACAATATTCCCCTGAATAACAAATGGGTAAAGGAAGAAATAAAGAAAGAAATAAAAACATTCCTGGAGCTGAATGACAATGATAATACAACACAACAAAACCTATGGGACACTTTAAAAGCAGTCCTAAGAGGGAAGTTTATAGTTCTAACTGCCTACATTAAAAAAACGGAAAGAGCACAAGTGAATGATCTAACACTGCAGCTAAGAATACTTGAGAGACAACAGCGAATGAACCCTAAATGCAGCAGACAAGAAGAAATAACAAAAATCAGAGCAGAGATCAATGAAATAGAAACAAAGAAAACCATACAAAAATCAATGAATACAAAAATTGGTTCTTTGAGAGAATAAACAAGACAGACCTCTAGCCCAGTTAACCAAAAGAAATAAGGAACAACTCCAAATCAATAGAATCTGTGATGAAAGGGGAAATATCACAACAGACAATGAAAAGAGCCAGACAATCATATGGGAATACTTCAAAAACCTATACACTACTAAGTGTGAAAATCTAGAAGAAATGGATGAATATTGGAAATCCTGGGCCTCACCAAAGTTCAACCAAGAAGAGATAGACAGTTTAAATAGACCAATAATATATGAAGAAATTGAAGATGTTATAAGAAGCCTCCCAACCAAAAAAATGCCCAGGCCCAGATGGTTTCATGGCAGAATTCCATAAAATATTTCCAGAAGACTTACAACCATTACCACTCAAGTTGTTTAGAAAGATACAAATGGAGGGAGTTCTCCCAGATTCCTTCTATGAAGCCAGCATCACACTATTACCAAAACCAGGCAAAGATACAACCAAAAAGGAGAACTATAGACCCATCTCCCTAATGAACACAGATGCCAAAATTCTAAACAGGATACTGGTAAATCGCATACATCAAGATCATTCACCATGACCAAATTGTATTCATACCAGAGATGCAGGGATGGTTCAACATACGAAAATCAATAAATATCATCAAACATATAAATGGACTGAAGGACAAAAACCACACCATCATTTCAATTGACACGGAGAAAGCCTTTGACAAAACCCAGCATCCCTTCATGTTTAAAGTCCTAGAGGGAATTGGACTGGAGGGATCATTCCTCAATGTAATCATATACAGGAAAAAAAAAAGCCACATACAGGAAACCCACAGCCAATATCTTCCTAAATGGGGAAACGACAGAAGCATTCCCCCTAAAGGTAAGAACTCAGCAAGGCTGCCCCCTGTCACCACTCCTTTTCAGTATAGTGCTTGAAACTCTTGCTAGGGCAATAAGACAAGAAAAGGAAATTAAAGGAGTTCTAATTGGAAAAGAGGAAGTCAAGCTATCCCTTTTTGCTGATGACATGATTGTCTACCTAAGGGATGCTAAGAACTCCACCAGAAAACTCCTAAAAATGATTAAGAGCTTCGGTAAAGTGGCAGGATACAAAATAAATCTAGAAAAATCAGTAGCCTTTCTTTATACTAACAACAAGCAACTGAAGAAGGACTACAAGGAGAACTTCTCACTCACAATAGCCTCAAAAACAATAAAATACCTAGGAACAAAACTAACCAAAGACACCAAGGATCTCTACAACAAAAATTTTAAACCCCTGAAAAACGAAATTGAGGAATACATCAGAAGATGGACAAACTTCACATGCTCATGGATTGGGAAAATAAATACAGTAAAAATGTCCATCCTACCCAAACTAGTGTACAGATTTAATGCAATCCCAATGAAAGTCCCCAAGAGTTTCTTCACAGGCTTGGAAATAAAAATCCTCAATTTCATTTGGAAAAATAAAAGACCCTGAATAGCCAAAGCAACCCTGAGTGAAAAGAGCAATACAGGGGGGATCTCTATACCAGACATCAAACTATACTACAGGGCTATAGTCATAAAAACAGCCTGGTACTGGCACAAAAACAGACCAGTTGACCAATGGAATAAAACTGAAGATCCAAACCTGAGCTCATATAATTTCAGACACCTCATATTTGACAAGGGGGCCAAGAAGACACAACGGAGGAAAGAAAGCAACTTCAGTAAGTGGTGTTGGCATAACTGGATCACCAATTGTAGAAGAATGAAATTAAACCCCTACCTATCACCCTGTACAAAAGTCAATTCCAGATGGATCAAAGACCTCAACGTGAAACCCCAAACTCTGGAGGTGATAGAAGAGAAACTTGCCAGAAGACTACAAGACATAGTCATAGAAAAGACTTCCTAAATCAGAAAGCAGCTGCACAAGAAATAAGATCGACAACTGACAAATGGGACCTCATTAAACTGAAAAGTTTCTGTACATCAAAAGAAACAATAAAAGAAGTGAAGAGAAAACCCAAAGAGTCGGAGGAAACCTTCACTGCAGATACATCTGACAAAGCATTAATGTCCAGAGTATACAAGCTACTCAGAAAACAAAGAAGAAAGAAAACAAATGAATCACTCAAAAGATGGAGCAAAGAACTGAATAGAGACTTCACAGAGGAGGAATTAGAGATGGCTGAGAAACATCTTAAGCAGTGTTCAACATCGCTAATAATTAAGGAAATGCAAATTAAAACCACACTGAGATATCATCTTACTCCAATAAGACTGGCTAGGATCAGGAAAATGATTGATACTAAGTGCTGGAGAGGCTGTGGGGAAAGGGGAACACTCATCCATTGCTGGTGGGAATGTAAACTTGTACAGCCACTATGGAAAGCAGTGTGGAGAACCCTTAGAAGACTTAAAATGAGCCTTCCATTTGACCCAGTCATACCACTCCTGGGTATATACCCACAAGACACAACTTACTGCAAAGATACATGCACAGCTATGTTTATTGCAGCTCTGTTCACAATAGCAAAAAGCTGGAACCAGCCCAGGTGCCC